>CAVLJG010000003.1:117704748-117734589 GCA_963669975.1 Acanthoscelides obtectus
AAAACAAGTGTTATACGGTTCAACTACTATGTGATAAAGATAAAATGACAAACATTTGTGGGTTAACACATATCACTCGTGCTTACTGTTATTAGCTTGGCAGCACTACGCACGTATCAACTACCAAGCGTATAGAAAAACGAATATTAGAGATGGAGCTAATCGGTAAAGCACGGTATTCTCACCGAAACTTGGTCTCTTAATTTGTTACAAGCATAAAAGCCAGTGGTTGTTGTATGTAGATCAAGTTTAAATAACATTTCGCTTCTGGGTGGGTGTTTAGCTTTAAGCCTTTTTTTATTATACAACAGGGTCCAGCCATCTAGCGGATGCGTTATTATTGGCTGCCATTTCGATAGCTGTTATCTGTATATTTAATGTTATCGCTCACCTGTAGATGGCGACACACGCATCACCTTATGTTAACCGAAGTTATAGATGGCGCTGAATTACTACATAATATAATGCAGTCGATTTTTAAAACCACGAAGCACGGCCCCAAGCAAACTTTGTCTGCTATCTTTCCCAATCATTAAACTTGTCCTCAGAGGATACAGTATTATCAAATTGTGACATCATTGGCTTATATTATATGGTCATTCAAGAAATCAAGACAAAACTAAACAGGGAATCGGAATACCCAAGTCTCTGAAGCAGATAAAGAACTGGAGCCCCATCAGTGGGTGGAGGGAAATACTTGGCAACTTGTTTAGAAAATTTCGTTACAAAGATAGTAACATATACGTGACATATAAATCCGAACACCCAGTTTAAATGGTTTTATTTTAATAAAATTTTGTATAAGTACTTAATGAAGCATAATAAGTAAATGATAAAAATTTCAAAATGATTGCTCTGCTTTAGAGCCCTTTGACCTTTAATAATGTGTGGATGCACCTTGATGTGCTACGCATTCTCCAACGCGCCTAGGCATGCTTCCAGGCAACCACCAACTCCTCTCGAAGTGCTTCTAGAGTCTGAGGAGGACGTTGCAAATTGAGCAATCTCCTACCCATCATATCCCACACGTGCTCAATCGGGGATAAGTCGGGAGATCTTGGTGGCCATGGTAACAATGTGACATCATTATGTTGAAAGAAGTCTATTGTGACTCTTGCAACATGTGGTCGGGCGTAATCTTGTTGGAAAGTTGGATCTGCCAGGGTGTCAAGATACGGTAAAAGATGGGGTTCTAGAACTTCGTGGATATAACGCTGCGCGTTCATGTTACCTCTGATGAAGATTAAAGATGACCTGGAACCATAAGCTATAGCACCCCAAACCATAACTCCAACAGTGTGATGAACATGTCTTTCAACAAAAACTGTGGATTCCTCCTTTCACCACGTCGCCTTCTAACCCTGGCACGACCATCGTGCATGCCTAAACAAAATCGAGACTCGTCACTAAAGACAATACTGTTCCATTCCTGATCCCAGAGTGACCGTTGTCTGCACCACTCAAGGCGATTACGTCGGTGTTCTCGAGTTAAAGGGAGGACCCAGAGTGGCCGGTATGAAAACAAGCCAAAACTTCTCATTCGTCGGTAAACACTTCGCATGCCAATAGGTCTTCCGTGTTCTGCAAACGGTCTGTTGTTCTACGGCGGCGTCCAGTGCCCCTTGCTCTTTGTGTACCGCCTTCTCGAAGCCATGCCTGACAACACCTAACCACAGTGTCTACACTTCTTTGCACTCTAACTGCAATTGCCCGAAAAGAAAGTTCAGCTTCCCGAAGTCCCACTATACGGCCCCTATCAAACTCACTAAGTTGACGAAATCGTACAGGTCTCCGTACTCTAGGCATCGTAACCGATAGTAAAGGATGTTAAGAACCAAAATCCGCCAACGTTGATTCTTTACTGCGACTGAAATATTCATTTTTAGAGCGTTAGTGAATTAAAAAAAAAGGAGTATAAAAACCGGAATGTCCAACTGATAAGGCTGAACATTTTTTCACTTGTTATTTACAGTAAGATAAACACATTCACCAACTTTTATTAAAATAAAACCATTTAAACTGGGTGTTCGGATTTATATGTCACTTAGTATATTTCACATGTGATAGTCATAGTTTGAGCAGCCGTATCAGCTGAAGATTTGATTGGATCTTACTTTTTTTAGACCGATCGCGGTCAAGCTGTGACTGTTAATTCAGAAAGTTGTGTTTGAATTCTGGTAGAGCTTATGGCCCCAGAGCTGTGATCCCTGAAAAACTGTTAACTAAGAAGGGTGACATTGAGTGGCCACCACGAGGCCCTGATTTATCCCTTCTCGATTTCTGTTTATGAGCGAAAGAGCTGAGTGTTTATTCTTAATCCAAAAACCCTCCACGAATCTGAGCGAAACATTGTAAAAAATGGTGGCAGTTCCAATAGCAATTTGGAGGCGAGTGTTAGGCAGTTTGAGGTTTCGCTTGGAACAGTGTTCGCGGTGATATGGAGGATACCTTAATGATGTAGTTTCCAAAAAATGAATGAGTAATTTCAATTTATATTACAAAACTAAGTATAATATTTCAGATACAAAACCGCTTGTGTTTACAGCGTACTCAAAACTTAATTATTATGGCACATCCTGTATAAACTAAATAAACGCAAATGGTGGGAAATTCGGTACAAATTCTTCTCATATTTCAGTCCACTGACCATATTGCATGTTTGTTCGTCTGTGTAAAAAGCCTTATATAGTTAAAAAGTTGTACGGGCCTCTAATTAAAAACATCGATATTACCTTCCCTCTCAATCAATACTTCTCCAACCTCGTAACAATAATTGGCTATTACGGAGCAATACATAATGAGCAAGGGAAATGAAAAGGCCGAGAGTTTTTGGCTTCTATTTCGCTTTCAAGGGATTCGGCGTTGCTATGGCGATCCCTCCGGGATAAGAATTCAAATCAGAACAGTGGTTCACTTCATTGAGGATTCAGCACGGTGCAGTTTCCTTAAAAATAATTTAAAACGCCTTTCGTCGAATCCAACATCAGAAACTCCCGTCAGTTAGTTTGGTTCTTTGCCCATGTACATATGAGGCTTTTCCTATCCTGAGAGTGTTGTTTGCATCTAGAACTGTCAGATACGACCGCCCCTTTGTTCCCAGAATGTCTGGAAAATAGCACACGGTGGCCAATATATAAGTGACTGATCTAAATTGCTACACGATCCCACAACGCGTCCGTATTGTTAAAACTTTATACTTAAATAATGAGTCGATCGTTGCAACGATTCGGAAGCTACGACAAGATTTCGTATTTCGTATTTTATTTAATTTCACAGATATTCAAGATACAAACCAGTTACATATCGGCCACCATGTATGATAATAGTAATAATAATAACAAAGGGATAATAGACACTAAGAAACTGCATAACAAATGATAAGAAGATACGTTTTTCAAATATTTCTACTCTAAAAAAGAAGGTCCCCTTCATGCGGCAATAATTCAAGCTGATAAAAACTATACACCACTCATGCAAACATAACCTACACTGTAACGGAAAATCAAGAAGACGTGAGACAACGATGGTCCAGTAAGGCGTTTCATGGCAGACGTGTGAATATAGTACGAGATGAAAGCATAAACATAACAGCAACATAGACAGACGGGTTTGCGATTGCTACATAGGACCAAGTCGTAAGCACACGGAACTACAAGAAGTACATCCTGACACAGCCACACTTGAAACCGATAAATACCGGAAACGTAACATGCTTTTAGAGAGCGTAGACCACATCACATCTTGCTGCAGACTGCCGCGGAATACAAGTGAGACATAACAATGTTGGAAAATTAATACACAAGGCACTCTCGAACAGACATGGGCTGACATCATGTAAAGCCCGGAGAATAGATACCACCAGATACTGTAATGGAAACGCAACACACAAAGTATACAACCCTATCCTCACTCAGTTGGCAAAATAAAGCATCAAAAGGCTACGGAAATAAAATAAAGTGTAAATAATGCGATGATAATATCAGTGACAGGTAGCACACCACAATCATGTATAAATAATCTAGAACTACGCGGACTGAATTTGCAGATATATCCTCAAAAACAGAAAGCAGTTATACCCAGTACCACTACCATAGAATTAGTTATTTGAACTTGGTTGACCCGTTCATGCATTATATTTATCAGACTAAAGTCTGTGCAAGACATCTGATAAAAGATAATAATAATAATAATGATAATAGTAACAATAATAATTTATTTTCCTAGAGCAAAGTTTAAATAATAATCGTCAACTATATACAGGTATATAACAAGGTGTTAATCGGAACAAGATAATGAACAACATCTGCACACAGACATCATTACACAACGTTTATGTATACTAAGTGACATATAAATCCGAACACCCAGTTTTAAATGGTTTTATTTTAATAAAGTTGGTGAATGTATTTATCTTACTGTAAATAACAAGTGAAAAAATTTTCAGCCTTATCAGTTGGACAATCCGGTTTTTATACTGCCTTTTTTAATTCACTAACGCTCTAAAAATGAATATTTCAGCCGCAGTAAAGAATCAACGTTGGCGGATTTTGGTTCTTGACATTCTCTACGATCGGTTACGATGCCTAGAGTACGGAGACCTGTACGGTTCCGTCAACTTAGTGAGTTTGATAGGGGCCGTATAGTGGGACTTCGGGAAGCTGGACTTTCTTTTCGGGCAATTGCAGTTAGAGTGCAAAGAAGTGTAGACACTGTGGTTAGGTGTTGTCAGGCATGGCTTCGAGAAGGCCGTACGCAAAGAGCAAGGGGCACTGGACGCCGCCGTAGAACAACAGACCATGAAGATCGCCGCCTAAGATTATTGGCCTTAAGGGACCGTTTCTTCTCCACTTCCAGGTCCATTGCAAGTGAATGGTTTGCAGAACACGGAAGACCTATTGGCATGCGAAGTGTTTACCGACGAATGAGAAGTTTTGGCTTGTTTTCATACCGGCCACACTGGGTCCTCCCTTTAACTCGAGAACACCGACGCAATCACCTTGAGTGGTGCAGACAACGGTCACCCTGGGATCAGGATGGAACAGTATTGTCTTTAGTGACGAGTCTCGATTTTGTTTAGGCATGCACGATGGTCGTGCCAGGGTTAGAAGGCGACGTGGTGAAAGGAGGAGTCCACAGTTTTTTGTTGAAAGACATGTTTATCACACTGTAGGAGTTATGGTTTGGGGTGCTATAGCTTATGGTTCCAGGTCACCTTTAATCTTCATCAGATGTAACATGAACGCGCAGCGTTATATCCACGAAGTTCTAGAACCCCATCTTTTACCCTACCTTGACACCCTGGCAGATCCAACTCTCCAACAAGATAATGCCCGACCACATGTTGCAAGAGTCGCAATAGACTTCTTTCAACATAATGATGTCACATTGTTACCATGGCCACCAAGATCTCCCGACTTATCCCCAATTGAGCACGTGTGGGATATGATGGGTAGGAGATTGCTCAATTTGCAACGTCCTCCTCAGACTCTAGAAGCACTTCGAGAGGAGTTGGTGGTTGCCTGGAATGAGATACCACAGGAGTACATTTACCACCTGATCAGAAGCATGCCTAGGTGCGTTGGAGAATGCGTAGCACATCAGAGCGTGCATCCAGACATTATTAAATGTCAAAGGGCTTCAAAGCAGTGCAATCATTTTGAAATTTTTATCATTTACTTATTATGCTTCATTAAGTACTTATACAAAATTTATTAAAATAAAACCATTTAAACTGGGTGTTCGGATTTATATGTCACTTAGTATACGTTTGGCGATTTATTTCCTACTATGAATTTAGAAAAGTCGGCGTGTATATTATCACTCTGCATGATGGCAACTGTGTGTATGTGTTTGTTAGGAGTAAGTTTGGTCTTGTTCGTAAAACGCTAACCCGTGATTGGCCAGAGCAGGTACCGTTAGAATTTTCTATTTTTTTAAAAAGTTCTTTACAACTTACGCGGGCCATTGATTCAACAAATTTGAGCAATAAAGACATGTTGTGCCCTAGCAGAGCAGCCCACAACACTGTAGTAAATTCCTGCTGACTTTCAGAGAGAGCCAAACTTAAGTTTTTCAGCAAATAAGAGAGAGAAAGTTGAGCTGCTCAACCAGATAGTCAAAATTCAAGTAATTGTCTATGAATATTCCCAGAAACTTAACATCAGTTGTGTACTTTAATGTTTAGCGCCAGTGATACTTTTTGTGTGTTATAAAGCTTTATTAAACTGGTCTTGTCAGTGTTTAAGCACGACTGATGTTTGGAAAACGCATCACTGATCTGAACAATTACTTCATTGCTTTGCATCATTTCAGACATTTTGCAATTTACCTCAAAACCAATATAGATGTATGATCTGCATATAGTATGAACAGCGAATCCTCACATACTGGCTCGATCTCATAAAATGGAACCTTGAGGAACCCCGTATCGACAGTGGTTCGACTCGATGTAACATTTGCTCATCTTTATGTAGTAGAGAAACATATTCTTTCCGATCAACAAAAGGTATAAATTGAGGATCGCGATTTACAACCGACACCCTTTTGCCTCAATGAATAAGACCAACCGCTGATAGAACGAATGCGTTGCTCTTGTTGTTGACTTTCCAGTAGAAGTTCCGTGTTGGTTCAGCCAGGTGATATTTTTCTTATCAAAAAACATCAGCATAGTAATACATAAACAATTTTAGAAGCCAAACGGTACCGTTATTGGCCTGTAATTCTCCATGTCCGATTTATCTCCTTTTTCATGAATCGGTACCACCTTTACATTCTCCAGAACTGTTGGAAATGTCTTCTGGAGATGAAAAAAATGGCCCTATTTGGCGAAGAAGGAGGTGCTCTTCCACCATGATAACGCACCGGCTCAAACCTCCGCCGTGGCCAAATTGGTTGAATTAGGCTACCCCATCCACCGCATCCTCCAGATTTGGACCCGTGAGACATCTTTTTGTTTCCAAACTTGAAAAGGTCACTCGCTGGGCTGAAATTTGAATCGAATGAGGAGGTTATCGCCACCATGGAGGCCTTCTGTGCGGACCTCCAGAAAACGTATTGTTTAGACGAGTTAATGAAGTGGGAGTATCGCTGGGTGAAGTTTATCTAGCTGAAAGGAGACTATGTTGACTATGTTCCCTCGTCTTAAACGCGCAACCTTGGATTACAAATTTGTACCCGAGAGTCAAACTAGCTTAAGTTCATTTTAGTCAAAAACGAGGTCAAAAATGAGTTCCATATGTTAAGCTTAAAATATACTAAGTGACATATAAATCTGAACACCCAGTTTAAATGGTTTTATTTTAATAAAATTTTGTATAAGTACTTAATGAAGCATAATAAGTAAATGATAAAAATTTCAAAATGATTGCACTGCTTTAAAGCCCTTTGACCTTTAATAATGTGTGGATGCACCCTCATGTGCTACGCATTCTCCAACGCGCCTAGGCATGCTACTGATCAGGTGGTCAATTTCCTCCTGTGGTATCTCATTCCAGGCAACCACCAACTCCTCTCGAAGTGCTTCTAGAGTCTGAGGAGGACGTTGCAAATTGAGCAATCTCCTACCCATCATATCCCACACGTCCTCAATTGGGGATAAGTCGGGAGATCTTGGTGGCCATGGTAACAATGTGACATCATTATGTTGAAAGAAGTCTATTGTGACTCTTGCAACATGTGGTCGGGCATTATCTTATTGGAAAGTTGGATCTGCCAGGGTGTCAAGATAGGGTAAAAGATGGGGTTCTAGAACTTCGTGGATATAACGCTGCGCGTTCATGTTACCTCTGATGAAGATTAAAGGTGACCTGGAACCATAAGCTATAGCACCCCAAACCATAACTCCAACAGTGTGATGAACATGTCTTTCAACAAAAACTGTGGATTCCTCCTTTCACCACGTCGCCTTCTAACCCTGGCACGACCATCGTGCATGCCTAAACAAAATCGAGACTCGTCACTAAAGAAAATACTGTTCCATTCCTGATCCCAGGGTGACCGTTGTCTGCACCACTCAAGTCGATTACGTCGGTGTTCTCGAGTTAAAGGGAGGACCCAGTGTGGCCGGTATGAAAACAAGCCAAAACTTCTCATTCGTCGGTAAACACTTCGCATTCCAATAGGTCTTCCGTGTTCTGCAAACCATTCATTTGCAATGGAAATGGTAGTGGGGAAACGGTCCCTTAAGGCCAATAATCTTAGGCGGCGATCTTCACGGTCTGTTGTTCTACGGCGGCGTCCAGTGCCCCTTGCTCTTTGCGTACGGCCTTCTCGAAGCCATGCCTGACAACACCTAACCACAGCCTACACTTATTTGCACTCTAACTGCAATTGCCCGAAAAGAAAGTCCAGCTTCCACTATACGGCCCCTATCAAACTCACTAAGTTGACGAAATCGTACAGGTCCCCTCAGTCTAGGCATCGTAACCGATCGTAAAGGATGTCAAGAACCAAAATCCGCCAACGTTGATTCTTTACGGCGGCTGAAATATTTATTTTTAGAGCGTTAGTGAATTAAAAAAAAGCAGTATAAAAACCGGAATGTCCAACTGATAAGGCTGAACATTTTTTCACCTGTTATTTACAGTAAGATAAATACATTCACCAACTTTTATTAAAATAAAACCATTTAAACTGGGTGTTCGGATTTATATGTGACTTAGTATAATATTGTGAATTTTCATTTGCTCCATGCAGCGTCTATCTATCAATAATAATAAGGAAGTTACTACTTTTTAACTCATGTCAAGTCGCATATAATACAATACAAAAAAAAAATATTTCAAATTCAATTATCTCAAAACTACTTATTTGGACTTTACCTAGTCTGGCTCTGAGGTACAGAAATGGTTTTTAGATGGAAGAATTGTATGACAGCACCTGTCAGCAGTATTTTCGTGTTTACATGAGGCAAAACTTGACAGATGTTGTCATCAAAAATTACAATACCAAAGAACAATCAAGTGGACGGTACAAAAACACTCCAGTGGGAAAAAACGAACTTTCGAAAAGGACTAAAGAAGCAGCAGAGAAGGCAGGATTAAATACAAAGGAAAAAAAATTAAACCACTCTATGTGGTCGTCAGCAGAGATTAACCTGGCTAAAGTAGGGGTGGGTAAACAACAGTTAATTAAAATTACTGGCCACAGTTCAGCCTACTCAATTAAGCCTTATCTGCAAGTGGATAGTGAGCATTATTCCAACATCATAAACAGCCTCAGAACCTCTAAAAAACATAAAACAGAAGATCCTGCAGCCACTCTGCAGCTTGAGCCGTCAACAACACTAATGATTTAGCATTTATAAAAGTTAACAAAGATTTGTTCTTGTTTACATTTTAATTGTAACATAAATAATTAGGTTTTGTAGTATTTTGTGATTGAGTAGATTACTGGTTCTTTAGTTTTCAAATTAATACCTATTAATACCTACATCGACTATATTAAGCGGTGATCGATTGTTTTTGAATTGGTAGTGATTGGTAGTGGGTTCGGAAATTGTATGACGTCGACGCGGTTTTCCGGTTTTTTAGGAGGTTCGCGGTACGTCCGGAAGGAAAGAGGTACCGTTTCGGAAAGTAGAAACTCGGCGCTTTACGGGCGGGCGAGAGCCGTCGCGGCGAGACGAACGGATCGGATCGAAAACGGCCGGTAAAGTCGAAAAATCGACCGTTTTTCGGACGGTACGCGGCGTTATTTCACACTCGTTTCGCCGTTTATCGAAATATCGACTCGAGATCGGTCTCGTTCGATAGCTAAACGAGAAATACGTACCAATAAGCTAAATCTGTTCGGTTCCGCGTCTCGGTTTTTTTTCTAGAAACGTTCGAAAAAAAAGCGACAAAAATGACGAATCGCCTTGAAAACTACGATATCTCCCTTATGCCGAACAGAAAAGGAATTTCGCGTGCCGCGTTTCGTACATCTCGGCGAGCGCTACGAATTACGCGGAGAGACGTTTTTTCGTTTACGGTACCCGTTTCGAGTAAACGAATCTCGAACGTCGTCAAGAATGACTTTTTGCGTATAAAGCGCGCTGCTTCACCGTATATCAGCTATCTCCTCCGAAGATAAAGGAGCTACGAACCTGACGATTTTTGCGTGAGAAAGTCCATGCTTCGGACACTCTTTTAATACTATTTTCATCATCATTATTCGCTTACGTTGAAAAGTTTCGATTTTTTAAAAATTCCTCGACAATACGCTACTTTTCGACGCGTGAAAAAGTCACCTTGTCATCCGGCTCTGTCTTCGCCTATTACAACCGTACGTGAGCGAGTAAAAATTATACAGCTATCGAAAAATAACGATAATGAGCTGACGAAACGATTCTGACCGTCAGAATTACCGTCAAATTTCGAAAAAGTAAACTTTGAGCGCCTCAAAAGTACCGATGGCAACCGTTTTTCGGCGTACTTTGTCTTCGTCGATACGGACCTGCGTTACGGAGCGACGTGGCTACGATTTTTTTTCGCAAAACGAAAGGCCAAAGTCTCCTGATTAAACCGACATACGACACGTTACCCGATCGCATTTTTTAAACTCGGCAGATTAGAAAATTCAAAGATATGCACACATTTTTAGTTTGACGTTTCAATTTTGAATTTCCCCTCCAGATCCCCGGATTCCTGTTAGGCGGGGTATTGTAGATACGATCGTATTACGAAAGCGAGCGCGTGCGAGCGAAACGTCCGAAACGTGCTATTTTCGGCTTTATGTTGGTCGCTTCATCGAATATAGGATCACGCCGAATACCATTGTCCTTTTTTACGCGTGAAAATAAACATTTTCGAAAGGATTCAAAATTTCTATATTCTATAGTACAAACGGTACCGGACTATACCCTTATTCGTTATAACAATCGAGTAGGTTGCCATGTTTACCGACAGATTGCGATGATTACCGATAGATTCCGATGTTCACTGACAGATTGTGCAATTATTCTTTCACGTTTAGCAGTTCATCAGCTTAAATACGATAAATATGATTGAAAGACGTTATTAATGCCAAAGATCAATTCCTGAAGAGAGCAGAAATCCACAACATAGCAAGACTTTGTACTTATAACAGTGTGTGTATTGTGTAGTGATACCCGGTGCCGAGTGTTTACAATTTTTCGGTTCAGACGAAGTGCCTCGGTGTATATCTATCGTGATAATGTATTTCATCTTTGAAGAAGTTTGAGAGGTACCCTTAATAATCGCCAGCAGATTTAAATAAGGTAAAAATAATTTTCATTCCTGTCAAATCATAAAACATTTACACTGAAGATAGAAGGTGCTATCCTTAGACGAACACGGTTGAGATATGTCAAGTGTCAAGCGCCATTTTTTGTAAGTGCGGTAGCTAGACATGCGACGTTGCCGGATCCTCACATAAATCGGAGTTTGTCATACAATTTTATAGAGGGCATTAATGCTATATCGAAGATTTTATAATGCCATTGTGTGTTATTTATGGTGGCACATGCGACGTTGCCGGCTCCTCACATAAATCTGAGTTTGTCATACAATTTTATAGAGGGCATTAATGCTATATCGAAGATTTTATAATGCCATTGTGTGTTATTTATGGTGACACATGCGACGTTGAAAAATGAATGAAAAATGCAAAATGAAAAATGAAAAATGAAATATGAAGAATGAAAAATGAAAAATAAAATATGAAAAACGAAAAACAAAAAACGAAAAACGGAAAACGGAAATCGTCAGCAGATTTAAATAAGGTGAAAATAAAAAATCAAAAAATCAAAAAATCAAAAAATCAAAAAATCAAAAAATCAAAAAATCAAAAAATCAAAAAATCAAAAAGTCAAAAAGTCAAAAATTAAAAATCAAAAAATCAAAAAATCAAAAAATCAAAAAATCAAAAAATCAAAAAATCAAAAAATCAAAAAATCAAAAAATCAAAAAATCAAAAGATCAAAAATCAAAAATCAAAAATCAAAAAATCAAAAAATCAAAAAATCAAAAAATCAAAAAATCAAAAAATCAAAAAATCAAAAAATCAAAAAATCAAAAAATCAAAAAATCAAAAATCAAAAATCTAAAAATCTAAAAATCTAAAAATCTAAAAATCTAAAAATCTAAAAATCTAAAAATCTAAAAATCTAAAAATCTAAAAATCTAAAAATCTAAAAATCTAAAAATCTAAAAATCGAAAAATCGAAAAATCGAAAAATCGAAAAATCGAAAAATCGAAAAATCGAAAAATCGAAAAATCGAAAAATCGAAAAATCGAAAAATCGAAAAATCGAAAAATCGAAAAATCGAAAAATCGAAAAATCGAAAAATCGAAAAATCGAAAAATCGAAAAATCGAAAAATCTAAAAATTAAAAATTACCAGACCAGACACCAGACACCAGATACCAGACACCAGATAGCAGACACCAGATACCAGATACCAGACACCAGATACCAGATACCAGACATCAGATACCAGATACCAGACACCAGATACCAGATACCAGATGCCAGACACCAGATACCAGACACCAGATACCAGATACCAGGCACCAGATACCAGATACCAGACACCAGATACTAGACACCAGACACCAGATACCAGACAACAGATACCAGATACCAGATAAAGCGATAACAGATACCAAATACCAGACACCAGACACCAGATACCAGAGGCCAGATACCAGACACCAGACACCAGATACCAGATACGAGATAACAGATCAAAGATGCCAAAGGATAAAAAACGATTAGAGATAGGGATAAAGTATATATCGCTAGCATTGCATTAGCATACCAGCAACTGCGCTACGGGTGGTTTTAAATAAAGACATCAACGGACAATATTTAGCATAGCGTTGGCATGCTAAAAACTGCGCTAGTCGACTATATTAAGCGGTGATCGATTGTTTTTTTTAAAAGGTCACGTGACGTTAGAGTCAGGCCGTGCGACGTCGACGCGCTTTTCGCGGTTTTTTAGGAGGTTCGCGGTACGTTCGGAGGGAAAGAGGTACCGTTTCGGAAAGTAGAAACTCGGCGCTTTACGGGGGAGCGAGAGCCGTCGCGGCGAGACGAACGGATCGGATCGAAAACGGCCGGTAAAGTCGAAAAATCGACCGTTTTTCGGACGGTACGCGGCGTTATTTCACACTGGTTTCGCCGTTTATCGAAATATCGACTCGAGATCGGTCTCGTTCGATAGCTAAACGAAAAATACGTGCCTATTAGCTAAATCTGTTTGGTTCCGCGTCTCGGTTTTTTTTCTAGAAATGTTCGAAAAAAAAGCGACAAAAACGACGAATCGCCTTGAAAACTACGATATCTCCCTTATGCCGATGAGAAAAGGAATTTCGCGCGTCGCGTTTCGTACATCTCGGCGAGCGCTACAAATTATGCGGAGAGACGTTTTTTCGTTTACGGTACCCGTTTCGAATAAACGAACCTCGAACGTCGTCAAGAATGACTTTTTTGCGTATAAAGCGCGCTGCTTCGCCGTATATCAGCTATCTCCTCCGAAGATAAAGGAGCTACGAACCTGACGATTTTTGCGTGAGAAAGTCCATGCTTCGGACACTCTTTTAATACTATTTTCATCATTATTATTCGTTTACGTTGAAAAGTTTCGATTTTTTAAAAATTCCTCGACAATACGCTACTTTTCGACGCGTGAAAAAGTCACCTTGTCATCCGGCTCTGTCCTCGCTTATTACTACCGTACGTGAGCGAGTAAAAATTATACAGCTATCGAAAAATAACGATAATGAGCTGACGAAACGATTCTGACCGTCAGAATTACCGTCAAATTTCGAAAAAGTAAACTTTGAGCGCCTCAAAAGTACCGATGACAACCGTTTTTCGGCGTACTTTGTCTTCGTCGATACGGACCTGCGTTACGGAGCGACGTAGCTACGATTTTTTTTCGCAAAACGAAAGACCAAAGTCTCCTGATTAAACCGACATACGACACGTTACCCGATCGCATTTTTTAAACTCGGCAGATTAGAAAATTCAAAGATATGCACACATTTTTAGTTTGAAGTTTCAATTTTGAATTTCCCCTCCAGATCCCCGGATTCCTGTTAGGCGGGGTATTGTAGATGCGATCGTATTACGAAAGCGAGCGAGTGCGAGCGGAACGTCAAAAACGTGCCATTTTCGGCTTCATGACTATCGCTTCATCCAATATTGGATCACGCCAAATAGAATTGTCCTTTTTTGCGCGTGAAAATCAACATTTTCGAAAAGATTCAAAATTTCTATATTCCATTGTCTAAACGGACCGGACTAGAGCCATTAAAATCGGATGAATCTAGTAGTTTTTTATGTTTACAGATTGCGATGTCTACCGCCAAAGGCTGCAATTATTCTTTGACGTTCATCAATTTATTGAAATCATCATCGGTTTATAAATACTATAAAAATATGATTGTAAGCCCCTATTCATGTTATAATTTTACAATATGGCATAAAGCTCCGCTTTTCTAACCGATTGATATAAAGCGTATGTCTGATTGCATCACATTGCATCATTCTAACCTACAATGTATGAATGTAAACATTATCGAAATCTTAATAATGAGGCTCCCGTTAATAAGGATTAATTAGAAGCTTAGAACAAGCAATCGCAGCTACAAATAGTGAAAGTGTTGTGTGAAGTGTTTACAGTTTATGTGTTTCTATTGCAAACGTAAGTAGTCAGTCACTTCTATGAAGTTCAGTAAGAGTTCAGTCTTGACCCTCAGTTCAGACCTATTAGCTGGCTAACAGTGGCACATATTATCAAGCAGATGAAGGAATATGCAAAGCGCTGAAAAATAGCATTGATAATCATATCTACTACCAAAGTTTTCAAAATTACTAAGACTTTCACAGCCACTGCAGTTGTTTATTTTGATCTCAATGCAGAATGTATGTACTTCGATTTAGAATGTAGCTGCTTTAAGGACTTGTCACTTCCAAGACTTGTCAAAACAACAGACACCATTACTTGTCAAAAAACTATAGCACTTGATGATTTCAAATTTCTATTCTGTTTTTAAAGATGTTATTATTATATGTCTAATTTCAAGGATACTCACATCTGTCCTGTTTCTAAGACTGATCTTAATCATAGATTACAGAAAAATTCATTATTGAATCAGAGGAAACAGATTACAAAATTTGATTTTCAAGCGATACTATTACTTACTGTCCAACAACTATAGTACTTAATAATTTCAAGCTTCTGGTCTAATTTTTAGAGATGTTATTATTATATGTCATGTTTCTAATTGATTGATCATAATCATACAACATTAAAAAAAATAGAGGAAATTTTATTTTAAGGCGATAGCACATTTTTCTCCAGATCATAAAGCGAGCATTGTTCATCTGCTTCTGTTGAATTTTTCCCAAACGAAGAACTTTACCACCAACAAACTCATAAATATTGTAAAAACCTTGTAGTAGTAGTATCTCACCTGAGTAGTATGTATAAATGGAAAATAAGTAAACAAACTTGTCATCTATCCCTTCGATTGGCAAATATTATCAAGCAGATGAAGGAATATGCAAAGCGCTGAAAAATAGCATTGATAATCATATCTACTACCAAAGTTTTCAAAATTACTAAGACTTTCACAGCCACTGCAGTTGTTTATTTTGATCTAAATCGATTTAGAATGTAGCTGCTTTAAGAACTTGTGACTTCCAAGACTTGTCAAAACAACAGACACCATTACTTGTCAAAATTTGTAAGATAAGTACTCTTGCACAGTATAATCGTAACTTGGTATAGACATATTTGTGATATCGCTTAGATTTAAGCCTGCCAGGGGAGTGAAAGTTACCTATACGAGTACTGAACTGTACATTAAAATAATTTATGATGCCATGTGTTGTATCTAAACTATTTTTATTTCTGCAGATCACATAATTATTACATACATCCCTTAAAAGGGCCCAATTTGAAGTAACATATTATAGAGTTCAATTTTCACATTGTTGTTATTTTTACGGGTTCTTCTTTCTGGCGATGGAAAGTTCAATTGCTTCTCCCTATTATACCTAAACAATGTAGGTCATTTTCTTTTTTCCCATCCACAAAGTGACAACTACATAAGTATGCACCAGGACCTGGTTCAACAACTGTTCTCCTGCAATAAATAGTAAAAATAAGACAAAAGTTCAATTTGAAAATATCCTATCAAAGAACGGTAGCTAATGTGAATAGCAATATCTAAATACAGCATTTTTTATAAGCAAGATACACACACATTAGCGGATCGCTCAGTTACATACCTGCTTGTAAACTAACGGCCTTATTTTCAACAAAAATTGTTTGAAAACTCCACTTTAACCACTTGATTCGGAAGAAGTTTTCTCAAGGTGTTTATGTTTACTTTTTTTTAGTTTTACGGATTTCCTTACTATGATATTTAGGAATTAACTTTCAGAATCTTAATTTTTCCTTTCATTATGTTGTAGATGCACACATCTCACAATAGGAGTTATTGAATTTTAATTTTAAACAAAATACATTTCATTTTCCAGGTTAGAAAAAATTACCTATGACAATGACATTGACATTACAAAACAGAAAACATATACACTGAAGAAAGCGTAGTCCACTGCTATCCATAGACGAACACGGTTGACATATGTCAGTGTCAAGCGCCATTTTTTTGCAAGTCGTGTTATAGCTAGATTTATGCGACGATCCTCATATAAATCTAAGTCTGCTATACAATTTGCTACATGGAAGATTTTATAACGCCATGTATGGTATTAACAACAACACATGCGACGTTGCCGGCATCTCACATAAATCTGAGTCTGTTATACAATTGTATACAGGATATTTTCAATGCTATATGGAAGATAACAGACAACAGATAACAGGTAAAAGGTGGTAACAGGTAACAGGTGGTAACATATAACAGATAACTTATAACAGATAAAAGATAAAAGATGACAGATAACAGATAAAAAGTAACAGATAAAAGAAAACAGGTAACAGATAACAAATAACTGATAACTGAAAACTAAAAAATGAAACTGAAATCTGAAGAATGAAAAATGAAAAATGAAAAATGAAAAATTGAAATCAAAATAAAAATCAAAAATCAAAAATCAAAAATCAATAATCAAAATCAAAATCAAATCAAAATCAAAATCAAAAATCAAAAACAAAAATCAAAAATCAAAATCAAAAATCAAAAATCAAAAACAAAAACAAAAATCAAAAATCAAAATCAAAATCAAAAATCAAAATCAAAATCAAAAACAAAAATCAAAACAAAAATCAAAAATCAAAAATCAAAATCAAAAATCAAAATCAAAAATCAAAAATCAAAATCAAAAATCAAAAATCAAAAAAAATCAAAAATCGAAAATCAAAAATCAAAAATCAAAATCGAAAAATCGAAAAATCGAAAAATCGAAAAATCGAAAAATCGAAAAATCGAAAAATCGAAAAATCGAAAAATCGAAAAATCGAAAATCGAAAATCGAAAAATCGAAAATCGAAAAATCGAAAATCGAAAAATCGAAAAATCGAAAAATCGAAAAATCGAAAAATCGAAAAATCGAAAAAATCGAAAAATCGAAAAATCGAAAAAATCGAAAAATCGAAAAATCGAAAAATCGAAAAATCGAAAAATCGAAAAATCGAAAAATCGAAAAATCGAAAATCGAAAAATCGAAAAAATCGAAAAATCGAAATCGAAAATCGAAAAATCGAAAAAAATCGAAAAATCGAAAAATCGAAAAATCGAAAAATCGAAAAATCGAAAAATCGAAAAATCGAAAATCGAAAAATCGAAAAATCGAAAATCGAAAAATCGAAAAATCGAAAAATCGAAAAATCGAAAAAATCGAAAATCGATCGAAAAATCGAAAAATCGAAAAATCGAAAATCGAAAAATCGAAAAATCGAAAAATCGAAAAATCGAAAAATCGAAAATCGAAAACGAAAAATCGAAAAATCGAAAAATCGAAAAATCGAAAATCGAAAAATCGAAAAATCGAAAAATCGAAAAATCGAAAAATCGAAAAATCGAAAAAACGAAAAACGAAAAAACGAAAAAAAAAACGAAATCGAAAAATTAAAAATTAAAAATTAAAAATTAAAAATTAAAATAGAAAATTAAAAATGAAAAATTAAAAATTAAAATAGAAAAATGAAAACTGATAACTTATAAAAGATAACAGATACCAGATAGCAGATACCAGAAACCAGATACTAGACACCAGATACCAGATACCAGATACCAGACACCAGATACCAGATACCAGATACCAGACACCAGATACCAGACATCAAATACCAGACACCAGACACCAGACACCAGAAACCAGATACCAGATACGAGATACCAGATACAGACACCCAGACACCAGATACCAGACACCAGATACCAGATGCCAGATACCAGACACCAGATACCAGACATCAGATACCAGACACCAGAACCAGATACGAGATACCAAATACCAGATACCAGACACCAGATACCAGATACCAAACACCAGATACGAGATACCAGATACCAGATACAGCCACCAGATACCAGACACCAGATACCAGACACCAGAAACCAGATACCAGATAAAGAGATAACAGATACCAAATACAGATACCAGACACCAGACACCAGATACCAGACACCAGATACCAGACACCAGATACCAGATACCAGACACCAGATACCAGACATCAGATACCAGACACCAGATACCAGATACCAAACATCAGATACCTGATACCAGATACCAGATACGAGATACCAGATACCAGACACCAGATACCAGACACCAGATACCAGACACCAGAAACAGATTACCAGATAAAGAGATAACAGATCCAATACCAGATACCAGATACCAGATACCAGACACCAGATACCAGATACCAGACATCAGATACCAGATACCAGATATATGATTCCAGATACCAGATACCAGATACCAGACACCAGATACCAAATACGAGATGCCAGATACCAGATACCAGACACCAGACACCAGATACCAGACACCAGATACCAGACACCAGATACCAGACACCAGATACCAGACACCAGATACCAGATAGCAGATACCAGATGCCAGACACCATACACCAGACACCGGATACCAGATACCAGATCCACATACCAGATACCAGATATCAGATGCCAGACACCAGATACCATATACCAGATACCAGATACCAGATACCAGATACCTGATACCAGACATCAGATTCCAGACACCAGATACCAGATGCCAGACACCAGATACCAGATACCAGATACCAGACACCAGACACCAGACACCAGATACCTGTTACCAGATACCAGATACCAGACACCGGATACCAGATACCAGATACCAGACACCAGACATCAGATACCAGATACCAGATAAAGACACCAGATACCAGACATCAGATACCGGATACCAGATACCAGATACCAGATTCCAGATACCAGATACCAGATACCAGACACCAGATACCCGATGCCAGACACCAGATACCGGATACCAGATACCAGACATCAGATACCAGATACCAGATACCAAATACCAGACACCGGATACCGGATACCAGATACCAGACACCAGACACCAGATACCTGATACCAGATACCAGACACCGGATACCGGATACCAGATACCAGATACCTGATACCAGATACCAGATCAAAGATGCCAAAGGATAAAAAATGATTAGAGATAGTTATCGCTAGCATTGCATTAGCATACCAGCAACTGCGCTACGTGAGGTTTTAAATAAAGACATCAACGTACAATATTTGGCATAGCGTTAGCATGCCAGAAACTGCGCTAGTCGACTATATAAGCGGTGATCGATTGTTTTTTCCTTAGAAGGTCACGTGACGTTAGAGTCAGGCCGTGCGACGTCGACGCGGTTTTCGCGGTTTTTTAGGAGGTTCGCGGTACGTCCGGAGGAAAGAGGTACCGTTTCGGAAAGTAGACAGTCGGCGCTTTACGGGCGGGCGAGAGCCGTCGCGGTGAGAGGAACGGATCGGATAGAAAACGGCCGGTAAAGTCGAAAAATCGACCGTTTTTCGGACGGTACGCGGCGTTATTTCAGACTCGTTTCGCCGTTTATCGAAATATCGACTCGAGATCGGTCTCGTTCGATAGCTAAACGACGGGCGCACACTTTAGCGCGGAACCGATCGCGGTCCGCGTCGTAGTTTTTTTTTAAGAAAATGTTAAAGAAAACGCGAGAAAAACGGCAAGTCGCGGTAAAAACTTCGATATCTCCTTTACGCCGAAGAGAAAAGAAATTTCGCACGCCGCGTTTCGTACATCTCGACTAGCGCTACGAATTACGCGGAGAGACTTTTTTCCGTTTACGGCACCCGTTTCGAATAAACGAACCTCGAACGTCGTCAAGAATGACTTTTTTGCTTATGAAACGCGCTTATCGCCGTCCACGGTCTATCTCCTCCGAAGATAACGAAGATACGGACCTGGCGACTGTCGCATAAGAAAGCCCGTACTTCGAATACGGGATCGCAATCTTAACCGTTTCTCTATTCGTTTACGTTGAAAAGTTTCGATTTTTTAAAAATTCCTCGACAATACGCTACTTTTCGACGCGTGAAAAAGTCACCTTGTCATCCGGCTCTGTCCTCGCTTATTACTACCGTACGTGAGCGAGTAAAACTTATACAGCTATCGAAAAATAACGATAATGAGCTGACGAAACGATTCTGACCGTTAGAATTACCGTCAAATTTCGAAAAAGTAAATTTTGAGCGCCTCAAAAGTACCGATGACAACCGTTTTTCGGCGTACTTTGTCTTCGTCGATACGCACCTGCGTTACGGAGCGACGTAGCTACGTTTTTTTTTCGCAAAACGAAAGACCAAAGTCTCCTGATTAAACCGACATACTACACGTTACCCGATCGCATTTTTTAAACTCGGCAGATTACAAAATTCAAAGATATGCAGATATTTTTAGTTTGACGTTTCAATTTTGAATTTCCCCTCCAGATCCCCGGATTCCTGTTAGGCGGGGTATTGTAGACACGATCGTATTACGAAAGCGAGCGCGTGCAAGCGGAACGTCAAAAACGTGTCATTTTCGGCTTTATGTTGGTCGCTTCATCGAATATAGGATCACGCCGAATACCATTGTCCTTTTTTACGCGTGAAAATAAACATTTCCGAAAGGATTCAAAATTTCTATATTCTATAGTACAAACGGTACCGGACTATACCCTTATTCGTTATAACAATCGAGTAGGTTTCGGTGTTTACCGACAGATTGCGATGATTACCGATAGATTCCGATGTTTACTGACAGATTGTGCAATTATTCTTTCACGTTTAGCAGTTCATCAGCTTAAATACGATAAATATGATTGAAAGACGTTATTAATGCCAAAGATCAATTCCTGAAGAGAGCAGAAATCCACAACATAGCAAGACTTTGTACTTATAACAGTGTGTGTATTGTGTAGTGATACCCGGTGCCGAGTGTTTACACTTTTTCGGTTCAGACGAAGTGCCTCAGTGTATATCTATCGTGATAACGTATTTCATCTTTTAAGAAGATCGTGAGGTATCCTTATTAATCGTCAGCAGATTTAAATAAGGTAAAAATAATTTTTATTCCTGTCAAATCATAAAACATTTACACTGAAGATAGAAGGTGCTATCCTTAGACGAACACGGTTGAGATATGTCAAGTGTCAAGCGCCATTTTTTGTAAGTGCGGTAGCTAGACATGCGACGTTGCCGGATCCTCACATAAATCGGAGTTTGTCATACAATTTTGTAGAGGGCATTAATGCTATAGCGAAGATTTTATAATGCCATTGTGTGTTATTTATGGTGACACATGCGACGTTGCCGGATCCCTCACATAAATCTGAGTTTGTCATACAATTTTATAGAGGGCATTAAATGCTATTCTAGACGATTTTATAATGCCATTGTGTGTTATTTATGGTGACACATGCGACGTGAAAAATGAATAATGAAAATGAATGAAAAATGCAAAATAAAAATGAAAAATGAAAGATGAAGAATGAAAAATGAAAAATAAATATGAAAAACGAAAAACAAAAAAACGAAAAACGGAAAACGGAAATCGTCAGCAGATTTAAATAAGGTGAAAATAAAAAATCAAAAAATCAAAAAATCAAAAAGTCAAAAAATCAAAAAATCAAAAAATCAAAAAATCAAACAATCAAAAAATCAAAAAATCAAAAAATCAAAAAATCAAAAAATCAAAAAATCAAAAAAATCAAAAAATCAAAAAATCAAAAAATCAAAAAATCAAAAAATCAAAAAAATCAAAAAATCAAAAAATCAAAAAATCAAAAAAATCAAAAAAACCAAAAAATCAAAAAATCAAAAAATCAAAAAATCAAAAAATCAAAATCTAAAAATCTAAAAATCTAAAAATCTAAAAATCTAAAAATCTAAAAATCTAAAAATCTAAAAATCTAAAAATCTAAAAATCTAAAATCGAAAAATCGAAAAATCGAAAAATCGAAAAATCGAAAAATCGAATCGAAAAATCGAAAATCGAAAAATCGAAAAATCGAAAAATCGAAAAATCGAAAAATCGAAAATCGAAAAATCGAAAAATCGAAAAATCGAAAAATCGAAAAAATCGAAAAATCGAAAAATCGAAAAATCGAAAATCGAAAAATCGAAAAATCGAAAAATCGAAAAATCGAAAAATCGAAAAATCGAAAAATCGAAAAATCGAAATATCGAAATATCGAAAAATCGAAATCGAAAAATCGAAAAATCGAAAAATCGAAAAATCGAAAAATCGAAAATCGAAAAATCGAAAAATCGAAAATCTAAAATCTAAAAATTAAAAATTACCAGACCAGACACCAGATACCAGACACCAGATAGCAGACACCAGATACCAGATACCAGACACCAGATACCAGATACCAGACATCAGATACCAGATACCAGATACCAGACACCAGATACCAGATACCAGATGCCAGACACCAGATACCAGACACCAGATACCAGATACCAGGCACTAGATACCAGATACCAGACACCAGATACCAGAGAACAGATACCAGATACCAGATAAAGCGATAACAGATACCAAATACCAGACACCAGACACCAGATACCAGATACGAGATAACAGATCAATGATGCCAAAGGATAAAAAACGATTAGAGATAGGGATAAAGTATATATCGCTAGCATTGCATTAGCATACCAGCAACTGCGCTACGGGTGGTTTTAAATAAAGACATCAACGGACAATATTTAGCATAGCGTTGGCATGCTAAAAACTGCGCTAGTCGACTATATTAAGCGGTGATCGATTGTTTTAAGGAAGAGGTCACGTGACGTTAGAAATTTTGGGCGGGCGACGTCGACGCGGTTTTTCGCGGTTTTTCCGGAGGTTCGCGGAACGTTCGGAAGGGAAGAGGTACCGTTTCGGAAACTAGAAACTCGGCGCTTTACGGGCGGGCGAGAGCCGTCGCGGCGAGAGGAACGGATCGGATCGAAAACGGCCGGTAAAGTCGAAAAATCGACCGTTTTTCGGACGGTACGCGGCGTTATTTCACACTCGTTTCGCCGTTTATCGAAATATCGACTCGAGATCGGTCTCGTTCGATAGCTAAACGACGGGCGCACACTTTAGCGCGGAACCTGATCGCGGTCCGCGTCGTAGTTTTTTTTTAAGAAAATGTTAAAGAAAACGCGAGAAAAACGGCAAGTCGCGGTAAAAACTTCGATATCTCCTTTACGCCGAAGAGAAAAGAAATTTCGCAGCGCCGCGTTTCGTACAATCTCGACTAGCGCTACGAATTACGCGGAGAGACTTTTTTCCGTTACGGCACCCGTTTCGAATAAACGAACCTCGAACGTCGTCAAGAATGACTTTTTTGCTTATGAAACGCGCTTATCGCCGTCCACGGTCTATCTCCTCCGAAGATAACGAAGATACGGACCTGGCGACTGTCGCATAAGAAAGCCCGTACTTCGAATACGGGATCGCAATCTTAACCGTTTCTCCATTCGTTTACGTTGAAAAGTTTCGATTTTTTAAAAATTCCTCGACAATACGCTACTTTTCGACGCGTGAAAAAGTCACCTTGTCATCCGGCTCTGTCCTCGCTTATTACTACCGTACGTGAGCGAGTAAAACTTATACAGCTATCGAAAAATAACGATAATGAGCTGACGAAACGATTCTGACCGTTAGAATTACCGTCAAATTTCGAAAAAGTAAATTTTGAGCGCCTCAAAAGTACCGATGACAACCGTTTTTTCGGCGTACTTTGTCTTCGTCGATACGCACCTGCGTTACGGAGCGACGTAGCTACGTTTTTTTTCGCAAAACGAAAGACCAAAGTCTCCTGATTAAACCGACATACTACACGTTACCCGATCGCATTTTTTAAACTCGGCAGATTACAAAATTCAAAGATATGCAGATATTTTTAGTTTGACGTTTCAATTTTGAATTTCCCCTCCAGATCCCCGGATTCCTGTTAGGCGGGGTATTGTAGACACGATCGTATTACGAAAGCGAGCGCGTGCAAGCGGAACGTCAAAAACGTGCCATTTTCGGCTTTATGTTGGTCGCTTCATCGAATATAGGATCACGCCGAATACCATTGTCCTTTTTTACGCGTGAAAAATAAACATTTCCGAAAGGATTCAAAATTTCTATATTCTATAGTACAAACGGTACCGGACTATACCCTTATCGTTATAACAATCGAGTAGGTTTCGGTTGTTTACCGACAGATTGCGATGATTACCGATAGATTCCGATGTTTACTGACAGATGTGCATTATTCTTTCACGTTTAGCAGTTCATCAGCTTAAATACGATAAATATGATTGAAAGACGTTATTAATGCCAAAGATCAATTCCTGAAGAGAGCAGAAATCCACAACATAGCAAGACTTTGTACTTATAACAGTGTGTGTATTGTGTAGTGATACCCGGTGCCGAGTGTTTACACTTTTTCGGTTCAGACGAAGTGGCCTCAGTGTATATCTATCGTGATAACGTATTTCATCTTTTAAGAAGATCGTGAGGTATCCTTATTAATCGTCAGCAGATTTAAATAAGGTAAAAATAATTTTTATTCCTGTCAAATCATAAAACATTTACACTGAAGATAGAAGGTGCTATCCTTAGACGAACACGGTTGAGATATGTCAAGTTGTCAAGCGCCATTTTTTGTAAGTGCGGTAGCTAGACATGCGACGTTGCCGGATCCTCACATAATCGGAGTTTGTCATACAATTTTATAGAGGGCATTAATGCTATACCGAAGATTTTATATGCCATTGTGTGTTATTTATGGTGACACATGCGACGTTGCCGGATCCTCACATAAATCTGAGTTTGTCAGACAATTTTATAGAGGGCATTAATGCTATATCGACGATTTTATAATGCCATTGTGTGTTATTTATGGTGACACTGCGACGTTGAAAAATGAATAATGAAAAATGAATGAAAAATGCAAAATGAAAAATGAAAAATGAAATATGACGAATGACAAATGAAAAATAAAATATGAAAACCGAAAACAACGGAAAACGGAAATCGTCAGCAGATTTAAATAGGTGAAAATTAAAAATCAAAAATCAAAAAATCCAAAAGTCCAAAAAATCAAAAAATCAAAAAATCGAAAATCGAAAAATCGAAAAATCGAAAAATCGAAAATCGAAAATCGAAAAATCGAAAAATCGAAAAATCGAAAAATCGAAAAAATCGAAAAATCGAAAAATCGAAAAATCGAAAAATCGAAAATCGAAAAAATCGAAAAATCGAAAAATCGAAAAATCTAAAAATCTAAAAATCTAAAATCTAAAATCTAAAATCTAAATCTAAAAATCTAAAAATCTAAAAATCTAAAAATCTAAAAATCTAAAAATCTAAAAATCTAAAATCTAAAAATCTAAAATCTAAAAATCTAAAAATCTAAAAATCTAAAATCTAAAAATCTAAAAATCTAAAATCTAAAATCGAAAAATCGAAAAATCGAAAAATCGAAAAATCGAAAATCGAAAATCGAAAAATCTAAAATTCATAATTACCAGACCAGACACCAGATACCAGAACCAGATAGCAGACACCAGATACCAGATACCAGACACCAGATACCAGACATCAGATACCAGATACCAGATACCAGACACCAGATACCAGATACCAGATACCAGATGCCAGACACCAGATACCAGATACCAGGCACTAGATACCAGATACCAGACACCAGACACCAGATACCAGACAACAGATACCAGATACCAGATAAAGCGATACCAGATACCAAATACCAGACACCAGACACCAGATACCAGATACGAGATAACAGATCCAAAGATGCAAAGGATAAAAAACGATTAGAGATAGGGATAAAGTATATATCGCTAGCATTGCATTAGCATACCAGCAACTGCGCTACGGGTGGTTTTAAATAAAGACATCAACGGACAATATTTAGCATAGCGTTGGCATGCTAAAAACTGCGCTAGTCGACTATATTAAGCGGTGATCGATTGTTTTTTCCTAGAAGGTCACGTGACGTTAGAGTCAGCCGTGCGACGTCGACGCGGGTTTTCGCGGTTTTTTAGGAGGTTCGCGGTACGTTCGGAGGGAAAGAGGTACCGTTTCGGAAAGTAGAACACTCGGCGCTTTACGGGCGGGCGAGAGCCGTCGCGGTGAGAGGAACGGATCGGATCGAAACGGCCGGTAAAGTCGAAAAATCGACCGTTTTTCGCACGGTACGCGGCGTTATTTCAGACTCGTTTCGCCGTTTATCGAAATATCGACTCGAGATCGGTCTCGTTCGATAGCTAAACGACGGCGCACGCTTTAGGGCGGAACCGATCGCGGTCCGCGTCTTAGTTTTTTTTAAGAAAATGTTAAAGAAAACGCGAGAAAAACGGCAAGTCGCGGTAAAAACTTCGATATCTCCTTTACGCCGAAGAGAAAAGAAATTTCGCACGCCGCGTTTCGTACATCTCGACTAGCGCTACGAATTACGCGGAGAGGACTTTTTTTTCCGTTTACGGCACCCGTTTCGAATAAACGAACCTCGAACGTCGTCAAGAATGACTTTTTTGCTTATGAAACGCGCTTATCGCCGTCCACGGTCTATCTCCTCCGAAGATAACGAAGATACGGACCTGGCGACTGTCGCATAAGAAAGCCCGTACTTCGAATACGGATCGCAACCTTATCCGTTTCTCTCCATTCGTTAGGTTGAAAAGTTTCGATTTTTTAAAAATTCCTCGACAATACGCTACATTTCGAAGCGTGAAAAAGTCACTTTGTCATCCGGCTCTATCCTCGCTTATTACTATCGTACGTGAGCGAGTAAAAATTATACAGCTATCGAAAAATAACGATAATGAGCTGACGAAACGATTCTGACCGTTAGAATTACCGTCAAATTTCGAAAAAGTAAATTTTGAGCGTCTCAAAAGTACCGATGACAACCGTTTTTCGGCGTACTTTGTCTTCGTCGATACGCACCTGCGTTACGGAGCGACGTAGCTACGATTTTTTTTCGCAAAACGAAAGACCAAAGTCTCCTGATTAAACCGACATACTACACGTTACCCGATCGCATTTTTTAAACTCGGCAGATTACAAAATTCAAAGATATGCCACACATTTTTAGTTGACGTTTCAATTTTGAATTTCCCCTCCAGATCCCCGGATTCCTGTTAGGCGGGGTAATGTAGGTATGATCGTATTACGAAAGCGAGCGAGTGCAAGCGGAACGTCAAAAAAACGTGCCATTTTCGGCTTCATGACTATCGCTTCATCCAATATTGGATCACGCCAATAGAATTGTCCTTTTTTACGCGTGAAAATAAACATTTTCGAAAAGATTCAAAATTTCTATATTCTATAGTACAAACGGTACCGGACTATACCCTTATTCGTTATAACAATCGAGTAGGTTTCGGTGTTTTTACCGACAGATTGCGATGATTACCGATAGATTCCGATGTTTACTGACAGATTGTGCAATTATTCTTTCACGTTTAGCAGTTTCATCAGCTTAAATACGATAAATATGATTGAAAGACGTTATTAATGCCAAAGATCAATTCCTGAAGAGAGCAGAAATCCACAACATAGCAAGACTTTGTACTTATAACAGTGTGTGTATTGTGTAGTGATACCCGGTGCCGAGTGTTTACACTTTTTCGGTTCAGACGAAGTGCCTCAGTGTATATCTATCGTGATAACGTATTTCATCTTTTAAGAAGATCGTGAGGTATCCTTATTAATCGTCAGCAGATTAAATAAGGTAAAAATAATTTTTATTCCTGTCAAATCATAAAACATTTACACTGAAGATAGAAGGTGCTATCCTTAGACGAACACGGTTGAGATATGTCAAGTGTCAAGCGCCATTTTTGTAAGTGCGGTAGCTAGACATGCGACGTTGCCGGATCCTCACAATAAATCGGAGTTTGTCATACAATTTTATAGAGGGCATTAATGCTATAGCGAAGATTTTATAATGCCATTGTGTGTTATTTATGGTGACACATGCGACGTTGCCGGATCCTCACATAAATCTGAGTTTCTCATACATTTTATAGAGGGCATTAATGCTATAAATCGACGATTTTATAATGCCATTGTGTGTTATTTATGGTGACACAATGCGACTTGAAAAATGAATAATGAAAAATGCAAAATGAAAAATGAAAAATGAATATGAGAATGAAAAATGAAAATAAAATATGAAAACGAAAAACAAAAAACGAAAAACGGAAAACGGAAATCGTCAGCAGATTTAAATAAGGTGAAAATAAAAAAATCAAAAAATCAAAAATCAAAAAATCAAAATCAAATCAAAAATCAAAAAATCAAAATCAAAAAATCAAAAATCAAAAATCAAAAATCAAAAAATCAAAAAATCAAAAATCAAAAATCAAAAAATCAAAAAATCAAAAAATCAAAAACAAAAAATCAAAAAATCAAAAAATCAAAAAATCAAAAAATCAAAAAATCAAAAATCAAAAATCAAAATCAAAAAATCAAAAAATCAAAAAATCTAAAATCTAAACTAAAAATCTAAAAATCTAAAAATCAAAAATCTAAAAATCTAAAAATCTAAAAATCTAAAAATCTAAAAATCTAAAAATCTAAAAATCTAAAAATCTAAAATCGAAAAATCGAAAAATAAAATCTAAAAAAAATCTAAAAATCGAAAAATCGAAAAAGAAAAATCGAAAAATCTAAAATCTAAAACTAAAAATCGAAAATCGAAAATCTAAAAATCTAAAAATCTAAAAACTAAAACTAAAAATCGAAAAAAAAATCTAAAAATCGAAAAATCTAAAAATCGAAAAATCGAAAAATCGAAAAATCGAAAAATCGAAAAATCGAAAATCGAAAAATCGAAAAATCGAAAAATCGAAAAATCGAAAAATCGAAAAATCGAAAAATCGAAAAATCGAAAAATCGAAAAATCGAAAATCGAAAAATCGAAAAATCGAAAAAATCGAAAAATCGAAAAATCGAAAAATCGAAAAATCGAAAAATCGAAAAATCGAAAAATCGAAAAATCGAAAAATCGAAAAATCGAAAAATCGAAAAATCGAAAAATCGAAAAATCGAAAAATCGAAAAATCGAAAATCGAAAAACGAAAAATCGAAAAATCGAAAAATCTAAAAATTAAAAATTACCAGACCAGACACCAGATACCAGACACCAGATAGCAGACACCAGATACCAGATACCAGATACCAGACATCAGATACCAGATACCAGATACCAGACACCAGATACCAGATACCAGATGCCAGACACCAGATACCAGACACCAGATACCAGATACCGGGCACTAGATCCAGATACCAGACACCAGACACCAGATAACCAGA
>CAVLJG010000003.1:117735089-117765655 GCA_963669975.1 Acanthoscelides obtectus
ATCAAAATCAAAAATCAAAATCAATCAAATCAAAAATCAAAAATCGAAAAATCGAAAAATCGAAAAATCGAAAAATCGAAAATCGAAAAATCGAAAATCGAAAATCGAAAATCGAAAAATCGAAAAATCGAAAAATCGAAAAATCGAAAAATCGAAAAATCGAAAAATCGAAAAATCGAAAAATCAAAATCGAAAAATCGAAAAATCGAAAAATCGAAAATCGAAAATCGAAAAATCGAAAATCGAAAAATCGAAAATCGAAAATTAAAAATTAAAAATTAAAAATTAAAAATAAAAAAATTAAAAATTAAAAATTAAAAATTAAAAATTAAAAATTAAAAATTTAAAAATTAAAAATTAAAATTAAAAATTAATTAAAAATTAAAATTAAAAATTAAAAATTAAAAATTAAAAATTAAAAATAAAATTAAAAAAATAAAAATTAAAAATTAAAGATTAAAATAGAAAAATGAAAATGAAAACTGATAACTTATAAAAGATAACAGATACCAGATAGCAGATACCAGAAACCAGATACTAGACACCAGATACCAGACACCAGATACCAGATACCAGACACCAGATACCAGATACCAGACACCAGACACCAGATACCAGACATCGGATACCAGACATCAGATACCAGACACCAGACACCAGATACCAGACACCAGACACCAGATACCAGACATCAGATACCAGACATCAGATACCAGACACCAGACACCAGATACCAGACACCAGAACCAGAAACCAGACACCAGACACCAGATACCAGATACCAGACACCAAAACCAGACCAGATACCAGATACCAGATACGAGATACCAGATAATAGATACCAGATACCAGACACCAGACACCAGATACCAGATACCAGGTACCAGATACCAAACACCAGATACGAGATACCAGATACCACCAGATACCAGCCACCAGATACCAGATAAAGAGATAACAGATACCAAATACCAGATACCAGACACCAGATACCAGACACCAGATACCAGACACCAGATACCAGACACCAGATACCAGACACCAGATACCAGACATCAGATACCAGACACCAGATACCAAACATCAGATACCTGATACCAGATACCAGATACCAGATACGAGATACCAGATACCAGATACCAGACACCAGACACCAGATACCAGATACCAGACACCAGAAACCAGATACCAGATAAAGAGATAACAGATACCAAATACCAGATACCAGATACCAGATACCAGATACCAGATACCAGATTCCAGATACCAGATACCAGACATCAGATACCAGATACCAGATATATGATTCCAGATACCAGATACCAGATACCAGACACCAGATACCAAATACGAGATGCCAGATACCAGATACCAGACACCAGACACCAGATACCAGACACCAGATACCAGACACCAGATACCAGATAGCAATACCAGATGCCAGACACCAGACACCAGACACCGGATACCAGATACCAGATCCACACACCAGATACCAGATACCAGATGCCAGACACCAGATACCATATACCAGATACCAGATACCAGATACCTGATACCAGACACCAGATACCAGATACCAGACACCAGATACCAGATACCAGACACCAGATACCAGACATCAGATACCAGATACCAGACACCAGACACCACACATCAGATACCAGATACCAGACGCCAGATACTAGACACCAGACACCAGATACCAGATACCAGACACCAGACACCAGATACCAGACACCAGATACCAGATACCAGACACCAGATACCAGACATCAGATACCAGACACCAGACATCAGAGACCAGATACCAGATCAAACATGTCAAAGGATAGAAAATGATTAGAGATAGGGATAAAGTATATATCGCTAGCATTGCATTAGCATACCAGCAACTGCGCTACGTGAGGTTTTAAATAAAGACATCAACGTACAATATTTGGCATAGCGTTAGCATGCCAGAAACTGCGCTAGTCGACTATATTAAGCGGTGATCGATTGTTTTTGAAGGTAGTGAGGTAGTGGTTCGAAATTTACGTCGACGCGGTTTTCGCGGTTTTTTAGGAGGTTCGCGAAACGTTCGGAGAAAGAGGTACCGTTTCGGAAAGTAGAAACTCGGCGCTTTACGGGGGCGAGAGCCGTCGCGGCGAGAGGAACGGATCGGATCGAAAACGGCCGGTAAAGTCGAAAAATCGACCGTTTTCGGACGGTACGCGGCGTTATTTCACACACTGGTTTCGCCCGTTTATCGAAATATCGACTCGAGATCGGTCTCGTTCGATAGCTAAACGAAAAATACGTGCCTATTAGCTAAATCTGTTCGGTTCCGCGTCTCGGTTTTTTTTCTAGAAATGTTCGAAAAAAAAGCGACAAAAAGACGAATCGCCTTGAAAACTACGATATCTCCCTTATGCCGAAGAGAAAAGGAATTTCGCGTGCCGCGTTTCGTACATCTCGGCGAGCGCTACAAATTACGCGGAGAGACGTTTTTTCGTTTACGGTACCCGTTTCGAATAAACGAACCTCGAACGTCGTCAAGAATGACTTTTTTGCGTATAAAGCGCGCTGCTTCGCCGTATATCAGCTATCTCCTCCGAAGATAAAGGAGCTACGAACCTGACGATTTTTGCGTGAGAAAGTCCATGCTTCGGACACTCTTTTAATACTATTTTCATCATTATTATTCGTTTACGTTGAAAAGTTTCGATTTTTTAAAAATTCCTCGACAATACGCTACTTTTCGACGCGTGAAAAAGTCACCTTGTCATCCGGCTCTGTCCTCGCTTATTACTACCGTACGTGAGCGAGTAAAAATATATACAGCTATCGAAAAATAACGATAATGAGCTGACCGAACGATTCTGACCGTCAGAATTACCGTCAAATTTCGAAAAAGTAAACTTTAAAGCGCCTCAAAAAGTACCGAGACAACCGTTTTTCGGCGTACTTTGTCTTCGTCGATACGGACCCTGCGTTACGGAGCGACGTGGCTACGATTTTTTTTCGCAAACGAAAGGCCAAAGTCTCCTGATTAAACCGACATACGACACGTTCCCGATCGCATTTTTTAAACTCGGCAGATTACAAAAATTCAAAGATTATGCACACCATTTTAGTTTGACGTTCAATTTTGAATTTCCCCTCCAGATCACCGGATTCCTGTTAGGCGGGGTAATGTAGGTATGATCGTATTACGAAAGCGAGCGAGTGCAAGCGGAAAACGTCAAAAACGTGCCATTTCGGCTTTATGTCGGTCGCTTCATCGAATATCGGATCACGCCGAATACCATTGTCCTTTTTACGCGTGAAAACAAACATTTTCGAAAAGATTCAAAATTTCTATATTCCATTGTCTAAACGGACCGGACTAGAGCCATTAAAATCGGATGAATCTAGTAGTTTTTATTTTACAGATTGCGATGTCTACCGCCAAAGGCTGCAATTATTCTTTGACGTGCATCAGTTTATTGAATCCTCATCGGTGTATAACTCCGATAAAAATATGAATTGTAAGCCCCTATTCATGTTATAATTTTACAATATGGCATAAAGCTCCGCTTTTCCAACCGATTGATATAAAGCGTATGTCTGATTGCATTCACCTATTTCTAACCTACAATGTATGAATGTAAACATTATCGAAATCTTAATAATGAGGCTCCCGTTAATAAGGATTAATTAGAAGCTTAGAACAAGCAATTGCAACTACAAATAGTGAAAGTGTTGTGAAGTGTTACAGTGTATTTGTTTCTATTGCAAAAGTAAGTACTCAATCACTTCTATGAAGTTCAGTAGAGTTCAGTCTTGACCTCAGTTCAATTTGTCTAAATATGTAGACCTATTAGCTGGCTAACAGTGGCACATATTATCACAGCAGATGAAGGAATATGCAAAGCGCTGAAAAAATAGCATTGATAATCATATCTACTACCAAAGTTTCAAATTACTAAGTACTTTCACAGCCACTGCAGTGTTTATTTTGATCTCAATGCAGAAGGTATGTACTCGATTTAGAATGTAGCTGCTTTAAGGACTTGTCACTCCAAGACTTGTCAAAACAACAGACACCATTTACTTGTCAAAAAACTATTAGCACTTGATGATTTCAAATTTCTATTCTGTTTTTAAAGATGTTATTATTATATGTCTAATTTCAAGGCTACTCACATTGGTCCTGTTTCTAAGACTGATCTTAATCATAGATTACAGAAAAATTCATTATTGAATCAGAGGAAACAGATTACAAAATTTGATTTTCAAGCGATACTATACTTACTGTCCAACAACTATAGTACTTAATAATTTCAGCTTCTGGTCTAATTTTTTGAGATGTATTATTATATGTCATGTTTCTAATTGATTGATCATAATCATACAACATTAAAAAAAATAGAGGAAATTTTATTTTAAGCGATAGCACATTTTTCTCCAGATCATAAAGCGAGCATTGTTCATCTGCTTCTGTTGAATTTTTCCCAAACGAAGAACTTTCCCACCAACAAACTCATAAATATTGTAAAAACCTTGTAGTAGTAGCTATCTCACCTGAGTAGTATGTATAAATGGAAAAATAAGTAAACAAACTTGTCATCTATCCCTTCGATTGGCAAATATTATCAAGCAGATGAAGGAACATGCAAAGCGCTGCAAAATAACATTGATGATCATATCTTCTACCAAACTGTTACTGACAGATGTGCAATTATTCTTTCACGTTTAGCAGTTCACTCAGCTTAAATTACGATAAATCTCATTGAAAGACGTTATTAATGCCAAAGATCAATTCCTGAGGATGAGCAGAAATCCACAACATAGCAAGACTTTGTACTTATAGCAGTGTACAGTAGTGTATAGTATTGTCTAGTGACACCCGGTGCCGAGTGTTTACAATTTTTCGGTTCAGACGAAGTGCCCTCAGTGTATATCTATCGTGATAACGTATTTCATCTTTTAGAAGATCGTGAGGTATCCTTATTAATCGTCAGCAGATTTAAATTAAGGTAAGAATAATTTTCATTTCCTGTCAAATCATAAAACTTTACACTGAAGATAGAAGGTGCTATCCTTAGGCGAACACGGTTGAGATATGTCAAGTGTCAGCGCCATTTTTTGTAAGTGCGGTAGCTAGACATGCGACGTTGCCGGATCCTCACATAATCGGAGTTTGTCATACAATTTTATAGAGGGCGTTTATTGCTATATCGAAGATTTATAATGCCATTGTGTGTTATTTATGGTGACACATGCGACGTTGCCGGCTCCTCACATAAATCTGAGTTATCATACAATTTTATAGAGGGCATTAATGCTATATCGAAGATTTTATAAGGCCATTGTGTGCTATTGATGGTGACACATGCGACGTTGAAAAATGAAAAATGAATGAATAATGAAAAATGCAAAATGAAAAATGAAAAATGAAATATGAAGAATGAAAAATGAAAAATAAAATATGAAAAACGAAGAACAAAAAAACGAAAAACGGAAAACGGAAATCGTCAGCAGATTAACTAAGGTAAAAATAAAAAATCAAAAAATCAAAAAGTCAAAAAATCAAAAAATCAAAAAATCAAAAAATCAAAAAATCAAAAAAATCAAAAAATCAAAAAATCAAAAAATCAAAAAATCAAAAAATCAAAAAATCAAAAAATCAAAAAATCAAAAAATCAAAAAATCAAAAATCAAAAGTCAAAAAGTCAAAAAGTCAAAAAGTCAAAAAATCAAAAAATCAAAAAATCAAAAAATCAAAAAATCAAAAATCAAAAAATCAAAAAATCAAAAAATCAAAAATCAAAAATCAAAAAATCTAAAAATCTAAAAATCTAAAAATCTAAAAATCTAAAAATCGAAAAATCGAAAAATCGAAAAAATCGAAAAATCGAAAATCGAAAATCGAAAATCGAAAAATCGAAAAATCGAAAAATCGAAAAATCGAAAAATCGAAAAATCGAAAATCGAAAATCGAAAAATCGAAAAATCGAAAAATCGAAAAATCGAAAAAATCGAAAAATCGAAAAATCGAAAAATCGAAAAATCGAAAATCGAAAAATCGAAAATCGAAAAATCGAAAAATCGAAAATCGAAAATCGAAAAATCGAAAATCGAAAAATCGAAAAATCGAAAAATCGAAAAATCGAAAATCGAAAAATCGAAATCGAAATCGAAAAATCGAAAAATCGAAAAATCGAAAATCGAAAAATCTAAAAATTAAAATTAAAAATAGAATAATTAAAATGAAAAATGAAAACTGATAACCAGATACCAGACACCAGATACCAGATACCAGAGGCCAGATACCAGACACCAGATACCAGATACGAGATAACAGATCAAAGATGCCAAAGGATAAAAACGATTAGAGATAGGGATAAAGTATATATCGCTAGCATTGCATTAGCATACCAGCAACTGCGCTACGGGTGGTTTTAAATAAAGACATCAACGGACAATATTTAGCATAGCGTTGGCATGCTAAAAACTGCGCTAGTCGACTATATTAAGCGGTGATCGATTTGTTTTTGAATTGGAAGGTCACGTGACGTTAGAGTCAGGCCGTGCGACCGTCGACGCGGTTTTCGCGGTTTTTTTAGGAGGTTCGCGGTACGTTCGGAAGGAAAGAGGTACCGTTTCGGAAAGTAGACAGTCGGCGCTTTACGGGGGAGCGAGAGCCGTCGCGGCGAGAGTAACGGATCGGATCGAAAACGGCCGGTAAAGTCGAAAAATCGGCCGTTTTTCGGACGGTAGCGGCGTTACTTCAGACTCGTTTCGCCGTTTATCGAAATATCGACTCGAGATCGGTCTTGTTCGATAGCTAAACGACGGGCGCACACTTTAGCGGGGAACCGATCGCGGTCCGCGTCTTAGTTTTTTTTAAGAAAATGTTTAAGAAAAACCGCGAGAAAAACGGCACAGTCGCGGTAAAAACTTCGAAATCTCCCTTTACGCCGAGAGAAAAGAAATTTCGCACGCCGCGTTTCGTACATCTCGACTAGCGCTACGAATTACGCGGAGAGACTTTTTTCCGTTTACGGCACCCGTTTCGAATAAACGAACCTCGAACGTCGTCAAGAATGACTTTTTTGCTTATGAAACGCGCTTATCGCCGTCCACGGTCCTATCTCCTCCGAAGATAACGAAGATACGGACCTGGCGACTGTCGCATAAGAAAGCCCGTACTTCGAATACGGGATCGCAATCTTATCCGTTTCTCCATCGTTTACGTTGAAAAGTTTCGATTTTTTAAAAAATTCCTCGACAATACGCTACTTTTCGACGCGTGAAAAAGTCACCTTGTCATCCGGCTCTGTCCTCGCTTATTACTACCGTACGTGAGCGAGTAAAAATTATACAGCTATCGAAAAATAACGATAATGAGCTGACGAAACGATTCTGACCGTCAGAATTACCGTCAAATTTCGAAAAAGTAAACTTTGAGCGCCTCAAAAGTACCGATGACAACCGTTTTTCGGCGTACTTTGTCTTCGTCGATACGACCTGCGTTACGGAGCGACTGTAGGCTACGATTTTTTTTTCGCAAAACGAAAGACCAAAGTCTCCTGATTAAACCGACATACTACACGTTACCCGATCGCATTTTTTAAACTCGGCAGATTACAAAATTCAAAGATATGCAACATTTTTAGTTTGACGTTTCAATTTGAATTCCCCTCCAGATCCCCGGATTCCTGTTAGGCGGGGTATTGTAGACTACGATCGTATTACGAAAGCGAGCGCGTGCAAGCGGAACGTCAAAAACGTGCCATTTTCGGCTTATGACTATCGCTTCATCGAATATTGGATCACGCCGAATACCATTGTCCTTTTTTACGCGTGAAAATAAACATTTTCGAAAAGATTCAAAATTTCTATATTCTATAGTACAAACGGTACCGGACTATACCCTTATTCGTTATAACAATCGAGTAGGTTTCGGTGTTTACCGACAGATTGCGATGATTACCGATAGATTCCGATGTTTACTGACAGATTGTGCAATTATTCTTTCACGTTTAGCAGTTCATCAGCTTAAATACGATAAATATGATTGAAAGACGTTATTAATGCCAAAGATCAATTCCTGAAGAGAGCAGAAATCCACAACATAGCAAGACTTTGTACTTATAACAGTGTGTGTATTGTGTAGTGATACCCGGTGCCGAGTGTTTACACTTTTTCGGTTCAGACGAAGTGCCTCAGTGTATATCTATCGTGATAACGTATTTCATCTTTTAAGAAGATCGTGAGGTATCCTTATTAATCGTCAGCAGATTTAAATAAGGTAAAAATAATTTTTATTCCTGTCAAATCATAAAACATTTACACTGAAGATAGAAGGTGCTATCCTTAGACGAACACGGTTGAGATATGTCAAGTGTCAAGCGCCATTTTTTGTAAGTGCGGTAGCTAGACATGCGACGTTGCCGGATCCTCACATAAATCGGAGTTTGTCATACAATTTTATAGAGGGCATTAATGCTATAGCGAAGATTTTATAATGCCATTGTGTGTTATTTATGGTGACACATGCGACGTTGCCGGATCCTCACATAAATCTGAGTTTGTCATACAATTTTATAGAGGCATTAATGCTATATCGACGATTTTATAATGCCATTGTGTTATTTATGGTGACACATGCGACGTTGAAAAATGAATAATGAAAAATGCAAAATGAAAAATGAAAATGAAATATGAAGAATGAAAAATGAAAAATAAAATATGAAAAACGAAAAACACAAACCGAAAAACGGAAAACGGAAATCGTCAGAGATTTAAATAAGGTGAAAATAAAAAATCAAAAAATCAAAAAATCAAAAATCAAAAAATCAAAAAATCAAAAAATCAAAAAATCAAAAAATCAAAAAATCAAAAAGTCAAAAAATCAAAAAATCAAAAAATCAAAAATCAAAAAATCAAAAAATCAAAAAATCAAAAAATCAAAAAATCAAAAAATCAAAAATCAAAAATCAAAAAATCAAAAAATCAAAAAATCAAAAATAAAATCAAAAAATCAAAAATCAAAAAATCAAAAAATCAAAAAATCAAAAAATCAAAAAATCAAAAAATCAAAAAATCAAAAAATCAAAAAAAAAAATCAAAAAATCAAAAAATCAAAAATCAAAAAATCAAAAAATCAAAAATCAAAAATCAAAAAATCAAAAAATCAAAAAATCAAAAAATCAAAAAATCAAAAAATAAAAAAATCAAAAAATCTAAAAAATCTAAAAATCTAAAAATCTAAAAATTTAAAAATCGAAAAAATCGAAATCGAAAAATCGAAAAATCGAAAAATCGAAAAATCGAAAAATCGAAAAAATCGAAAAATCGAAAAATTAAAAATTACCAGACCAGACACCAGACACCAGATACCAGACACCAGATAGCAGACACCAGACACCAGATACCAGACATCAGATACCAGATACCAGATACCAGACACCAGATACCAGATACCAGATACCAGATGCCAGACACCAGATACCAGACACCAGATACCAGGCACTAGATACCAGATACCAGACACCAGACACCAGATACCAGACAACAGATACCAGATACCAGATAAAGCGATAACAGATACCAAATACCAGACACCAGACACCAGATACCAGATACGAGATAACAGATCAAAGATGCCAAAGGATAAAAAACGATTAGAGATAGGGATAAAGTATATATCGCTAGCATTGCATTAGCATACCAGCAACTGCGCTACGGGTGGTTTTAAATAAAGACATCAACGGACAATATTTAGCATAGCGTTGGCATGCTAAAAACTGCGCTAGTCGACTATATTAAGCGGTGATCGATTGTTTTGGATTGGTAGTATTGGTAGGGGTTCGGAAATTGTCGCATGACGTCGACGCGGTTTTCGCGGTTTTTTAGGAGGTTCGCGGTACGTTCGGAGGGAAAGAGGTACCGTTTCGGAAAGTAGACGGTCGGCGCTTTACGGGCGGGCGAGAGCCGTCGCGGCGAGAGGAACGGATCGGATCGAAAACGGCCGGTAAAGTCGAAAAATCTACCGTTTTCCGGACGGTACGCGGCGTTATTTCACACTCGTTTCGCCGTTTATCGAAATATCGACTCGAGATCGGTCTCGTTCGATAGCTAAACGAGAAATACGTGCCTATTAGCTAAATCTGTTCGGTTCCGCGTCTCGGTTTTTTTTCTAGAAACGTTCGAAAAAAAAGCGACAAAAATGACGAATCGCCTTGAAAACTACGATATCTCCCTTATGCCGAAGAGAAAAGGAATTTCGCGTGCCGCGTTTCGTACATCTCGGCGAGCGCTACAAATTATGCGGAGAGACGTTTTTTCGTTTACGGTACCCGTTTCGAATAAACGAACCTCGAACGTCGTCAAGAATGACTTTTTTGCGTATAAAGCGCGCTGCTTCCCCGTATATCAGCTATCTCCTCCGAAGATAAAGGAGCTACGAACCTGACGATTTTCTGCGTGCGAAAGTCCATGCTTCGGACACTCTTTTAATACTATTTTCATCATTATTATTCGTTTACGTTGAAAAGTTTCGATTTTTTAAAAATTCCTCGACAATACGCTACTTTTCGACGCGTGAAAAAGTCACCTTGTCATCCGGCTCTGTCCTCGCTTATTACTACCGTACGTGAGCGAGTAAAAATTATACAGCTATCGAAAAATAACGATAATGAGCTGACGAAACGATTCTGACCGTCAGAATTACCGTCAAATTTCGAAAAGTAAACTTTGAGCGCCTCAAAAGTACCGATGACAACCGTTTTTCGGCGTACTTTGTCTTCGTCGATACGGACCTGCGTTACGGAGCGACGTGGCTACGATTTTTTTTCGCAAAACGAAAGGCCAAAGTCTCCTGATTAAACCGACATACGACACGTTACCCGATCGCATTTTTTAAACTCGGCAGATTACAAAAATTCAAAGATATGCACACATTTTTAGTTTGACGTTTCAATTTTGAGTTTCCCCTCCAGATCCCCGGATTCCTGTTAGGCGGGGTATTGTAGATACGATCGTATTACGAAAGCGAGCGAGTGCGAGCGGAACGTCAAAAACGTGACATTTTCGGCTTCATGACTATCGCTTCATCAATATTGGATCACGCCAAATAGAATTGTCCTTTTTTGCGCGTGAAAATCAACATTTTCGAAAAGATTCAAAATTTCTATATTCCATTGTCTAAACGGACCGGACTAGAGCCATTAAAATCGGATGAATCTAGTAGTTTTTTATGTTTACAGATTGCGATGTCTACCGCCAAAGGCTGCAATTATTCTTTGACGTTCATCAATTTATTGAAATCATCATCGGTTTATAAATACTATAAAAATATGATTGTAAGCCCCTATTCATGTTATAATTTTACAATATGGCATAAAGCTCCGCTTTTCTAACCGATTGATATAAAGCGTATGTCTGATTGCATCATCTCCGATTTCTAACCTACAATGTATGAATGTAAACATTTTCGAAATCTTAATAATGAGGCTCCCGTTAATAAGGATTAATTAGAAGCTTAGAACAAGCAATTGCAACTACAAATAGTGAAAGTGTTGTGAAGTGTTACAGTGTATTTGTTTCTATTGCAAAAGTAAGTACTCAATCACTTCTATGAAGTTCAGTAAGAGTTCAGTCTTGACCCTCGGTTCAATTTATGTAAATATGTAGACCTATTAGCTGGCTAACAGTGGCACATATTATCAAGCAGGTGAAGGAATATGCAAAGCGCTGAAAAATAGCATTGATAATCATATCTACTACCAAAGTTTTCAAAATTACTAAGACTTTCACAGCCACTGCAGTTGTTTATTTTGATCTCAATGCAGAATGTATGTACTTCGATTTAGAATGTAGCTGCTTTAAGGACTTGTCACTTCCAAGACTTGTCAAAACAACAGACACCATTACTTATCAAAAAACTATAGCACTTGATGATTTCAAATTTCTATTCTGTTTTTAAAGATGTTATTATTATATGTCTAATTTCAAGGATACTCACATCTGTCCTGTTTCTAAGACTGATCTTAATCATAGATTACAAAAAAATTCATTATTGAATCAGAGGAAACAGATTACAAAATTTGATTTTCAAGCGATACTATTACTTACTGTCCAACAACTATAGTACTTAATAATTTCAAGCTTCTGGTCTAATTTTTTGAGATGTTATTATTATATGTCATGTTTCTAATTGATTGATCATAATCATACAACATTAAAAAAATAGAGGAAACTTTATTTTAAAGCGATAGCACATTTTTCTCCAGATCATAAAGCGAGCATTGTTCATCTGCTTCTGTTGAATTTTTCCCAAACGAAGAACTTTACCACCAACAAACTCATAAATATTGTAAAAACCTTGTAGTAGTAGTATCTCACCTGAATAGTATGTATAAATGGAAAATAAGTAAACAAACTTGTCAGAATTAGAAGATCTAATTAGTCTTTAACTACACCTAAGAGTAATCATTCAAATTTCTGTACAAGTGATGAAAATTGTTGATTACTTTCATGTTTTGAATGCAAATGGAATCATTGCTCACTTTTACATAGGCATTGTGTTAGGTGTGAGATTATGTCAGTGCACGGTTTGAAGTTTGTGACTACTTCTATGAAGTTCAGTAAGAGTTCAGTCTTGACCCTCAGTTCAATTTATGTAAATATGTAGACCTATTAGCTGGCTAACAGTGGCACATATTATCAAGCAGGTGAAGGAATATGCAAAGCGCTGAAAAATAGCATTGATAATCATATCTACTACCAAAGTTTTCAAAATTACTAAGACTTTCACAGCCACTGCAGTTGTTTATTTTGATCTCAATGCAGAATGTATGTACTTCGATTTAGAATGTAGCTGCTTTAAGGACTTGTCACTTCCAAGACTTGTCAAAACAACAGACACCATTACTTATCAAAAAACTATAGCACTTGATGATTTCAAATTTCTATTCTGTTTTTAAAGATGTTATTATTATATGTCTAATTTCAAGGATACTCACATCTGTCCTGTTTCTAAGACTGATCTTAATCATAGATTACAAAAAAATTCATTATTGAATCAGAGGAAACAGATTACAAAATTTGATTTTCAAGCGATACTATTACTTACTGTCCAACAACTATAGTACTTAATAATTTCAAGCTTCTGGTCTAATTTTTTGAGATGTTATTATTATATGTCATGTTCTAATTGATTGATCATAATCATACAACATTAAAAAAATAGAGGAAACTTTATTTTAAAGCGATAGCACATTTTTCTCCAGATCATAAAGCGAGCATTGTTCATCTGCTTCTGTTGAATTTTCCCAAACGAAGAACTTTACCACCAACAAACTCATAAATATTGTAAAAACCTTGTAGTAGTAGTATCTCACCTGAGTAGTATGTATAAATGGAAAATAAGTAAACAAACTTGTCAGAATTAGAAGATCTAATTAGTCTTTAACTACACCTAAGAGTAATCATTCAAATTTCTGTACAAGTGATGAAAATTGTTGATTACTTTCATGTTTTGAATGCAAATGGAATCATTGCTCACTTTTACATAGGCATTTGTGTTAGGTGTGAGATTCTGTCAGTGCACGGTTTGAAGTTTGTGACTATTTCTATGAAGTTCAGTAAGAGTTCAGTCTTGACCCTCAGTTCAATTTATCTAAATATGTAGACCTATTAGCTGGCTAACAGTGCTACATTATTATAGAATTCTCTATTATATAGGAGGATCTATCCCTTCGATTGGCAAATATTATCAAGCAGATGAAGGAATATGCAAAGCGCTGAAAAATAGCATTGATAATCATATCTACTACCAAAGTTTTCAAATTACTAAGACTTTCACAGCCACTGCAGTTGTTTATTTTGATCTAAATCGATTTAGAATGTAGCTGCTTTAAGCACTTGTGACTTCCAAGACTTGTCAAACAACAGACAACCATTACTTGTCAAAATTTGTAAGATAAGTACTCTTGCACAGTATAATCGTAACTTGGTATAGACATATTTGTGATATCACTTAGATTAAGCCTGCCAGGGGAGTGAAAGTTACCTATACGAGTACTGAACTCTACATTAAAATAATAATCAACAGTAGGCTCCTTACTGGGAAACTATTTTTATTTCTGCAGATCACATAATTATTACATACATCCCTTAAAAGGGCCCAATTTGAAGTAACATATTATAGAGTTCAATTTTCACATTGTTGTTATTTTTACGGGTTCTTCTTTCTGGCGATGGAAAGTTCAATTGCTTCTCCCTATTATACCTAAACAATGTAGGTCTATTTTCTTTTTCCCATCCACAAAGTGACAACTACATAAGTATGCACCAGGACCTGGTTCAACTGTTCTCCTGCAATAAATAGTAAAAATAAGACAAAAGTTCAATCTGAAAATATCCTATCAAAGAACGGTAGCTCATATGAATAGCAATATCTAAATACAGCATTTTTTATAAGCAAGATACACACACATTAGCGGATCGCTCAGTTACATACCTGCTTGTAAACTAACGGCCTTATTTTCAACAAAATTGTTTTAAAACTCCACTTTAACCACTTGATACGGAAGAAGTTTTCTCAAGGTGTTTATGTTTACTTTTTTTTTAGTTTTACGGATTTCCTTACTATGATATTTAGGAATTAACTGTCAGAATCTTAATTTTTCCTTTCATTATGTTGTAGATGCACACATCTCACAATAGGAGTTATTGAATTTTAATTTTAAACAAAATACATTTCATTTTCCAGGTTAGAAAAAATTACCTATGACAATGACATTGACATTACAAAACAGAAAACATATACACTGAAGAAAGCATAGTCCACTGCTATCCATAGACGAACACGGTTGACATATGTCAGTGTCAAGCGCCATTTTTTTGCAAGTCGTGTGATAGCTAGATTTATGCGACGATCCTCATATAAATCTAAGTCTGCTATACAATTTGCTACATGGAAGATTTTATAACGCCATGTATGGTATTAACAACAACACATGCGACGTTGCCGGCATCTCACATAAATCTGAGTCTGTTATACAATTGTATACAGGATATTTTCAATGCTATATGGAAAATAACAGATAACAGGTAAAGGTGGTAACAGGTAACAGGTGGTAACATATAACAGATAACAGATAACTTATAACAGATAAAAGATGACAGATAACAGATAAAAAGTAACAGATAAAAGAAAACAGATATCAGATAACAAATAACTGATAACTGAAAACTAAAAAATGAAAACTGAAATCTGAAGAATGAAAAATGAAAAATGAAAAATGAAAAATGAAAAATGAAAAATTGAAAATTGAAAATTAAAAATCAAAAATCAAAAATCAAAAATCAAATCGAAAAATCGAAAAATCGAAAAATCGAAAAATCGAAAAATCGAAAAATCGAAAAATCGAAAAATCGAAAAATCGAAAAATCGAAAAATCGAAAAATCGAAAAATCGAAAAATCGAAAAATCGAAAAATCGAAAAATCGAAAAATCGAAAAATCGAAAAATTAAAAATTAAAAATTGAAAATTAAAAATTAAAAATTAAAAATTAAAAATTAAAAATTAAAAATTAAAAATTAAAAATTAAAATAGAAAAATTAAAAATGAAAAATTAAAAATTAAAATAGAAAAATGAAAAATGAAACTGATAACTTATAAAAGATAACAGATACCAGAAACCAGATACTAGACACCAGATACCAGACACCAGATACCAGATACCAGATACCAGACACCAGACACCAGATACCAGACATCAGATACCAGAAACCAGATACCAGATACGAGATACCAGATACCAGATACCAGACACCAGACACCAGATACCAGACATCAGATACCAGACACCAGATACCAGATACGAGATACCAGACACCAGACACCAGATACCAGATACCAAACACCAGATACGAGATACCAGATACCAGATACCAGCCACCAGAAACCAGATACCAGATAAAGAGATAACAGATACCAAATACCAGATACCAGATACCAGATACCAGACACCAGACACCAGATACCAGACATCAGATACCAGACACCAGATACCAGATACCAGATGCCAGACACCAGATACCGGATACCAGATACCAGACATCAGATACCAGACACCAGATACCAGATACCAGATACCAGACACCGGATACCGGATACCAGACATCAGATACCAGACACCAGAAACCAGATACCAGACACCAGACACCAGATACCAGACATCAGATACCAGACACCAGACACCAGATACCAGATGCCAGACACCAGATACCGGATACCAGATACCAGACATCAGATACCAGACACCAGATACCAGATACCAGATACCAGACACCGGATACCGGATACCAGATACCAGATATCAGATACCAGACACCAGATACCGGATACCAGATACCAGATACCAGACACCGGATACCGGATACCAAACACCAGATACGAGATACCAGATACCAGATACCAGCCACCAGAAACCAGATACCAGATAAAGAGATAACAGATACCAAATACCAGATACCAGACACCAGATACCAGATACCAGATACCAGATACCAGACACCAGACACCAGATACCAGACATCAGATACTAGACACCAGACACCAGATACCAGATGCCAGACACCAGATACCGGATACCAGATACCAGACATCAGATACCAGACACCAGATACCAGATACCAGATACCAGACACCGGATACCGGATACCAGATACCAGATATCAGATACCAGACACCAGATACCTGATACCAGATACCAGATACCAGACACCGGATACCGGATACCAGATACCAGATACCAGATACCTGATACCAGATACCAGATCAAAGATGCCAAAGGATAAAAAATGATTAGAGATAGTTATCGCTAGCATTGCATTAGCATACCAGCAACTGCGCTACGTGAGGTTTTAAATAAAGACATCAACGTACAATATTTGGCATAGCGTTAGCATGCCAGAAACTGCGCTAGTCGACTATATTAAGCGGTGATCGATTGTTTTAAGGAAGAGGTCACGTGACGTTAGAAATTTTGGGCGGGCGACGTCGACGCGGTTTTTTCGGTTTTTTCCCGGTTCGCGAAACGTTCGGAAGGAAGGAGGTACCGTTTCGGAAACTAGAAACTCGGCGCTTTACGGGCGGGCGAGAGCCGTCGCGGCGAGAGGAACGGATCGGATCGAAAACGGCCGGTAAAGTCGAAAAATCGACCGTTTTTCGGACGGTACGGAGACTTTTTTATCTGCCGCGTCGCCGTTTATCGAAATATCGACTCGAGATCGGTCTCGTTCGATAGCTAAACGACGGGCGCACACTTTAGGGCGGAACCGATCGCGGTCCGCGTCTTAGTTTTTTTTTAAGAAAATGTTAAAGAAAACGCGAGAAAAACGGCAAGTCGCGGTAAAAACTTCGATATCTCCTTTACGCCGAAGAGAAAAGAAATTTCGCGCGCCGCGTTTCGTACATCTCGACTAGCGCTACGAATTACGCGGAGAGACTTTTTTCCGTTTACGGCACCCGTTTCGAATAAACGAACCTCGAACGTCGTCAAGAATGACTTTTTTGCTTATGAAACGCGCTTATCGCCGTCCACGGTCTATCTCCTCCGAAGATAACGAAGATACGGACCTGGCGACTGTCGCATAAGAAAGCCCGTACTTCGAATACGGGATCGCAATTTTATCCGTTTCTCCATTCGTTTACGTTGAAAAGTTTCGATTATTTAAAAATTCCTCGACAATACGCAACTTTTCGACGCGTGAAAAAGTCACCTTGTCATCCGGCTCTGTCCTCGCTTATTACTACCGTACGTGAGCGAGTAAAAATTATACAGCTATCGAAAAATAACGATAATGAGCTGACGAAACGATTCTGACCGTTAGAATTACCGTCAAATTTCGAAAAAGTAAATTTTGAGCGCCTCAAAAGTACCGATGACAACCGTTTTTCGGCGTACTTTGTCTTCGTCGATACGCACCTGCGTTACGGAGCGACGTAGCTACGATTTTTTTTCGCAAAACGAAAGACCAAAGTCTCCTGATTAAACCGACATACGACACGTTACCCGATCGCATTTTTTAAACTCGGCAGATTACAAAATTTAAAGATATGCAGATAATTTTAGTTTGACGTTTCAATTTTGAATTTCCCCTCCAGATCCCCGGATTCCTGTTAGGCGGGGTATTGTAGATATGATCGTATTACGAAAGCGAGCGAGTGCGAGCGGAACGTCAAAAACGTGCCATTTTCGGCTTCATGACTATCGCTTCATCCAATATTGGATCACGCCAAATAGAATTGTCCTTTTTTGCGCGTGAAAATCTACATTTTCGAAAAGATTCAAAATTTCTATATTCCATTGTCTAAACGGACCGGACTAGAGCCATTAAAATCGGATGAATCTAGTAGTTTTTTATGTTTACAGATTGCGATGTCTACCGCCAAAGGCTGCAATTATTCTTTGACGTTCATCAATTTATTGAAATCATCATCGGTTTATAAATACGATAAAAATATGATTGTAAGCCCCTATTCATGTTATAATTTTACAATATGGCATAAAGCTCCGCTTTTCCAACCGATTGATATAAAGCGTATGTCTGATTGCATCACCTCCGATTTCTAACCTACAATGTATGAATGTAAACATTATCGAAATCTTAATAATGAGGCTCCCGTTAATAAGGATTAATTAGAAGCTTAGAACAAGCAATCGCAGCTACAAATAGTGAAAGTGTTGTGAAGTGTTTACAGTTTATGTGTTTCTATTGCAAACGTAAGTAGTCAGTCACTTCTATGAAGTTCAGTAAGAGTTCAGTCTTGACCCTCAGTTCAATGTATCTAAATATGTAGACCTATTAGCTGGCTAACAGTGGCACATATTATCAAGCAGATGAAGGAATATGCAAAGCGCTGAAAAATAGCATTGATAATCATATCTACTACCAAAGTTTTCAAAATTACTAAGACTTTCACAGCCACTGCAGTTGTTTATTTTGATCTCAATGCAGAATGTATGTACTTCGATTTAGAATGTAGCTGCTTTAAGGACTTGTCACTTCCAAGACTTGTCAAAACAACAGACACCATTACTTGTCAAAAAACTATAGCACTTGATGATTTCAAATTTCTATTCTGTTTTTAAAGATGTTATTATTATATGTCTAATTTCAAGGATACTCACATCTGTCCTGTTTCTAAGACTGATCTTAATCATAGATTACAGAAAAATTCATTATTGAATCAGAGGAAACAGATTACAAAATTTGATTTTCAAGCGATACTATTACTTACTGTCCAACAACTATAGTACTTAATAATTTCAAGCTTCTGGTCTAATTTTTAGAGATGTTATTATTATATGTCATGTTTCTAATTGATTGATCATAATCATACAACATTAAAAAAAATAGAGGAAATTTTATTTTAAGGCGATAGCACATTTTTCTCCAGATCATAAAGCGAGCATTGTTCATCTGCTTCTGTTGAATTTTTCCCAAACGAAGAACTTTACCACCAACAAACTCATAAATATTGTAAAAACCTTGTAGTAGTAGTATCTCACCTGAGTAGTATGTATAAATGGAAAATAAGTAAACAAACTTGTCATCTATCCCTTCGATTGGCAAATATTATCAAGCAGATGAAGGAATATGCAAAGCGCTGAAAAATAGCATTGATAATCATATCTACTACCAAAGTTTTCAAAATTACTAAGACTTTCACAGCCACTGCAGTTGTTTATTTTGATCTAAATCGATTTAGAATGTAGCTGCTTTAAGAACTTGTGACTTCCAAGACTTGTCAAAACAACAGACACCATTACTTGTCAAAATTTGTAAGATAAGTACTCTTGCACAGTATAATCGTAACTTGGTATAGACATATTTGTGATATCGCTTAGATTAAGCCTGCCAGGGGAGTGAAAGTTACCTATACGAGTACTGAACTCTACATTAAAATAATTTATGATGCCATGTGTTGTATCTAAACTATTTTTATTTCTGCAGATCACATAATTATTACATACATCCCTTAAAAGGGCCCAATTTGAAGTAACATATTATAGAGTTCAATTTTCACATTGTTGTTATTTTTACGGGTTCTTCTTTCTGGCGATGGAAAGTTCAATTGCTTCTCCCTATTATACCTAAACAATGTAGGTCTATTTTCTTTTTTCCCATCCACAAAGTGACAACTACATAAGTATGCACCAGGACCTGGTTCAACAACTGTTCTCCTGCAATAAATAGTAAAAATAAGACAAAAGTTCAATTTGAAAATATCCTATCAAAGAACGGTAACTCATGTGAATAGCAATATCTAAATACAGCATTTTTTATAAGCAAGATACACACACATTAGCGGATCGCTCAGTTACATACCTGCTTGTAAACTAACGGCCTTATTTTCAACAAAAATTGTTTTAAAACTCCACTTTAACCACTTGATACGGAAGAAGTTTTCTCAAGGTGTTTATGTTTACTTTTTTTTTAGTTTTACGGATTTCCTTACTATGATATTTAGGAATTAACTTTCAGAATCTTAATTTTTCCTTTCATTATGTTGTAGATGCACACATCTCACAATAGGAGTTATTGAATTTTAATTTTAAACAAAATACATTTCATTTTCCAGGTTAGAAAAAATTACCTAATTACCTATGACAATGACATTGACATTACAAAACAGAAAACATATACACTGAAGAAAGCATAGTCCACTGCTATCCATAGACGAACACGGTTGACATATGTCAGTGTCAAGCGCCATTTTTTTGCAAGTCGTGTTATAGCTAGATTTATGCGACGATCCTCATATAAATCTAAGTCTGTTATACAATTGTATACAGGATATTTTCAATGCTATATGGAAAATAACAGATAACAGGTAAAAGGTGGTAACAGGTAACAGGTGGTAACATATAACAGATAACAGATAACTTATAACAGATAAAAGATGACAGATAACAGATAAAAAGTAACAGATAAAAGAAAACAGATAACAGATAACAAATAACTGATAACTGAAAACTAAAAAATGAAAACTGAAATCTGCAGAATGAAAAATGAAAAATTGAAAATTGAAAATTAAAAATCAAAAATCAAAAATCGAAAAATCGAAAAATCGAAAATCGAAAAATCGAAAAATCGAAAAATCGAAAAATCGAAAAATCGAAAAATCGAAAAATCGAAAAATCGAAAAATCGAAAATTCGAAAAATCGAAAAATCGAAAAATCGAAAAATCGAAAAATCGGAAAATAGAAAATTAAAATTAAAAATTAAAAATTAAAAATTAAAATAGAAAAATTAAAATGAAAAATTAAAAATTAAAATAGAAAAATGAAAAATGAAAACTGATAACTTATAAAAGATAACAGATACCAGAAACCAGATACTAGACACCAGATACCAGACACCAGATACCAGATACCAGATACCAGATACCAGACACCAGACACCAGATACCAGACATCAGATACCAGAAACCAGATACCAGATACGAGATACCAGATACCAGATACCAGACACCAGACACCAGATACCAGACACCAGACACCAGATACCAGATACCAGACATCAGATACCAGACACCAGAAACCAGATACCAGATACGAGATACCAGATACCAGATACCAGACACCAGACACCAGATACCAGATACCAAACACCAGATACGAGATACCAGATACCAGATACCAGCCACCAGAAACCAGATACCAGATAAAGAGATAACAGATACCAAATACCAGATACCAGACACCAGATACCAGATACCAGATACCAGACACCAGACACCAGATACCAGACATCAGATACCAGATACCAGATACCAGATGCCAGACACCAGATACCGGATACCAGATACCAGACATCAGATACCAGACACCAGATACCAGATACCAGATACCAGACACCGGATACCGGATACCAGACATCAGATACCAGACACCAGAAACCAGATACCAGATACCAGATACCAGATACCAGATACCAGACACCAGACACCAGATACCAGATACCAAACACCAGATACGAGATACCAGATACCAGATACCAGCCACCAGAAACCAGATACCAGATAAAGAGATAACAGATACCAAATACCAGATACCAGACACCAGATACCAGATACCAGATACCAGATACCAGACACCAGACACCAGATACCAGACATCAGATACCAGACACCAGACACCAGATACCTGATACCAGATACCAGATACCAGACACCGGATACCGGATACCAGATACCAGATACCTGATACCAGATACCAGATCAAAGATGCCAAAGGATAAAAAATGATTAGAGATAGTTATCGCTAGCATTGCATTAGCATACCAGCAACTGCGCTACGTGAGGTTTTAAATAAAGACATCAACGTACAATATTTGGCATAGCGTTAGCATGCCAGAAACTGCGCTAGTCGACTATATTAAGCGGTGATCGATTGTTTTTGAATTGGAAGGTCACGTGACGTTAGAGTCAGGCCGTGCGACGTCGACGCGGTTTTCGCGGTTTTTTAGGAGGTTCGCGAAACGTTCGGAGGGAAAGAGGTACCGTTTCGGAAAGTAGAAACTCGGCGCTTTACCGGGGAGCGGGACCCGTCGCGGCGAGAGGAACGGATCGGATCGAAAACGGCCGGTAAAGTCGAAAAATCGACCGTTTTCCGGACGGTACGCGGCGTTATTTCACACTGGTTTCGCCGTTTATCGAAATATCGACTCGAGATCGGTCTCGTTCGATAGCTAAACGAAAAATACGTGCCAATAAGCTAAATCTGTTCGGTTCCGCGTCTCGGTTTTTTTTCTAGAAACGTTCGAAAAAAAAGCGACAAAAATGACGAATCGCCTTGAAAACTACGATATCTCCCTTATGCCGACGAGAAAAGGAATTTCGCGTGCCGCGTTTCGTACATCTCGGCGAGCGCTACAAATTACGCAGAGAGACGTTTTTTCGTTTACGGTACCCGTTTCGAATAAACGAACCTCGAACGTCGTCAAGAATGACTTTTTTGCGTATAAAGCGCGCTGCTTCGCCGTATATCAGCTATCTCCTCCGAAGATAAAGGAGCTACGAACCTGACGATTTTTGCGTGAGAAAGCCCATGCTTCGGACACTCTTTTAATACTATTTTCATCATCATTATTCGTTTACGTTGAAAAGTTTCGATTTTTTAAAAATTCCTCGACAATACGCTACTTTTCGACGCGTGAAAAAGTCACCTTGTCATCCGGCTCTGTCCTCGCTTATTACTACCGTACGTGAGCGAGTAAAAATTATACAGCTATCGAAAAATAACGATAATGAGCTGACGAAACGATTCTGACCGTCAGAATTACCGTCAAATTTCGAAAAAGTAAACTTTGAGCGCCTCAAAAGTACCGATGACAACCGTTTTTCGGCGTACTTTGTCTTCGTCGATACGGACCTGCGTTACGGAGCGACGTAGCTACGATTTTTTTTCGCAAAACGAAAGGCCAAAGTCTCCTGATTAAACCGACATACGACACGTTACCCGATCGCATTTTTTTAAACTCGGCAGATTAGAAAATTCAAAGATATGCACACATTTTTAGTTTGAAGTTTCAATTTTGAATTTCCCTTCCAGATCCCCGGATTCCTGTTAGGCGGGGTATTGTAGATGCGATCGTATTACGAAAGCGAGCGAGTGCGAGCGGAACGTCAAAAACGTGCCATTTTCGGCTTCATGACTATCGCTTCATCCAATATTGGATCACGCCAAATAGAATTGTCCTTTTTTGCGCGTGAAAATCAACATTTTCGAAAAGATTCAAAATTTCTATATTCCATTGTCTAAACGGACCGGACTAGAGCCATTAAAATCGGATGAATCTAGTAGTTTTTTATGTTTACAGATTGCGATGTCTACCGCCAAAGGCTGCAATTATTCTTTGACGTTCATCAATTTATTGAAATCATCATCGGTTTATAAATACTGTAAAAATATGATTGTAAGCACCTATTCATGTTATAATTTTACAATATGGCATAAAGCTCCGCTTTTCTAACCGATTGATATAAAGCGTATGTCTGATTGCATCACCTCCGATTTCTAACCTACAATGTATGAATGTAAACATTATCGAAATCTTAATAATGAGGCTCCCGTTAATAAGGATTAATTAGAAGCTTAGAACAAGCAATCGCAGCTACAAATAGTGAAAGTGTTGTGTGAAGTGTTTACAGTTTATGTGTTTCTATTGCAAACGTAAGTAGTCAGTCACTTCTATGAAGTTCAGTAAGAGTTCAGTCTTGACCCTCAGTTCAGACCTATTAGCTGGCTAACAGTGGCACATATTATCAAGCAGATGAAGGAATATGCAAAGCGCTGAAAAATAGCATTGATAATCATATCTACTACCAAAGTTTTCAAAATTACTAAGACTTTCACAGCCACTGCAGTTGTTTATTTTGATCTCAATGCAGAATGTATGTACTTCGATTTAGAATGTAGCTGCTTTAAGGACTTGTCACTTCCAAGACTTGTCAAAACAACAGACACCATTACTTGTCAAAAAACTATAGCACTTGATGATTTCAAATTTCTATTCTGTTTTTAAAGATGTTATTATTATATGTCTAATTTCAAGGATACTCACATCTGTCCTGTTTCTAAGACTGATCTTAATCATAGATTACAGAAAAATTCATTATTGAATCAGAGGAAACAGATTACAAAATTTGATTTTCAAGCGATACTATTACTTACTGTCCAACAACTATAGTACTTAATAATTTCAAGCTTCTGGTCTAATTTTTTAAGATGTTATTATTATATGTCATGTTCTAATTGATTGATCATAATCATACAACATTAAAAAAAATAGAGGAAATTTTATTTAAAGCGATAGCACATTTTTCTCCAGATCATAAAGCGAGCATTGTTCATCTGCTTCTGTTGAATTTTTCCCAAACGAAGAACTTTACCACCAACAAACTCATAAATATTGTAAAAACCTTGTAGTAGTAATATCTCACCTGAGTAGTATGTATAAATGGAAAATAAGTAAACAAACTTGTCAGAATTAGAAGATCTAATTAGTCTTTAACTACACTAACAAATTTCTGTACAAGTGATGAAAATTGTTGATTACTCTCATGTTTTGAATGCAAATGGAATCATTGCTCACTTTTACATAGGCATTTGTGTTAGGTGTGAGATTCTGTCAGTGCACGGTTTGAAGTTTGTGACTACTTCTATGAAGTTCAGTAAGAGTTCAGTCTTGACCCTCAGTTCAATTTATTTAAATATGTAGACTTATTAGCTGGCTAACAGTGGCACATATTATCAAGCAGATGAAGGAATATGCAAAGCGCTGAAAAATAGCATTGATAATCATATCTACTACCAAAGTTTTCAAAATTACTAAGACTTTCACAGCCACTGCAGTTGTTTATTTTGATCTCAATGCAGAATGTATGTACTTCGATTTAGAATGTAGCTGCTTTAAGGACTTGTCACTTCCAAGACTTGTCAAAACAACAGACACCATTACTTGTCAAAAAACTATAGCACTTGATGATTTCAAATTTCTATTCTGTTTTTAAAGATGTTATTATTATATGTCTAATTTCAAGGATACTCACATCTGTCCTGTTTCTAAGACTGATCTTAATCATAGATTACAGAAAAATTCATTATTGAATCAGAGGAAACAGATTACAAAATTTGATTTTCAAGCGATACTATTACTTACTGTCCAACAACTATAGTACTTAATAATTTCAAGCTTCTGGTCTAATTTTTAGAGATGTTATTGTTATATGTCATGTTTCTAATTGATTGATCATAATCATACAACATTAAAAAAATAGAGGAAATTTTATTTAAGGCGATAGCACATTTTTCTCCAGATCATAAAGCGAGCATTGTTCATCTGCTTCTGTTGAATTTTTCCCAAACGAAGAACTTTACCACCAACAAACTCATAAATATTGTAAAAACCTTGTAGTAGTAGTATCTCACCTGAGTAGTATGTATAAATGGAAAATAAGTAAACAAACTTGTCATCTATCCCTTCGATTGGCAAATATTATCAAGCAGATGAAGGAATATGCAAAGCGCTGAAAAATAGCATTGATAATCATGTCTACTACCAAAGTTTTCAAAATTACTAAGACTTTCACAGCCACTGCAGTTGTTTATTTTGATCTCAATGCAGAATGTATGTACTTCGATTTAGAATGTAGCTGCTTTAAGGACTTGTCACTTCCAAGACTTGTCAAACAACAGACACCATTACTTGTCAAAAAACTATAGCACTTGATGATTTCAAATTTCTATTCTGTTTTTAAAGATGTTATTATTATATGTCTAATTTCAAGGATACTCACATCTGTCCTGTTTCTAAGACTGATCTTAATCATAGATTACAAAAAAAATCATTATTGAATCAGAGGAAACAGATTACAAAATTTGATTTTCAAGCGATACTATTACTTACTGTCCAACAACTATAGTACTTAATAATTCAAGCTTCTGGTCTAATTTTTGAGATGTTATTATTATATGTCATGTTTCTAATTGATTGATCATAATCATACAACATTAAAAAAAATAGAGGAAATTTTATTTTAAAGCGATAGCACATTTTTCTCCAGATCATAAAGCGAGCATTGTTCATCTGCTTCTGTTGAATTTTTCCCAAACGAAGAACTTTACCACCAACAAACTCATAAATATTGTAAAAACCTTGTAGTAGTAGTATCTCACCTGAGTAGTATGTATAAATGGAAAATAAGTAAACAAACTTGTCATCTATCCCTTCGATTGGCAAATATTATCAAGCAGATGAAGGAATATGCAAAGCGCTGAAAAATAGCATTGATAATCATATCTACTACCAAAGTTTTCAAAATTACTAAGACTTTCACAGCCACTGCAGTTGTTTATTTTGATCTAAATCGATTTAGAATGTAGCTGCTTTAAGAACTTGTGACTTCCAAGACTTGTCAAAACAACAGACACCATTACTTGTCAAAATTGTAAGGTAAGTACTCTTGCACAGTATAATCGTAACTTGGTATAGACATATTTGTGATATCGCTTAGATTAAGCCTGCCAGGGGAGTGAAAGTTACCTATACGAGTACTGAACTCTACATTAAAATAATTTATGATGCCATGTGTTGTATTAACAGTATGCTCCTTATTGGGAAAATATTTTTATTCTGCAGATCACATAATTATTACATACATCCCTTAAAGGGCCCAATTTGAAGTAACATATTATAGAGTTCAATTTTCACATTGTTGTTATTTTACGGGTTCTTCTTTCTGGCGATGGAAAGTTCAATTGCTTCTCCCTATTATACCTAAACAATGTAGGTCTATTTTCTTTTTTCCCATCCACAAAGTGACAACTACATAAGTATGCACCAGGACCTGTTCAACAACTGTTCTCCTGCAATAAATAGTAAAAATAAGACAAAAGTTCAATTTGAAAATATCCTATCAAAGAACGGTAGCTCATACCTGCTTGTAAACTAACGGCCTTATTTTCAACAAAAATTGTTTTAAAACTCCACTTTAACCACTTGATACGGAAGAAGTTTTCTCAAGGTGTTTATGTTTACTTTTTTTTTAGTTTTACGGATTTCCTTACTATGATATTTAGGAATTAACTTTCAGAATCTTAATTTTTCCTTTCATTATGTTGTAGATGCACACATCTCACAATAGGAGTTATTGAATTTTAATTTTAAACAAATACTTTCATTTTCCAGGTTAGAAAAAATTACCTATGACAATGACATTGACATTACAAAACAGAAAACATATACACTGAAGAAAGCATAGTCCACTGCTATCCATAGACGAACACGGTTGACATATGTCAGTGTCAAGCGCCATTTTTTTGCAAGTCGTGTTATAGCTAGATTTATGCGACGATCCTCATATAAATCTAAGTCTGCTATACAATTTGCTACATGGAAGATTTTATAACGCCATGTATGGTATTAACAACAACACATGCGACGTTGCCGGCATCTCACATAAATCTGAGTCTGTTATACAATTGTATACAGGATATTTTCAATGCTATATGGAAAATAACAGATAACAGGTAAAAGGTGGTAACAGGTAACAGGTGGTAACATATAACAGATAACAGATAACTTATAACAGATAAAGATAAAAGATGACAGATAACAGATAAAAAGTACAGATAAAAGAAAACAGGTAACAGATAACAAATAACTGATAACTAAAAAATGAAAACTGAATCTGAAGAATGAAAAATGAAAAATGAAAAATGAAAAATTGAAAATTGAAAATCGAAAATTAAAAATTAAAAATCAAAATCAAAAATCAAAAAATCAAATCGAAAAATCGAAAAATCGAAAATCGAAAAAATCGAAAAATCGAAAATCGAAAAATCGAAAATCGAAAAATCGAAAAATCGAAAATCGAAAAATCGCAAAATCGCAAAATCGCAAAATCGCAAAATCGAAAAATCGAAAAATCGAAAAATCGAAAAATCGAAATAAATCGAAAAATCGAAAATCGAAAAATCTAAAAATCAAAATCAAAATTAAAATTAAAAATTAAAAATTAAAATTAAAAATTAAAAATAAAAATAAACTAAAATTAAAATTAAAAATTAAAAATTAAAAATTAAAAATTAAAAATTAAAAATTAAAAATTAAAAATTAAAAATTAAAATTAAAAATTAAAATTAAAATTAAAAATTAAAAATTAAAAATTAAAATTAAAAATTAAAAATTAAAAATTAAAAATTAAAAATTAAAATAGAAAAATGAAAAATGAAAACTGATAACTTATAAAGATAACAGATACCAGATAGCAGATACCAGAAACCAGATACTAGACACCAGATACCAGACACCAGATACCAGATACCAAATACCAGACACCAGATACCAGACATCAGATACCAGACATCAGATACCAGACACCAGATACCAGACACCAGAAACCAGATACCAGATACGAGATACCAGATAGCAGATACCAGACACCAGACACCAGATACCAGACACCAGATACCAGATACCAGACACCAGACACCAGATACCAGACATCAGATACCAGATACCAAATACCAGATACCAGACACCAGATACCAGACACCAGATACCAAATACCAGACACCAGATACCAGACATCAGATACCAGACATCAGATACCAGACACCAGATACCAGACACCAGAAACCAGATACCAGATACGAGATACCAGATACCAGACACCAGACACCAGATACCAGATACCAAACACCAGATACCAGATATCAGATACCAGCCACCAGATACCAGACACCAGATACCAGACACCAGAAACCCAGATACCAGATAAGAGATAACAGATACCAAATACCAGATACCTGACACCAGACACCAGATACCAGACACCAGACACCAGATACCAGACACCAGATACCAGACACCAGATACCAGACATCAGATACCAGACACCAGATACCAGATACCAAACATCAGATACCTGATACCAGATAACAGATACGAGATACCAGATACCAATACCAGACACCAGACACCAGATACCAGATACCAGACACCAGAAACCAGATACCAGATAAAGAGATAACAGATACCAGATACCAGATACCAGACACCAGATACCAGATTCCAAGATACCAGATACAGACTTCAGATACCAGATACCAGATATATGATTCCGATTCCAGATACCAGATACCAGACAGCAGACACCAGATACCAAATACGAGATGCCAGATACAGATACCAGACACCAGACACCAGATACCAGACACCAGATACCAGATGCCAGACACCAGACACCAGACACGGATACCAGATACCAAATCCACATACCAGATACCAGATACCAGATGCCAGACACCAGATACCATATACCAGATACCAGATACCAGATACCTGATACCAGACATCAAGTACCAGACACCAGATACCAGATGCCAGACACCAGATACCAGATACCAGACACCAGACACCAGATACCAGATACCAGACACCAGACACCAGATACCAGACATCAGATACCAGATACCAGACACCACACATCAGATACCAGATACCAGACGCCAGATACTAGACACCAGACACCAGATACCAGATACCAGGACACCAGACACCAGATACCAGACACCAGATACCAGATACCAGATACCAGACATCAGATACCAGACACCAGACATCAGAGACCAGATACCAGATCAAACATGTCAAAGGATAGAAAATGATTAGAGATAGGGATAAAGTATATATCGCTAGCATTGCATTAGCATACCAGCAACTGCGCTACGTGAGGTTTTAAATAAAGACATCAACGTACAATATTTGGCATAGCGTTAGCATGCCAGAAACTGCGCTAGTCGACTATATTAAGCGGTGATCGATTGTTTTTGAATTGGTAGTGATTGGTAGTGGTTCGGAAATTGTATGACGTCGACGCGGTTTTCGCGGTTTTTTAGGAGGTTCGCGGTACGTCGGAGGAAAGAGGTACCGTTTCGGAAAGTAGAAACTCGGCGCTTTACGGGCGGGCGAGAGCCGTCGCGGCGAGAGGAACGGATCGGATCGAAA
>CAVLJG010000003.1:117766155-117828913 GCA_963669975.1 Acanthoscelides obtectus
CCTCATCAGCATTAACAATCTTAATATCTTATCTACTGTAGGTATCTCATTTCGGAAGAAAAAATTATGCACTTTCCTCCTGATGGCAGTTCTGTCAAAGTCATCTACTCCGTCCGTTATCCTTTTTCTTGCAGGATACGGTTTTGGCTCAGAAAGTGAGTGAGTGCTCCTATATTCCTTAATGATCCTATAAACACTGGACCGACATACTCCAGAAATATGTGCTACCTTACATATAACTTCGTCCAAGACCAAATCGGGTTTTTCTTGAATTTGGTTTTTGTATATATTTAATATTATTGTTTTTCATTTGCACTTAAATGTAGCTTCTTAGCCCTTTTTGGGTGGGGTTGCGCTGATGTCAACCACTTCGTCGGCTGTATCTGTGTCAGACATCGTATCTTAGGCAATATATAAACAAAACGTTCCACTCGCGAAAAACGAGTATACGCTACTGAATGCGTAATGCGTATGCAATGAAATCCTGTGCGTGAATTAACTGTTAGATGCCTGTCGTGTCATCTACAATCACGTTTACAAGTCCAAACCTGTGCAGATTCGTAGAGCGCCGACGACTGCTAGTGACCTTGAATTTGTCTGTAGATCGATGTTACTCCAGTCAATTTAGGTTCAAAGTGGATGTTTTCTAAACCAATTTGTTGTTCCTACATCAAAAATATATCGATGATGTTTTGTACTGGGAGCTCATGAAAGATCAAGGTAACTTATTTTAACAGTCATCCTTTTTCTAGTCTCAAGATGACACGAAAAAGGGTCTGTGGATTCACAAGAAATACACTGCTGAGGATGTTTAGACCTAAAGTGACTGGAGTATATCCGTGGATGCTTTCGAGGGATCTGTTCACGTGCTGATCACTGTTTACGTTTAATGTCTTTCTTCAGCGCCCAGAGTTTAGGCGTAATTTTGGACAAACACTTAAAATGGGATACTCATACAGAGTACCTTGTGAAGAAACTGAGATGTATTATTCCAAAATCCAGGTACTTCAGAGATATTCTAGATAAGAAATATCTATATAATCTATATTATGCTCTTGTCTATCCTCTATTACTTTACTGAATTTTGGCTTTGGGGGGAGTTATGAATAATATTACAAAAAGGTTGATGTAATCCAAAAATTAATTCTAAAATTGATCCTCCATAGGGAGATTACTTATTCAAGTGATTTTCTATATGTGGAGGCCTGGATTGCAGACAAATTTATTTTTATTGTGGTCTAATACATTATTTCAATATTCGAAATACTTGAATCGTACCATTCATAACTACCCAACAAGATTCAATCAAAATTCAATGTGTATTCCACAAACATCAACAACCATTACACAACATACCAGAGTCATTAAAAGTAATTAAATCAAATAAATCACCTAAAAAAACTAAAAAAATGGATTTTACAACAACCAAGGTACTCCATCCACGAAATTGTAGATCTGAAAAATCATTATCAAAATCAATAATATTTTACTTACACTAACACCCATACTTTTACTTTAGTTATAATTGTCTGGATATTTTTCCTGACATTACCATAATAATTCACCAAATTATACAGTATTAACGGTTTTTTTTTCATATACTATTAGTTTTTATTTTTAACAAACCAAACACAAGTGTAAACTTTTTTTGGGTGCTTTATGTTTATTGTGCACAATATTTGATATTTACCTGTATTTTGTGACAATAAATTATTATTATTATTTTTTTTTTAAATTTAAATAAAAAAAGCTACAAAAAACATGAGCTTGTATACTCTTGCTACCCTGAATAACCAAGATTGCAACAGAAATCTGAGCAAAGATACTAGCATTAGATCTAGAACCAGCAAGTAACGGTATATCAATTGTGAAAATTCTGTATACTTTCGTAAAGGGTAAATGTCTGAATCTTGTCGTCACAAATCCTTAATTACGTGTCTGCATAAACAAATCTAAAATTCATAACAATATACTAAAAACACTCAGAAGTATAAAGAGAGTACATAAAATATGAATATCTGAAATATGATAATATAGGGATATTTCGAGTAAGGTCAAACTATGTTGTTTAAACAATAAAAATTTTGCGTAAAGGTTAAGCAGAGAAACAAGAGTACTACAATTTACTACAAAAGAATAGATACCTAAGCTATAAGCTTGTGTGTGTCATACAATATACAAATTCAATGCATGGCTAATGGTTAAGGTATATTATGAGCAAATGTATATAAAAAAAGAAATAAAAAAAAACATTAGATAGAAACGAAATTACTGAGTTGAGTCAAGCTACCGTCGATGCAAGCATGTCAAAGTTATTTAAGATGAACTTCTTAATTCTTTTTTTGAAACTATACTTCGAGAGGATTTTATATTCTAGGGGTAATTTATTATACAACCTAATACCATCAAACTTTATGCATTTTTGGCAAACAGATTTATTCACTCTGGTATAGGTGTAACTTATATTTATTTTAGTTCTTGTTTCATAAGCGTGGCTGGTTGGAACATTGTTTCGGGAGTGAACAAATTTTAGAGCAGCAAAATATATAAACCTCTAACATTCAAAAGATCATTTTCAATGTAAACAAATCTGCAACTTGACCTACATGGGATACGAAAAATAGTCCTGACAATATAATTTTGCGTGGTTTGTAGTATTTTTAAAGTACTAGTGTATGCGGCTCCCCAAATACTTATCCCGTAAGTTAGTAGAGACCCCACAAACGAGTTATATATTGAGAGAAGACTCTTTCTGCTTAAAATATTCCTAAGAATGAAAAACTTATGAATAATTCTCCTTAATTTCGATGCCAAAAGCTCGGCATGACTCTGCCATTTTAAATTACTGTCAATAGTGATTCCTAAGTATCTAATAACTTCAACTCTTTCGACAGTGTCAGCACTATCATTTATAATTAATGTTCGGTGGTGTAATGGCATGCCTGCTTTGGTTGGAGAAAACGTTACATACTTAGTTTTAGAGATATTAAGTTTAAGTAAATTGTTATCCAACCAGCATTTGACTTTATTTAATGACAACTCGGCATTCCGTATTGCGTCATCCCATGAATGACCAGTGCAAACTAAAACAGTATCGTCTGCATATGATATCATTTACAGTTGAAATTACATCGAAGTAGTTCATTTATATATGAGGAACAGTGTTGGTCCCAAAACCGTCCCCTGAGGCACACCTATTTTGATCTTTTGAATGTTGCTTAAATCTGACCCTACCTTAACTTGTTGTAATCGATCAGCCAAATAGTTCTCAAATAAGTTCAGAACTCCGCTACTACGCACTCCAACACTTTCTAGTTTCTTTAATAAAATTGTATGAGATACTGAATCGAAAGCCTTTTGAAGATCTAGGAAAACTGCAACAGTCTTATTTCCATCTTGAAAATTTTCAAGCACTTGTCCTGTAAGTTCTTGTAGAGATTGCTCTGTATTGCAATTTTTGCGGAACCCAAATTGACAGTTCGATATTATGTCATATTTCTCAAGAAAAGAACAAAGTCTGTTATTCAAACACTTCTCAAAAATCTTCCCAAATACATTGATAACTGAAATAGGTCTATAATTGTCTTTACTTCCAGATTTAAATATTGGTGTCACTATGCTTTCTTTAAATTGTCGAGGAATTACTGAGGATTTGGAACAGAGGTTGATTATTATTATTATTTATTCTATCTAGAAAATGTATATTGAGGAGGTACTGCAATTATATTACGTGCAATACCTAACAAGTTTCTAATAACAGTATCATCTTACCATACTCAGTTATTAAAAAGTTATTCAAGTTGTTCTCATCAGAAGCTCTACTTTCCGTATATTTTGACAGTTCTTAAGTTATGCCTAGTCGGAGGTGTAGAAGTAAAAAGACACGTTATCGAACCATTGATTAGATAGCCAACCCTATGCGATATTCTCGCGTTCAAAAAATCATCTGAGGCAAAAGGAGATATTGTAGCGAAAATTTGTCATAACTGTTTCTCTGTTTATATATTAAATCCGACCATCACCAATGAACCTCTGGAGAGAGACGGAAAAAACTATCGATTTTAATATTTTGACCGTGATACAGTATCTGTGGGGGTTCATCTGTGGGATTCTATGTTCAAACCATTTATTCCTGCTGCTGACCCAGAAATTACGCGTTTCTCTTATCTCTTTCTCTGGCTTTGCGATTGAATTTTGATATGTAATAAATTTTATGTATGATTTTTTCTAATTCACAGATGATAGCCTCCACCATTTTAAACCTGTTTTTTTTCCAAGTCAACTCGTATCGTATGAGTATATATATACTAGTGACATATAAATCCGAACAGCCAGTTTAAATGGTTTTATTTTAATAAAAGTTGGTGAATGTATTTATCTTACTGTAAATAACAAGTGAAAAAATTTCCAGCCTTATCAGTTGGACATTCCGGTTTTATACTGCTTTTTTTAATTCACTAACGCTCTAAAAATGAATATTTCAGCCGCAGTAAAGAATCAACGTTGGCGGATTTTGGTTCTTGACATCCTTTACGATCGGTTACGATGCATAGAGTACGGAGACATGTACGATTTCGTCAACTTAGTGAGTTTGATAGGGGCCGTATAGTGGGACTTCGGGAAGCTGGGCTTTCTTTTCGGGCAATTGCAATTAGAGTGCAAAGAAGTGTAGACACTGTGATTAGGTGTTGTCAGGCATGGCTTCGAGAAGGCCGTACGCAAAGAGCAACGGGCACTGGACGCCGCCGTAGAACAACAGACCGTGAGATCGCCGCCTAAGATTATTGCCTTAAGGGACGTTTCTCCACTACCAGGTCCATTGCAAATGAATGGTTTGCAGAACACGGAGATCTATTGGCATGCAAAGTGTTTAACGACGACTGAGATGTTTTGGCTTGTTTCTCATACCGGCCACACTGGGGTCCTCCCTTTAACTCGAGAACACCGACGTATCGCCTTGAGTGGTGCAGACAACGGTCCCTCTGGGATCAGGAATGGAACAGTATTGTCTTTAGTGGACGAGTCTCGATTTGTTTAGGCATGCACAATGGTCGTGCCAGGGTTAGAAGGCGACGTGGTGAAAGGAGGAATCCACAGTTTTTTGTTGAAAGACATGTCATCACACTGTTGGAATTATGGTTTGGGGTGCTATAGCTTATGTTCCAGTTCACCTTTAATCCTCATCAGAGGTAACATGAACGTGCAGCGTTATATCCACGAAGTTCTAGAACCCATCTTTTACCCTATCTTGACACCCTGGCAGATCCAACTTTCCAACAAGATAATGCCCGACCACATGTTGCAAAAGTCACAATAGACTTCTTTCAACATAATGATGTCACATTGTTACCATGGCCACCAAGATCTCCCGACTTACCCCAATTGAGCACGTGTGGGATATGATGGGTAGGAGATTGCTCAATTTGCAACGTCCTCCTCAGACTCTAGAAGCACTTCGAGAGGAGTTGGTGGTTGCCTGGAATGAGATACCACAGGAGGACATTGACACCTGATCAGAAGCATGCCTAGGCGCGTTAGAGAATGCGTAGCACATCAGGGTGCATCCACACATTATTAAAGGTCAAAGGGCTTAAAGCAGTGCAATCATTTTGAAATTTTTATCATTTACTTATTATGCTTCATTAATACAAAATTTATTAGAATAAAACCGTTTAAACTGGGTGTTCGGATTTATATGTCACTTAGTATAATATGTTACTTGAATATCCATTATGTGATAGGTCGCAAAGCAAGGAAATGTTACGTAGCCTCTTAAAAATAGAAAAATAAGTTTTTGGTTATATTTCACTCAGATATTTTCTATCAACTTTAATCCAATATATGCTGTGACATTTGAAGTGTTACTCAATTTCTTTAACTTGTTTTTCTGGCAACATAATCACTATATTTAAAGCGTGCTGTGGCAACACTGTCAACGTTTTATCTTTGTCTCAGTTTGTTAAAATGCTATCTCTTAGTTTTTTTGAAGTAAGCAGTTTCTGAGAGCTGAGTAGTACAGATATTTTTAGTTATTACCTTTCATTTTCTAGTGTTAGTATAACAAAATGCCTCGTGAGAATCTTATCGTTTCATTCCTGATGTAAGACTACCTCAGTGCCAGAAAATCAAGTTGAAAAAATTATTTTTTCATGGTGTAACACTTCTAATGTCTCTGAGTATATATTTTTTTGAAATTACATTACAGTATTTTCCGACTGTAAGAATACCCCTACTGGTGGCGGTGATTTATCTGTTACCAAATCACACCACGACTGTAGATGACCAGCGTCGTATTTAAAGATGTATGGGCATTCACCATTTTTTAATCATAACCACAACACCGCCATTACCGAATGAAGGCGCCCAAAAACGACGATTAACTCAAGAACTCAGTGAAATCTAAAAAATATTAGAATGAATGAAATAACTACAACTTAAAAGATTAAGGAATTTTTTCTTTGAATTTAGGTTACACAGGCGGAGCGAAACTAAAATTACTCACCAGAAATCAAAACTGAATTCCCAACTATACTAAGTGACATATAAATCCGAACACCCAGTTTAAATGGTTTTATTTTAATGAAATTTTGTATAAGTACTTAATGAAGCATAATAAGTAAATGATAAAAATTTCAAAATGATTGCACTGCTTTAAAGCCCTATGACCTTTAATAATGTGTGGATGCACCCTGATGTGCTACGCATTCTCCAACGCGCCTAGGCATGCTTCTGATCAGGTGGCCAATGTCCTCCTGTGGTATCTCATTCCAGGCAACCACCAACTCCTCTCGAAGTGCTTCTAGAGTCTGAGGAGGACGTTGCAAATTGAGCAATCTCCTGCCCATCATATCCCACACGTGCTCAATTGGGGATAAGTCGGGAGATCTTGGTGGCCATGGTAACAATGTGACATCATTATGTTGAAAAGAAGTCTATTGTGACTCTTGCAACATGTGGTCGGGCATTATCTTGTTGGAAAGTTGGATCTGCCAGGGTGTCAAGGTAGGGTAAATGATGAGGTTCTAGAACTTCGTGGATATAACGCTGCGCGTTCATGTTACCTCTGATGAAGATTAAAGGTAACCTGGAACCATAAGCTATAGCACCCCAAACCATAACTCCAACAGTGTGATGAACATGTCTTTCAACAAAAAACTGTGGATTCCTCCTTTCAGCACGTCGCCTTCTAACCCTGGCACGACCATCGTGCATGCCTAAACAAAATCGAGACTCGTCACTAAAGACAATACTGTTCCATTCCTGATCCCAGAGTGACCGTTGTCTGCACCACTCAAGGCGATTACGTCGGTGTTCTCGAGTTAAAGGGAGGACCCAGTGTGGCCGGTATGAAAACAGCCAAACTTCTCATTCGTCGGTAAACACTTCGCATGCCAATAGGTCTTCCGTGTTCTGCAAACCATCCATTTGCAATGGACCTGGTAGTGGAGAAACGGTCTCTTAAGGCCAATAATCTTAGGCGGCGATCTTCACGGTCTGTTGTTCTACGGCGGCGTCCAGTGCCCCTTGCTCTTTGCGTACGGCCTTCTCGAATCCATGCCTGACAACACCTAACCACAGTGTCTAGACTTGCACTGTAACTGCAATTGCCCGAAAAGAAAGTCCAGCTCCCGAAGTCCCACTATACGGCCCCTATCAAACTCACTAAGTTGACGAAATCGTCAGGTCTCCGTACTCTAGGCATCGTAACCGATCGTAAAGGATGTCAAGAACCAAAATCCGCCAACGTTGATTCTTTACTGCGGCTGAAATATTCATTTTTAGAGCGTTAGTGAATTAAAAAACAGCAGTATAAAAACCGGAATGTCCAACTGATAAGGCTGAAAATTTTTTCACTTGTTATTTACAGTAAGATAAATACATTCACCAACTTTTATTAAATAAAACCATTTAAACTGGGTGTTCGGATTTATATGTCACTTAGTATATTTTATAGACTAGCCACCTATAATATTTTATTTAAAGATGATGGGCCTTTGCATTCTCTCTAGAGACACAAATAGAAAGAAAAATATCAAGCCTATATGATTTGTGGAACTTCGACCAAAATTTTTTTCAAAGTTCTGTTTTGAGCTGGGTACGCCCTTGGCAGCTGACTTGCTTTTCCGAATCGCACCTTAAAAATAAAATAAAAAAATTGTCAAACTCACCCTCTTTGGTAGTAGCTATCGTCTCCCAGGCTCGACCTGTTCAAAAAACAAACAGGGTTTAATGAAGACCTTGGAACTGTAGGTAACTTTCTTTCTAGGGATATCCTGATATTGATGACCGCGCGGGTCCTTGATGAACACTATCACCACCATTCAACATAGCCGTGTACAGTCAAAAACGTTACTTTCACAGAAACGACATTGTCCGTTGTTAACACTGCCACCAGTCTTTCAACGTCAAGAGTCTTTCATCGGTAGTACGAGTACACCATAAAATAAGTTTTTCGAGTTGATGTACGATCATGATGCATCGTGATATGTCCAAAGTTTGTGAAGTCTTTTCATTTTAGCGATATTACGTGTGCCGCTTGTACTACACAGAAAATAATAGTATTAATATTTATTTACTCCTAAAACAATATATAAAGAATAATACAGGGTGTTTCAGTTTATTGTTGCATAACTTTAAGATTCGATAGAACTTTTAAAATTAATGCATAGTCTATATAAACATGGGTCGAAAAATGCGTGGCTTCCGAAATACAGAGTGTTTAAATTTACTTTCTAAAATAGCTTTTTTAAACATTTCCAACGATATTTGATGTATAACAGTGTAAATTGGTATACAAGAGTTTTTTGGTACGACAAAACGAACCATAGTTCTATTGTAGCCGCTAGAGGGCGCTCTCTACTGTACCTGTAGTATATTAAAATGACCGAAACTTTTTTCTTAGTGCAATTTTTGCTTTTTGAATAAAAAAACTGATTCTTTGTACTTTTCAACATAAAAAAGCTCTCTTGTGAATTTTCGTTATAGTTAGCAGTTTTTGAGTTATTTCGATTTTTAAGGTTCGATGCATTTTTAATTACTTATGATAAAATAACGTTAAAAAGTCAGTATATCGATAATTTTTAGAAGTAGGCTGTGCCTGCAAATATTTTGAAATTGAAAGCAGAATAAGGTTAAACGTCAATTAGTTGACAGTTAGTTTTGTTGTCTTTTGAACCCTGAAACGTTTTTTGCAATTGTGAATGCACGAAATTTAGTTTCTTTTACCTGTTTTTTTTGTAAGTTTTATAAAAATGCCATTTTTATTCTCAAATCAAGAGTTAGCGGATATTCATTTTGTGTATGGCTTTGTAAATGGAAACGCAGCAGAAGCAGCCAGATAATACGCACCAAGATTTCCAAACAGACGACATCCAACTCGCTCAGTATTGTAAGATTGCATCACCAAATAATTGGAAATGGTTTTGGAAATCTCCAAAGGGATCAAAACATAAATGTTCGTCAGCGCAGATTTACCCGTATGATTCTGCGTGAGTTTGATAGAGATCCGACCACAAGTGTTAGGAGAGTTTCTGGCGCCTTGGGAGTTTCAGCAAGCCATGTTCACTGTTCTTAGAAATGACCATAGACGTCCTTACCATTTGCAACCTGTGCAAGGACTACAGCCAGGGACGGAGAACGAGAATCACATTTTTTCAGTGGATTCTTGTTAGAACTGATAATAATAGGAAGTTTTTAAGTAACGTTTTATGGACCGATGAGTCATGCTTCACTAGACGTGGAGTGGTAAATTTTCATAATCAACATATTTGGTCGCATGAAAATCCGCACGCAGTTCGGGAAAGAAATTTTCAGCATGAATTTAGTGTGAACGTGTGGATTGGTATCTACCGTAATCGACTATTTGGACCCTACCTTTTGCCTGCAAGGTTAAATGCTGCGACCTTTTGGAATTTTTAAAAGCTGAACATGCAAGCATGTGGGATGATATTATGTTAGATTTAAGAAGATTGGCCTGGTTCCAGCTTGATGGTTGTCCAGCTCATTATTCGAGAATAGTTAGAAACTGGCTGGACGAAAATTATCCAGAAAGATGGATCGATGGATCCCCTGACCTAAATCCATTAGATTTCTTTGTGTGGGGATTTCTAAAAGTGTACAAAACTCCCGTAACCACAAGAGATATGCTAATAGACAGAATCAGGGATGCATGTGATGAAATAAGGCCTTATTTGAATAATGCTATACCACGTTCGATCATTCGTAGATGTGAATTGTGTATTGAACAATTGGGTTTACATTTCGAGCAACTACTTTAGATTTTGTATGTTTGTCTATCCAATAGCATTTTAGTTGTAAATAATTAATTTAATTTGTTAAAAATAATATTGGTAAATTAAACAATTAATATTGTTTTTTTGTGTTTATTTGGAGTTAGGAATTATTGCTGTGTTTATAAACACAATCTAAACGATCATCTTAATTACTTGTAATGCCCAAATCGAAAATGTAGAAAAAAATATTAATTTCCCATAAATAATAAAAAATGCATCGAACCTTAAAATCGAAATATCTCAAAGACGGCTAACTATAACGAAAACTCGCAGAAGGGCTTTTTTATGCAGAAAAGTGCGAAGAATCAGTTTTTTATTCAAAAAGCAAAAAATTGCACGAAGAAAAAATGTTCGGTCATTTAATACACTACAGGTACAGTAGTTGTATACTAATTTTCACTATTATACATCAAATATTGTTCGAAATATTTAAAAAAACTATTTTAAAAAGTAAATTTAAACACCCTGTATTTCGGAAGCCACGCATTTTTCGACCCATGTTTATATAGACTTTATGCATTAATTTTAAAAGTTCTATCGAATCTTAAAGTTATGCAACAATAAACTGAAACACCCTGTATAATAAATAATCACACATATCAGTTGGATACAATTTTGGTTTGCTAAACATTGTTTTTAAAATCATTTTTTTAAAAATATCCAAGTCATAGGTATGAGTTAAACGATATACCGTAGGCTAAATGTGGCTTGGTCAAGGCGTGGTATAAGGTATAAAGATATTTTTCTTTTAACATATGTTTGATGTATTGATGACCTTTGGAACATAATTGCGTTTATTGACACGAATAAACGAATTTGAATTTGAGTTCTTGAATTTATTTTAGGAAAGATGTAAAATTATTTGAATACATTTTTTCTTAGTCGGAATGCATCTACGCGTCGCTTGAACTGGCAGGCCGAAACAGTAGAAAAAATTCGTCCAAGATACGATTTGTAGAGGTTTGCGCGCTTAGAAATTGAGGCTTTATTTTTTGATATTTTTGGATGAAATTTTCACAGTGTGCTGAAAACAAAACCCCACAGGTTGCTATAGCGCCAATTTATTAATTTTTTTCACTAGGTTCTTTTAAAAAAAATCGCGAAGTTGAATACTTAACCCATCATAAAACTTGTGCAAAAACAAAATTTCAAAAAGTGCTCCTATAGCACCCTGAGCAATTATCTTCTCAACATACTGTATGAATTTCTTTGAAAAATATTGAAAAATCGAGTGTCAGTTTTGAAGCAGCTGAACCCTTGTAAATGGCTTGAAACTCACTGCCGCCTTAACGGATTGACACTCAAGTGTCGGATGCTATCCATCAGTCAGTTATACATTCAAAAAACGTGTTTGCTACTGGCGATAATCAGGGTGTTGTTTACTTAAATGGAATTAGGAAATAGTACGTAGTATGGACTAAGAACTTCTCATAACTGAAAATGAAAATGTTCTAAATTCAGTTTCAACGGATTCATCTAAACACGCCAAATCTTTAATAGCACATATTTCAGGCACCATTGAGTCGATGCTGTTGAAATTTTGCACGGTAACAAAGTAACCTAGGGGTAACGTAGAACTATGCGGACTGTTGAAAACCCAGGGCCGGACTCGATTCTTTCCACTTATTTGTTTTTATCAAAATCAGCACGTTTTATGCTGAATATTGAAATGTTTGACTATATACAAAAATTGAATAATTCTAATTAAATAGTAAAAAAGATTGATTGTGCATCTTTCGGTTTTTTAGTACAAAACATCTAATTTTTAGCAGTATACATTTAAATTTGCTTAAAAACAACGTCTTGTAAGCTATACCCTGGGGAAATGGAAAACTAATGTTATGCACCCTATTTAGTTTTTTCAGTAGTTTTGTCATGTTATTCTACCAACTTATGTTACACAACTTTAAAGGGAAACACGTCACTTTAGTATATGTATAAATCTGACTCTCCAGACCAATTCAAGATTATAATGAAAATGCATCAAACCCTAATACTTCGAAGTTGAGTCATTTACTTTAACAGTCAGTAGATCTCATCAAAAGAAATGTTTTTTCCTTAACCATTTTTCTGGTAAAATTAAAGTAACAAAGTTATAGCCCTTTGGAAGTTTGAGTACCGCCCTGTCTCAATAATAATGTTATGTGCTCGTGTTTGGCGACAACGGATATAATCCGCCTTATCGGTTCATCGCATCGGAAACAAAAAAGCGAAAGAATTTGGAACGATGTTTTTACAATTATTTCATTCAGTTGTATACAGTCAGTGTCTGTCGGTAGTGAATAGTGGTGTCTGTTGCGTGGCTCAAACGAAATAAAAAATGGCACATGTTTATGCGGATCGGTTTCCCAATCGAGTGCAACCAACCCCTCGTGCCTTTGTTAATGTAGTACAACGGGTTCGTGAATCATTTGACTTAGGACCTCACATATAGACGGCATGCCGGTGCTCCAAGACCTCACGATCATATACAGGTCCGCACTGAAATACTTGTCGGGAGGATACTTTATAAAACAAGGTAACATTTTTTTATTTTTTTTTTCATTTTTACACACATATTTTGGTTTATCTTCCTTCTACAATCATTATCTGAAAATTAATGACTCAACTTCAAAGTCACCCTGTATACTAAGTGACATATAAATCCGAACACCCAGTTTAATTTGTTTTATTTTAATAAAAAATGGTGAATGTACGATGGTCGTGCCAGGGTTAGAAGGCGTCGTGGTGAAAGGAGGAATCCACAGTTTTTTGTTGAAAGGCATGTTCATCACACTGTTGGAGTTATGGTTTGGGGTGCTATAGCTTATGGTTCCAGGTCACCTTTAATCTTCATCAGAGGAAACATGAACGCGCAGCGTTATATCCACGAAGTTCTAGAACCCCATCTTTTACCCTATCTTGACACCCTGGCAGATCCAACTTTCCAACAAGATAATGCCCGACCACATGTTGCAAGAGTCACAATAGACTTCTTTCAACATAATGATGTCACATTGTTACCATGGCCACCAAGATCTCCCGACTTATCCCCAATTGAGCACGTGTGGGATATGATGGGTAGGAGATTACTCAATTTGCAACGTCCTCCTCAGACTCTAGAAGCACTTCGAGAGGAGTTGGTGGTTGCCAGGAATGAGATACCACAGGAGGACATTGACCACCTGATCAGAAGCATGCCTAGGCGCGTTGGAGAATGCGTAGCACATCAGGGTGCATCCACACATGATTAAAGGTCAAAGGGCTTTAAAGCAGTGCAATCATTTTGAAATTTTTATCATTTACTTATTATGCTTCATTAAGTACTTATACAAAATTTTATTAAAATAAAACCATTTAAACTGGGTGTTCGGATTTATATGTCACTTAGTATACATGTCTGGAGTACGCGTTTTAGTACATTCACGTTTACGCGTTCTCACCACAACCCTACGTTAAATTTAGTTACACAATGCACATAGTGTATATCATACAAGTAAATGTCAAGTCCGGATCTGTGTACTACATTTTTAAGGATTTCTAACTTGATTTCAAGTTAAACTTGGATGGTCAAATTTAGTGGAATTGCATATTGAATGTCGTATAAGCAGAACTCATGTCGTTGTACAATCAGTTGGTAGAATTAAATGATCGAAAAAATTACAGAAATAAGTAAATAGGTTGTCTAACATTAAGTTTCCATTTTATTTCTATCATGTGCTCGTTTTTTTCTGGAAAATAATAAATTTAAAGTATAACGATAGAAACACAAGAAAACATCTTTAGTCTAAGGGTTATTTTGTAAAATGTTGATGAAACCAAGTTATAACCCTTGAAATGTTGAGTTATGTGTTACATGAGCTGCTAAGAATAAGATATTTGGACAAATAAAATGTTTTAACTAAAGAAAAAAAACAAAAAAAGCACAATCAGAATGTTTTGCCTATCAATTATAACCATCCAATGACTTTTTTTATGCATAGTCAAACATATGATAAAATCTAAAGAAGGGAAAAAAACAAGTTCGGCCCTGGATTTCTTTAACCGTTAATCTAGTTTTACGTTGCGCCTAGCTAACTCTGTTACGGCGCAAATTTTCAATAAATTAGGATGAATAGTGACTGACATATGTGATATTAAAGATGTATTTATGTAAAAAATGATTTAAGAATTTTATTCAAATATTAACATTTTTAACAGTAATAGAAATTAATATCCAGTCTTGTAGTATTCTTCATGATTTCGGAAAGTCTACCGGAGCACTAGACTTTGCCTTGGGGACGATTTTCCAAAAGTAAGCACTTTAAAATAGTTCTTGCTGCATGAAATTACAGAATATCGGTTCCTAGTTCCGCGAATTGTGGAAAGTAAAGTAAAATTAAATGTCAAGCTAGTTCCAGGCACATGAGACAATTAGTGTAATTTTTCACAGTCAAAGTTGCTTCACTAAGAAAACAGATATTTTCAACCACTAACACATACTTCACAAAATCTTTGCGAAACACTTCAAACTTTTCAAAACCACGCACTACCGGAGTCTACGCGTTATTGCTTACGCTCCGTCTGGCGATTTTTGAACGTAAAATTTCACCATGGCCATATCAAAAAGGTTCATGAGCGCCGTCAGGAGATCCAATTCATAAGAAATAAAAGAAACTCTGAAAGTGGTGCATACGAGCATGATCGAGGATAATGAAATTGAAAGCGAAATGTTTTTGAGTCTCTACCATTTACTTACTAGCCTACTGGCAGAGGAAGTATTTTAATGGCGAATACTCAGAGATAATATGTTTTTTATTTGTTATATAAATCGGGATAAATTGCGGAAACTGCATTGCCTATCTCTGGTACATAAGACCCTTCTCCTTAAGGCGCCATTTTATCTTTATAAAAAGCTATCCCTCCTCTGTCAGAACGATCGAACATCTTCTAGGAATCCTACTCATCACACGGCATTCGACAGCATTATTCACACGTAGTTTCGCGTAATGGGCACCCAAACTATATAACTGTTTGTCAATTAAGTATGAAGAACGCAGCATGAGCAACTTTAAAAAAGGTTAAAGATGACCCTAATGCAATCGGATGGCTAGAATTTAACTTTACGAAGTCCATACAATAATAATAATAATAATAATAAATCGTCTTTATTTAGAGGACGAAGTTTAGCATAATGCTACTCTGCCACTTAACCCCAAAAGAAAGAAAAACTGAAACAACAATACAAAAAGCATAAATACATTTGATAAGTTAGAAGTTCAAATATGTAGGTGTATAAAAAATATGATGTATATAACATATACAGGGTGACTTCGAAGTTGAGTCATTTATTTTAACAGTGAGTAGATCTAATCAAAAGAAATGTTTTTTCCTTTACCATTTTCTGGTAAAATTAAAGTAACAAAATTATAGCCCTTTGGAAGTTTGAGTACCGCCCTGTCTCAATAATAATATTATGTGCTCGTGTTTGGCAACAACGGATATAATCCGCCTTATCGGTTCATCGCATCGGAAACAAAAAAGCGAAAGAATTTGGAACGATGTTTTTACAATAATTTCTTCAGTTGTATACAGTCAGTGTCAGTCGGTAACGCGTGAGTGAATAGTGGTGTCTGTTGCGTGGCTCAAACGAAATCAAAAATGGCACATGTTTACGAAAATGCTGAACTTGTGGACATGATTCTTATTTACGCGGCATCACGGATTTATGCGGATCGGTTTCCCAATCGAGTGCAACCAACCCCTCGTGCCTTTGTTAATGTAGTACAAAGGGCTCGTGAATCAGGTGACTTAAGACCTCATAGGGAGGGCATGCCGGTGCTCCAAGACCACACGATCAAATACAGGTCCGCACTGAAATACTTGTCGGGAGGATACTTTATAAAACAAGGTAACATTTTTTTTTAATTTTTTTTTATTTTTACACACATATTTTGGTTTATCTTCCTTCTACAATCATTATCTGAAAATTAATGACTCAACTTCAAAGTAACCCTGTATAAGTGAAGGCTATTCAATATTTCATGATTTAAAGGTAGAAAATTGTAACAGTTATACAAATAAAGGAATGCTATATTGGAAATATTTTTGTGTGAGGTGACAGATTAATTTTATCAACTAGTTTATATACTTCTATTCCAAATAAATTTCTTCATATGTCTTTTAAGTTCATTGAGCATTGTAAAAAATAATTGCGTTGTAGGTGAAGCATTTACGAAAGAATGATGTCCTGTGAATCGGCAAGGTGGGTGTTTCAGTGAATCTAGATATCAGCTTATTTCTCAAAAACGGCGGAATGGACGATAACAAAAGCCTCTGGGTGTAAGAAGCTAAGTGTATCTCACACAGTTCATTTACTCTCAACCACTTCATGTCATTGAAAAAAGGGCTGATATGATCATATTTTTTGAAATTATTGTTCAACCTACAACTTGAGTTTTGGATTTTTTGGAGACATGCTAGAGATATTGAGTCAAGAAATGGAAGATAAACTAAATATCAATAACTAATTTTGGACATTACCAAAGATTCACACAAAATTTTTTTAGTTGTAAAGTCAAGAAATTGTTTATTAAGGTATAATTGAAAAACAACTCTTACTGATATTATTTACATGTTGTCAAAAATTTAGACATTCATCTAAAGTTACGCCCAAGATTTTCATTGACCCACTTACTTCTATAGTCTCACCATTTAATTTTAATTTTAAAATGTCTTTTGGCATCACTTCTAAATAGTTTTGGTGAGAAAATGATGACTTTCGATTTTAAAGGGTTCAAGTGAAGGTTATGATTTTTTGCATACATACTAATAGATGTTATATATCTTTATTTACCTAAGATTCAGGATCTCGAAGTCGTGATTATGGAAATGACTGTAGATATGTTTATCGTCGGCAAAGAATTGGATATTACAATATTTGATAACTGAGTTTAGATCAGAAATATACAAAATGAATAGGAGTGGCCCAAGTACAGATCCTTGAGGCACTCCGGAGGAAAGAAGGCACTTTGGAGATAGAACCATGTCAATGTCTACCCTTTGATATCGATTTCCTAAGAAGCTCTGAATCATTCTTGAGGCAGAATCAGAAAAACCAAGATATGTACACTTGGCTACTAGAAGACGATGACTTAGGGTATTGAATGCCTTAGAGAAGTCAAGAAGAACTAATGATGTGATCATATGTTGATCCCAGGCTCTAACAATATTATCGATTTAGTCTAATAGGGCACCTGCAGTGTTATATCCTTTTCGATAACCGCACTGTTTGGGAGGCAAAATTTTATGTTTAGAGAGATAATCGTAAATTTGGGCGTACAACTAATTCTATTTTAACATTTTCTTACAGTAGTTGCGGGGCTGAATATTATTGTTATTATTATTATATGATATGTACACTAATAAGAACCGTGCGACTCATATCCGTCGGTGTCTGTGGCTCTGTCGGTATGTGAAGATCAGATGGTGAAGCTTCTAAAGATGCCATTGTAGTAAATGGAATATATGAAGTATAATCTTGTTTGCAAACTATTAATGATAAGTCAAACTTTCTGAATTAACCAGTATCAATTCGCATCATTGTTAGTTAAAAAGAATTGCAGCATAGGGCGATTTTACAAACGCAATGATATGCTGATTAAAATTAACACTTGCTTGAAAAAATGTCATTTTCAATTACACAGACTGCTAGAATACTTCTATTCTAAGTCGCAGCATTCAACTACACTTTTCCAGTATTCCACACAGTGTCACTATCCCCATTTAGCGGCGCACATGCAGGTATTGTTAACCGTCATAGTGTTGTTCTTTGATGACGTACCATTGTTTCCGATAACATCGATTAATATGCTCAATACCACAGGAAAAGAGTACTAATTAGGATCACCATTACCATCTGGTTATGGTTTGCTTTCTATACAAAGTGAGGCAGGCACCAGCTGACTCAGTTCATGCAGGTCACTACTTTTTATTGGATTCAATAAGTATATTTTTTATGTTTAAGTAGCCATGCTACCATCTCAATCGCTTAGTATACTAAGTGACATATAAATCCGAACACCCAGTTTAAATGGTTTTTATTTTAATAAAACTTTGTATAAGTACTTAATGAAGCGTAATAAGTAAATGATAAAAATTTCAAAATGATTGCACTGCTTTAAAGCCCTTTGACCTTTAATAATGTGTGGATGCACCCTGATGTGCTACGCATTCTCCAACGCGCCTAGGCATGCTTCTGATCAGGTGGTCAATGTCCTCCTGTGGTATCTCATTCCAGGCAACCACCAACTCCTCTCGAAGTGCTTCTAGAGTCTGAGGAGGACGTTGCAAATTGAGCAATCTCCTACCCATCATATCCCACACGTGCTCAATTGGGGATAAGTCGGGAGATCTTGGTGGTCATGGTAACAATGTGACATCATTATGTTGAAAGAAGTCTATTGTGACTCTTGCAGCATGTGGTCGGGCATTATCTTGTTGGAAAGTTGGATCTGCCAGGGTGTCAAGATAGGGTAAGAGATGGGGTTCTAGAACTTCGTGGATATAACGCTGCGCGTTCATGTTACCTCTGATGAAGATTAAAGGTGACCTGGAACCATGAGCTATAGCAACCCAAACCATAACTCCTACAGTGTGATGAACATGTCTTTCAACAAAAAACTGTGGATTCCTCCTTCCACCACGTCGCCTTCTAACCCTGGCACGACCATCGTGCATGCCTAAACAAAATCGAGACTCGTCACTAAAGACAATACTGTTCCATTCCTGATCCCAGACTGACCGTTGTCTGCACCACTCAAAGCGATTACGTCGGTGTTCTCGAGTTAAAGGGAGGACCTAGTGTGGCCGGTATGAAAACAAGCCAAAACTTCTCATTCGTCGGTAAACACTTCGCATGCCAATAGGTCTTCCGTGTTCTGCAAACCATTCATTTGCAATGGACCTGGTAGTGGAGAAACGGTCCCTTAAGGCCAATAATCTTAGGCGGCGATCTTCACGGTCTGTTGTTCTACGGCGGCGTCCAGTGCCCCTTGCTCTTTGCGTACGGCCTTCTCGAAGCCATGCCTGACAACACCTAACCACAGTGTCTACACTTCTTTGCACTCTAACTGCAATTGCCCGAAAAGAAAGTCCAGCTTCCCGAAGTCCCACTATACGGCCCCTATCAAACTCACTAAGTTGACGAAATCGTACAGGTCTCCGTACTCTAGACATCGTAACCGATCGTAAAGCATGTCAAGAACCAAAATCCGCTAACGTTGATTCTTTACTGCGGCTGAAATATTCATTTTTAGAGCGTTAGTGAATTAAAAAAAAGCAGTATAAAAACCGGAATGTCCAACTGATAAGGCTGAACATTTTTTCACTTGTTATTTACAGTAAGATAAATACATTCACCAACTTTTATTAAAATAAAACCATTTAAACTGGGTGTTCGGATTTATATGTCACTTAGTATATTTCATATAGTGGAGCAGCAAGGACAAGGTATCACTAAAAGTTTTGGCTTCAATGTTGACAAACACAAAATAATATCAAGTTGCCTTTGGAAACAAACGTTTGTTTACTTACTTTACTATCTGTTGACATTTATTTATTTTGGAATTATCGCTTTGAGATTTCGTATAAATTAGAAATAAGAAAAAAGTATCTACAAGTTTGTTGGGTGGATACGTAAAGCTGAAATCTGTTCCAAATTCCAGAATGAAAACATTTCATGCAAAAACATTTATCGAACAACCGCGGAGTGTGAATAGGGCATACCACGTCCGAATCTACTAAAAAGTGGAACAGCAAAATATCAGGTTGGAATGTCAACAAGGTGGCTGGCTCTTCAATACAGATCTTCTAAGAGTAGGATATCGCTCGAACCCAATTATCACTCCTATTAGAGTTGCAAGAATGATTATACAGTATTCCTTACACCGCATTGTATACTGTAAAAGCATTGGCAAAACTCTCTTAGAACAGCTATACAAGCGGAATGTGCCCTAATAGGACACTTCAGTCATTTAAGCGGTTGTATAAATGCTGCAGGCAACATTTATACAACAAAAGTGTAAGCCCCTTGCAGCCGCTATAGGCCATTTGCGTCAGTGCCAGATTCAGTTTTTGTCAACTATACAACTATTCTGTTACGTGATTCTACTTTATTGCAACCAAGCTATTTCTTATGTATTGCATAGACGAAGTGAAGAATATATAACTAACACATTACAGTCATCTTGTTTACTTATACTTTATCTGAAGTCACTTGAAACACTGTGAAATACCGGGTGCGTTTTATATATCTATATTTAACACGCTCTGTTGCTGCAAAAATCGCCAAATTTCGCAGCAAATATCCCCGTATAAGATCAAAGGCAGTTTCACCAGTCCACGTGGAGTAAAGCACGCCTATGCGTGGACATAGCCAATGAGAAAGCGTGTATTTCAGAGCTCCGAACAAGTGCAGGTGGCTACTGAAAATTGAAACAGTTTAGCCAGTGCCGTGTAGCGGTGAATAAACGTGTTTTCTTTAGTCTGTCCGTGTTTTTTCATAGATTTTATTAGTTTGTGTGTTTTTGACTTTTGAATACTCAGTTTACTTGTTGATTTAATTGTTGTGTTGATTGTTCTTTTGTGTCCTAAATATGGCTCTTTGGAGACCTTGGGAAAATGCTCCAAGCCACGAGGAGATGGTTGATGAACCTGTGCAGGCAGAATTCTTTCATAAAGATTTAGAGGAACAGACCCAAAGAGTAATCCTAAATATGTATGATTGTCTGAAAAACGAAAATCCAGATTCCTCGCAAAATCAAATTTTAAACAGAATTTGTATCCTGGCAAAAATCAGTCGGTCTACCATTTATCGGGTTATAAAAAGGGGAGATGTAGTCTACCATTCCTTCCACAGAAAGCGCATAGGGCAAAAATTAGAAAGAATAGACGTGGGTTTTCAGGAAGATATTCGTCGTATAATATACGGATTTTATAAAGAAAATTTGGTGCCCACGTTGGAGATGATACGGGATAAATTAAACGATTATCCTGAAGATTTTTATAATTACAAATGCTTAGACTCACTGCACTGTATTGTAAAACTGTGTGGTTTTCAATACAAAAAATTAGATAAAAGAATGGTGATTATGGAGTCGTCTCGAATCGTTGAATTGCGCCAAGAATGTTTGCACAAAGTTAAAATCTATAGAGAGCAGAAAAGAAATCTGATTTACCTGGATGAAACGTGGTATGATACCCATGATGTTGTGCAGTACGGCTGGGTTGACGACAGCAACAAGTGCATTTTAAATGCACCATGCAACCGTGGAAAACGAATCATTATTCTCCATGCTGGCACTGAAAATGGATTTATACCTAATGCCTTGCTGTTATCTGCCAAAAATGTCAAAGAATCATGTGCCGACTATCATGAGGACATGACCTCCGACTTATTTGAAAAGTGGATAGAGCAGCAGTTGATACCAAACAGTTCCCCAAATTCAGTGATTATTATGGACAATGCGCCATACCATTCCCGACAGAAAAACAAAATTCCGAATACAGGCACAAAAAAACAAGACATTATTGATTTTATGAAGGATAAGGGAATGGAAATACCACAAAAATCAACCAAAGCCATATTATTGGATCTTATTAAAAGACAAACATTTGAAAAAGAGTATGTTGTTGACAATCTGCTTCAGCAAAATGGCCATGAAGTATTACGTCTACCTCCCTATTACTGCATTTTTAACCCGATTGAGTTGGTCTGGGCTGCTTTAAAAAAAGTGAGAAAACATAATCAGACCCCTCAATTAAGTGAATCGCTATTGGCCACAATAAGAGATGCAGTATCTCATATTGCTGCCACAGACCTATGGAAGCAGTGTTCTAGGCATATTATTGAAAAAGAAAATGAATATTGTGTTTTGCCTCCTGTAAATCCCGTTGTAATTCCTCTACAAGATGACTCTAGCGACAGCTCCGAAGGCGAGGATGATATATAAATACCTATAATGTAAGTCTTTATATACCTTTTTATATACCTACCTGCTATGTAAATATTTGCCTATGTCAAACGTTGGAATTCTGTAATTTTTCCATTTCTTAACTTTCAGTCAACATAAATCAAACTCCCAATATAAGTATTTTTTATCCCAAATCAAAAAAATAAGAAGATAGTAAAATCCATTTATTGTGATATAAAAACATTATTATTATCGTTCTAAATAAATGACCGCACGCCTATGATACGTCATGAAATTACAAAGGACGCGCCGACCAAAGGTTTTTATGCTATTTCAAGTGACTTCAGATATAGTATACATATCGGCCATTGTGAATTTCATACACAGGTAGGTATGATAAACTTCTACACTGTTTATTGAATTACTTGCGCAGCAAATTTTATTGTGATTATCGTGCAAAGTAGTTACGCAATTTCTACGGGCTTCTTATTTCATGCATATTTTGGTAATGATCAAAAGTATGTCTAGATTTTTAAGATGGAAAACTGAACTTATCTGCGTCAAATCGTCCACAAATCCTATATTTATACACAATTACACTAATGGTTATCACTTTATATCTATAATTTCGAACTGAAACATAATTATTTAATATTAAATAGAGGAATAAATGTTTGTCCAATATGGCTGGTGGTTGTGTATAATCATGGCATCGTCCATGTTGTCTTCAATTATAATATTTCGGTGTTGCCTGCAGGTGTTATACAACAATGTCTGAAATAAAATACCGACAGAGTCCAATCATTTACCCAGAATTTGTACCAGATAAATATCTTCTGTTTGAATAGCTGATAAAACCTTTTGAACCAATATGCATGCGTTGTTTGTCTTAAATCATTGGTTATGGCATTTTAACAAAAATATGACAGCAGAAAGTAAGGTTATGGTGAAGTTGTATACCAACATATTTAGCATATGTACAGCCTTTAACAGTTACTAAACAACAGTTGTATAAGTGCTTCCGTTGGGAGCAATTTGTTGGCTAAAGTAGTAAATTTGCACAGCAAAACAACAAGGCTCGGGTTTGTTTTAGAAACGTTACCATGGATGCCACAACACAACCATTTTGACTAACGTGCAAATATGTCGTATAAAATAGTTGTATAAACGTTTATGCAACAGTTAAAAATTTGCCCTATAAGGTGTTGTATAACTATGCTAAAGAATATGTTAAACACCTCATTTTCAAATATGTTGCAGAAAGCAAATTTGCATTCCACACAACATTAAGCCAGCATTTTGGTGTTCAGGCAACAACAATAGAGAGCTTTTATGGCTGAATGGTTCTTTTACCAAAAGCTTATAGCACTACTTTGCTAGTTGGGGGGTGAGGAGGAATGGTCTTGAATATCGGAAAAGACTTGACTGCCCCAAATACTCTCAAGCGTAACTGCTTCGTATACCTAGACGCTGTCGTCATCTAATGCGGGTACACCTTGCCAATATAAAAATCATTATTTTAGATGACCAAAAGTATTTCACTTTGAGTAATTCTAAAATGAAGGGAAACGACGGATTTTATACGGACAACGTAGAGGAAAGCCCTGGCAATGTTAGATACATAAGGCGAAATTTGCAGATAAAATCCTTGTCTAGTGCGCAGTTTCTAGCAAGGGTGTATCCCAACCTTTTGTGGGAAGAATGTGTCCACAAGAAAGTTGCGTCTGTTAAAACAGAATGGGCCACTCCACATATAGTCAACGCCAAACAAAGTGGCGTGCACGTCATCACGATAAAAATTCCCCGACCTAATCCCTAGGTTTCTATCACAAACAATTGCTCTATTGCAGTTTCATATTAATGTGATATATAAATTGTAAAATGGTCATTACTCTCTTATTATGGTTAATAGTCATATAAACATTGTTATTAAAATATCACATAAGTTGCTTTCTGATAAATTTAGACGCATTATGCGAAATAAAATGTTTTGCAAACGCTCCAATCACTTATCGACATGTAAACGCACTAAACCGATTTCGCAGCGTTGACACATTGTCACCTTGAAACTTATTTAAACTGGGAACTGACATTTGTATTAATTTTGACACTGAATCAATTTGTGGCATTTCAAATCTTTATAAATCCTTTGGCCCCGCATACTATAAATCAACAACTGTTTGTTTCAAAACAAAATTATTCATTTTACGAGTAGATAAAGGCAATTTTGGTATATAAAGATGCCCAAACAGTTAAATAGTCGGTGTAAGGAACTCGTGGCCTCGTTAATGCACTACTTTGAGCAAGAAAGGGACAACAACGGGCCTTTGTTGCCTTTAAATGCTGTTCAAGAGGTAGGTTACTAATAATTATATTTAATGTATATTAATAATAGTGAAATTTTATTTCATTTTTTGTAGCGTGTTGCTGCTGCTTTAAAAATTAGTTTAAGGACAGTTAGTCGTATTTCCGAGGGTGTGAAAAGTGATGCAAATTTAGAATCGCCCAAGAAAAAGCGGAGTTATATTAAACGTGTTACCAACACAGCGACATTGGATACAAGTGCCATTCGAGAAGTGATCTATAATATGTATCACAAAAGTGAGATCTTATTATAATAACTTATCAGAAATTTGCATTAATTTGTTAACTAAATTATAATGTCATATTACACATGGTTTCAGAAGAACAAGTTACGATACAAACTTTATGGTCTCGATTAAGAGATAGGGCATTGTTTGATGGTAGTGCCACGTCTTTAAGGCGGTTGCTTAGACATCTTGGATTTAAGTGGCTTAAGGACAATCCGCGACGAGGGCTCATGGAACTACCAAGTATAGCTTTGAAAAGGGTGGAATTTCTAAGGCAATACAATCAAGCCAAGGTTGAGGCCTTATACCAGTTTGTCTTCCTCGATGAAACTTGGATATTTCAAAATGGGACCATAGGTCGCTCTTGGCAAAATGGAAACCAAAAAAGCGTGAAAGCTATTAAAACAGATGGTAAAAGGTATGTACTTTTACACAATTTGCATTATACAATTTAAAACTAATATATTTTAGATACATTATATTACATGCTGGAAATGAAAATGGGTTTATTGAGGGTAGTGAAGCGAAAACAAAATTGAGCGATTACCATGGAGAGATGAACCAGGACAATTTTTTGAAATGGTTTCAACATCAGTTATTAGAAAAATTGGAGAGTCCATCTATGATTATACTGGATAACGCCCCTTATCACAGCATGATATTGAACAAAGTGCCCAACAATGCATGGACAAAAAAAAATATCCAAGACTGGTTGACAAATCAAAACATACCATTTTTAAACACAATGTTTAAAACAGAGCTATTGAGTATTGTTGCTCGGTACATAATGCTTCTTAATTATATATATTTTGGTCGACAGTTTATATTTCTTTTGTTTATTCCTATTCTTAAAATAACTGCTTTTTTAGAAACAAACCACCTAAAATATACGTGATTGATGAATTGGCGGAACAACATGGGCACAAAGTTCTTCGTCTGCCTCCTTACCATTGTATATTTAACCCTATTGAGTTAATTTGGGGCATAGCAAAAGGTTACTATAACAGACATATTGGTAGAGATGGTAACAGTGAAAAAGACTGTTTGGATATGTGGAACGAGGCTCTACAAACAGTTACCCCAGACATGTGGAAAAATAGTGTTCGACATACTGAGCAAGAAATTTTTAAATGGTATGAAAGAGAACGAATTTTTGATCGACCAGACATCGAACCTTTAATAATCAACTTTGAGAGTGATGAAGATTCAGATTCAGACAGCGCTGAAGAAAGAAACTCCGACTAACTTTATTGTACAGAAAAAGCTTACACCAGTAGCTTACCTAATTTTAGAATGCATTTTTCTGTATGAATTCTGTAAAATAAATACCATGCATAAAATTTGGAGGACCCCATTTGGATTTTTATTCAGTACCTTTAAGCTATCAATTAAATATGGTAGTTTCATAGTGTCATCTGATCAATAATTGTCATACTTAATGATTATGCAAGTACAGATCTATAATTTTATTATACTATTATTTTTGTTCTCATTTGAGGTTAATATTGCTTATAAACCTAGATATGTAAATAATAAATTTTATTATTTTACAAAAAGTTTGGCAACAATGTAAATTTTTCAACACACCCACCTTGATGACGTGCACGCCACTTTGTTTGGCGTTGACTATAATTCGATAGTACAGCTTAGTTTAATGTTGAGTTGAAATTTATGATGACTAGTTAGTGTTTAAATAAATTTCTTCATTAGGAAAAATCCGATAAAATTTTATGCAGTTGTAACGAAGTCATCTTTTAGTTAAATGATAATAACTGATTCTGAAAATACGGACCCAATTTATCGTACCTACTGTACAAATATGGATGGAGGACAATCTTTAAAAAAACTGCTAGAATAGAGAGTGCGAGTACCCATACACGTATAGACAAATGAGAACAATAACGTATTGTTGAATGCATGTCGTACTTGGTACCGAGGCTGTTGAAGACCGTGCCATAGCATTCATGTACACAAAGTGTAGGAGTATTTGTCTTTTACGAAATAACCCGCTTTGCATATTCTTACATCTATAAAAATCTCTATAATGATACAATGTCTTAACACCTTGGCAAGCAATATGATATTGCAAAAACTGCATTGAAATTGTGCTAAAAATAGTCTTTCAACACGAACGTTACAGGCATCCCGCCATCTTGATAATTTATTTTTGCAATGTGCCCGGCATCCCGGCACACCTGTTACTAAAATTATAATGGGTTGTCCAATAGGGACGCAGGAAAGTAAACGTCAATTTGACATTGTTTTCTGTCACCGACATGTCATTTTGTCAGTTGAATGTTTACCATTGATCGCTATGGAGTCGTATTCGATTGAAGACCGCATTGAAGTTATTCAAGAGCACTACAAAAATGGTGCAAAAATAAAAAACACGTTTCGCGCGCTTCGTGAACATTTCGGTCGCAACAACCGCCTAAACGAAACAACCATCGGTCGTCTGGTGCGTAAATTCGAGGCAACAGGTTCTGTGGCAAATCTGCCAGTCTCTGGCCGGCCAAGGAGCGTTCGCACACCGGAAAATATTGCTGTTGTGAAGGAGAGTGTGAGAGACGATCCGAAACAATCAACAACGCGTCGATCCCAAGAATTGGGCATTTCGAGAACCAGTTTGCTCCGCATTCTCTACAAGGACTTGAATGTACATGCCTACAAGATCTGCGTCGGGCCGACCATTTTTCGCGCCGAACGTTCTCAGATTGGCTCCTTGAACACCGCCAAATTGATGCCAATTTTTCATCAAAAATCATGTTCAGCGACGAAGCGCATTTCACTTTGAATGGGACGGTAAACAAGCAAAACTGCCGCATCTGGGCGAACGAAAATCCCCGTGAGTATCAAGAGCAGCCGATGCATCCTCAAAAAGTGACTGTGGTGTGCATTGTGGTCAAAAGGCATCATCGGACCTTACTTTTTCGAAAATGCGGCCGGGGACGCAGTTACCGTCAATTCTGAGCGATATCACGTGATGATAGAGGACTATTTTTTGCCGCAACTTAAAGGAATGGATATGGACGATGTTTATTTCCAACAAGACGGTGCAACATGCCACACAACCAACGTTAATATCCATCGATTGCAGTCCTTCTTCGGTGATCTTGTGATTTCGCGCAGAGGAAATGTGCCATGGCCACCAAGATCATGCGATTTAACTCCCTTGGACTTCTTTTTATGGGTTTTTATGGGGATATTTGAAAATCAAAGTCTACATCAACAAACCAGCCACCCTCCAAGAACTCAAAAACAACATCATTGCCGAGATAAATGCCATGGAACCGACCATGTTGCAAAATGTCATTGAAAATTTCGACCATCGCGTGGACGTCTGTAAATCCAGTCGTGGTGAACATTTGAGCGATATTATTTTTCATACATAAATGGTATAAATGAGCCTTCAAAATAAAGTACCCAACTTGATTTGAATATCAATTTTCTTGTTTTAATATGCGTTTACTTTCCTGCGTCCATTTTGGACAACCCCATAAAATATCACTTGTATGTTTGTCTCTGTCTACCAATTCTATACTATGAAGACGACAGAAGAACCCAACGTCTCTGGCCCATAAAGTTCTGCATGATGCGATAGACGTGGCACCACCATAACTGGTAGGTGGATCGACCATTATGGTGGTGGGATATCATTCTGTGCATTGCACCGAATGTCGTGCAGTTATGAGCCAAAAACGTAGGGGTCTTTTTCTGTCCCGCGATGATGGTATACTGCCAGCATAAATTTTGCCTCCATGGAGACTGAGAAAGTTCAAATAGCTATAAAGAAATAACTAGCATTACACAACAGCACTGAAACACAACATAGCATAACAAATATAGTTTTGTATTTTATTATAATAGTTGGGAAACAGTTCAACATATGAGGCGTATAGATTATCATTTTTATAGCTGATATTCTCACACAGGGTGGCACATCGAAAACGAAACAGACGCATTTACTGGCGGCTCAGTTTTTTTTTTGGAAAAACGCTCAGACCCGTCGATTTTGTTTTCGAGGGGGACACAAGTTTGGCAAAAAATCACGTTAGCACGTGCAGCCCCCTAAGGGGGGTCGAGTGATACCTTATTTTAAAGGTTTTTCAATTCCCTTTAAAATGATATAAAATTAAAGCAGTTGAGTAGTTTTGAAGATTTATCAATTTAAAACTTAAATAAAACTAATACAACATAATTAGTGGAGCTCAATACATCTGGCAGCAAAGTCATTTAAAAATAAAGAATGAACTGACCCATTAAGCAAGTAAATGGTGAAAATGGCCACCATGACTCTCCATGCAATAATGAAGATTTTGCTCAAAACGTTGCCGCACATTTTGCAATATTTATAGGAGTAATTTGAAGGCACTCATTCACAATTCTTTGTCGCAGATCTTCTAATGATGTTGGCTGAGTAGCATAGATTTCGCTTTTTAAATGACCCCACATAAAGAAATCCATAGGTGATAAATCTGGCGATCTTGGAGGCCATTCAATGGCACCTCTTCTACCAACCCATCGATCTGGAAACGTCTGATCTAAATATTGTCGAACACGTAATGCGTAATGTGGTGGGGCACCATCCTGTTGTAACATCAACCTATTCGCAATGTACCGCCGATCATTCTGATTTTCAATTATGGCTGTTAATGGGTCTTCCAGTAATTCCAAATACATTTCACCGGTAAAATTTCCAGGTAAGAAAAAAGGACCAACTAAATGATCGTAAAAAATACCAGCCCAAACATTTAATTTTTGTGGCTGCTGTGTATGAACCTCATGATAAATTCTGGGATTAGAATCGGACCAATAACGGCAGTTATGACAATTTTCTATGCCAATTAAGAAAAAGGAACATTCGTCGGAAAAGCAAGTGTTGAATATAAAATGTTCATCGTTTATAATTCGTTCACTCATATCTTCACAATATTGTAATCGCCGATCAAAATCGTCTTCATTAAGTTCTTGTACCAGGTGAATTTTATGCGGATGAAAACTATGGGCCTTTAGAATCCGTTGGACAGTACGTCTACTAACACCACACACAGTCTCCAATTTGCGGGTACTTAACGTAGGATCTACATAAACTTGCCCTAAAATCCCCACTTCTATTGCTTCGTTCCTTATGGGATTTTCAATGTTGCGTATTTTATTGGCGACTGACCCAGTTTCCCGAAATTTAGCTACAAGTTCTAGAACATATTTTCGATGCACCTTACTGTTCTCATGTCGCCCATTAAATATTTCTGCTGTTCTATTAGCGCACTGATTATTTCCGAAAAATATTTCAATAATTTCAACACTTTCTGCTGTGGAATATACCATGGTTAATTTATGTAATAAAGCTTTACAAGTTATTTTAGCAACAAAGTTTGGTCAAATCAATCGCAAACTATGTACTAAATTCCTATTTAAAACAACAAAATTATAAACAAACCATGGGCGTAGTGAAGAAAAGCAATTACTTATTAAGTAAATTGTTCTTCTGAAAAGTAGTACAAACTAATCTGATGTACCTATTAAAGTCTACTTTAAGCTTTAAATAATAAATCTTCAAAACTACTGAACTGAAGCTCATGTATTTTACATCATTATAAAGGGAATTGAAAGGCCTTTAAAATAAGGTATCACTCGACCCCCCTTTCCATTTAAGATTTTAGGGTTGGTGTCGCCCCCGCCCAAAGGGGCTGCACGTGTTAACGTGATTTTTTGCCAAACTTGTGTCCCCCTCGAAAACAAAATCGACGCGTCCGAGCGTTTTTCCAAAAAAAAGCTGAGCTGCCAGTAAATGCGTCTGTTTCGTTTCCGATGCGCCACCCTGTATAACTCTTGCAAAAACGTAGTAAGCATTTACTTGAAAGTAGCCCATTCCCATGAGATGCTGGAAAAAGGCAAAATTATTGTCAATTGAAAATCAAGTAGGTAATATAATAGTAATTTATTACACGTTCGGCAATAGAAGCATAAACAACTGTGAATTTGTTGATGTTGATTGAATCGTAAAATAATATTATTATAATAATTAAGATTGTGCAACTGAACAACATGCTTTCATCATTTCTGATAGTTTAGAGAATCGCCTAGGATAGTCTAAGGCGAATACTAGTTGTATATACTGAGTGATAAAAAAAGGTAAACACTTGTTGTTTTGTTTGGTTTTTTGTCACTCAGCATACTTAGCATTCCATATGCTGCATTTAGTCATTTTGGGTAACGTAATATTGCACAGCGGATATGAATAGCTTTTTGGTATCGGTAACTACCAAAAAGTTTCACTCTGTGCTGAAAAATGAAATTAAGCACACGGGTAAGATATCAACGGGAACATGCGCACGTAATAGGAACTGCTAAGGAATGAGTTTAGTGAAATCTTAACTAGATTCAAAAGAGTTTAAAATCATTCAAAAACGAAATAATGACCAAGTCTAGCAATAAGGACGATCGAACGGACAAACGTATACACCTCAAAATGCTTAACCCTTAACCGATCATGTGGAGTCTGACCCCGTTGTTAAATAAACTGTCCCGTATCTTCCACGGTAGTAACGCCTCCTGACCAATCGGGTCACCTAATCCCTCGCCTATTGGTGCCAGACAAGTCATACGATGCTCAGTGCGTTCGCTTTACTTGAAGACGAAACACAGGCATTATTTGGTGTGTAGGGGTCTGCCAGACGTCACCAAGGCATTGCTGCGCTCACCAACATCGCCAATACCACTCTGAGACTTAACCACTTCCCGCGGCGGTGGCGGGAAGCCCAGGTTATAATGCTCACCAAGCCAGGCAAGGACCGGAAGTTGCCCCAGAACTACCGGTCCATCAGCCTGGTTTCCTCGATGGGCAAAGTAGTCGAAAAGGCTATCGCCGTTCGACTAGAGAAGCAGGCAGAAGAACTGCAACTTCTCCCCCCAGAGCAATTCGGCTTCAGATCCTCCCACAACACGGAACTCCAAGCGCTACGACTGACGGAAAACATCACCAGCGGCTTCAATCTCCAGGAGGCAACCGGTCTCGTCCTGCTGGACGTGGAACGAGCCTTCGATCGAGTTTGGCACGATGGACTCATCGCCAAAATGGAAGCCGCCGGAATCGATGCGAACATGTGCCAACTGATCCAGAGCTATCTAACACAAAGATGGTTCACGGTGAAGATTGGTACATGCCATTCAACAAGACGACAGCTGGAAGCAGGCGTGCCCCAGGGGTCAGCCTTAGCCCCCCTGCTCTACAACATCTATACTCACGATGTGCCGAAGACAGCTGACACAATGCTGGCCCTATATGCAGATGACACTGCTATAGCCGCCAAGCATAGACGACCCGAGATCATCCGTAGGAGACTACAGGATGAACTGGACCACATCCAGGACTGGTGCGTGAAATGGAAAATCCGCATCAACGTCCAGAAGACGCAGGCAATCTTCATTCAACGAAGGAGGATTGCAAGACCTCTCGAAGCATCCATCTTCGACGAAGATATCCAGTGGAGCGACAAAGTCAAATATCTGGGGATCGTATTTGACAAGTCCTTCACCTGGAAAGCCCACATAGAAGCTGTCATCGCAAAGACCAGAGCAGCCATGGCTCAACTCTACCCATTACTGGGTAGACACAGCCGTATGCCGCTAGCGACCAAGCTACGGCTGATCAAGGCCATCGCCAGACCTCAGCTCGCTTACGCCTCCGCGGTCTGGGGGTACGCTGCCCCCAGCTACCGCAAGCGACTTGCTGCTCTAGAGATGAAGCTACTCCGGATCGCCACCAGTGCACCATCCTAAGTAAGAAACTCAACCTTGCGTAGAGACCTGCATTGGGACACCATCCTCGAGTACATGAGGAAAAAAGCGGAGAAGACGTTCGAGAAAGCTCAGGACCACCCGAACGAGCAGCTACGATTCCTCATGGACTACGATCCGGACGAGAGGCCTCGCAACCGCAGAACCAGGTACCCTAGACCAAGGTCCCAGTTGGCACCCACTAACTGGAACCTTGACTAGGAGACTAGGAGAACCCGCGGTTGCTCCCCCCCCCACGGCGTGGATGCAGAGGACCAGGAACCACCGGGACCAGGAACCACCAGGACCAGGACCTGCCACGACCAGGACCCACCAGGACCAGGACCCTTCAGGACCAGGACCAGGAACAACATATTGGTAAGAGGACTTGAAGCTCTTGATTTTTCGAAAACAAGAGTTTCAAGAGAACCAGCAGACCCTCTATCGATGATCGCTTAACGACATCGATAGAATGTGCGGGGTAAAGGGAACCAACCCGGGGTTCCCAGAGACTGAAACACATGAGGATACGTTGTAGCAGACCGCAGGTCACGCACAACACATGGCCTACCGAGACGCTGATGAGTCGGGCGACGCGGAGGTTTAGGGTTTAGTGGGTATTAGGTGGACAACCTGGAGTCCCACACACGCCGTAGCTCGGGCTATGGTATGGTGCGTAAACGCATTCCCCCCTCACAAAAAAAAAAGGCGTCACCTGTGCGTTTATATGAAAATTGTTTATATTGCGATATGGCCGGTCCATCGAAAAGAGTTCGGTTAAGTGACAAAAATTTTGAGGAAACTGTCCTCAAGCGGTAGAGTGAAGTTGACGACACTGCCAGTAATATAGATAGTGCTGCAGAGGACGAAAATATTGAGTCAAAACACGACACGGACTCAGACTTCTCGGCAGGCGGTGATAGTGACCAAGAAAGTGACAAACATCAGACGGACAATAAATACTTCTATAGCAAAAACCGCTTTAGATGGTCCTCTACCGAAGTTGTTCCTTCATCGCGAACTAGGAAGCACAACTTGGTGACAAAGGTTCCTGTGATAAGAGGACGAGCCCGTGATTTAGGCAACAAGGCAAGTCCCGTAGCCATATGGAATTTACTTTTGTCTGCGGAAATCCTACAGCCGATTCCCGAATGGACAAATCAGAAGCTTTCGCGAATGCGCTCAGGATACGCAGATACAAATAGTATCAATCACCTTAGAGATAACGATATAGTTGAGCTGAAGGCTTTTCTTGGCCTGTTGATATACATATCATTATTTAACTCCAATCATGAAAGTATCGATACAATATTTGCTACTGATGGAACTGGTCGAGATATATTCAGAGCAGTAATGAGCCGGAATCGATTTGCAGTCCTTTTGATTGCCTTGCTACAAGATCGATTCGTAAAAAAGAAGACCCAGCGGCAGCAATTTCGGAAATATTTTATAAATTTATTGAAAATTGCCAAAATTGTTATGGTATAAAGGAGTCACTAACCATTGACGAAATGCTTTTCAGTTTCAGAGGACGTGTCCATTTATGTATATGCGTAACAAGTCCTGTAAGTACGGGATAAAGGTGATGTGCCTTACAGGCGCCAGAACTACAGTATATTCAGATAAGAGATAGACCAGACATAAACAAGATCACGTGATCATCGAACGCTGTAACATTCGGCAGGGACGTATTAAGAGTCACGCAGTACATATTTTAGATAGTAGATGCTGCTTTGCGTAACTTTGTAGTATATGTAAATTAGCACAATTCGATGTGTATACGATTGGTGATGGATATAGGATCATGTGGGGGTGGAGTAAGAAATATATAATGATGTAAATATACATAAGGGTTTCAAAATTTTCGCTTCGATTTCCAGCTTCGGATGCCGCCTGATGTTTGGTGAAATACAGTCGAATATAATCTCAAAATGGCGTTTAAATTAGCCTAAATTAAAAATAATCGTATATCTCATAAAATTGCTTTTAGAATATTGATTAGTGTATTTTTTGATTTCTAGATAAATATGTAACCAAATTAAAACGTTCAAAACGTAAAAAAATGTGCATGGTTGAACATTGTCAGAAAGTAGATTCTTGAATAGGTTTTGCCAAAATGGGTTCAAAAATGTCAATAATTAATTAAAAAATACAGTAGCTTTTTAATTACTTATAACTTACCGAATTTGATGAACGACATCTTTTATTGGAAAGATGAGCTTGATGAGCTTTCATCATCGCTACTGCCTGAAGCACCAACGTCAATAATGAATGGCTCGACTTGTTCCTCTAAAATATTGTCCAGTTCCCACATTCTGTTTTCAACTTTGTCTTTCACGTGCTTAATACAGTTTTCCCATTTTTGCGCTGTTATTAATTCTAGTGCTTCTTTGAAAAGTCCTTTGAGGTCACAAAATTTAAAAGTTGTATTGTGCTTAGCTATATAATTTTTAACCTCTGCCCATATGAGCTCAATGGGATTGAGCTCGCAATGGTATCGAGGTAAACGGAGCACAGTTTTATTTTGACTTGCTGCCATTTCGTCAATGGAGTATTTTTGATATTCCGCCTTGTGATCCTTGACAATTCTTAATAATTGTACTTTCAGCATTGCTTCTTCAAAGTTGATATTTTTCGAGCGGAGCCAATTTTGAACATCAACTTTCCTTGAAGCCATTGTTGGGACCGTATCCATTCTTCGAGAATGATAAGGCGCATTATCCAACACAATTACTGCGTTTTCCTCTAAGTTGTATCAGAGTATCAGATTGCTATAATTGGGATTATTTAGTCATATTGAAAGAAAGAATATTGAACGTCGTATGATTACTCAGCGCTTCACAATTTAATTTAAAGTTATAAACCTTTAAAAAATTAATGATCAGGAACCTGAAATACGCGCAAGTATTAATATTAACAAATTATAACTTTATAAAGCTTAAAGTATGAATTAAAATGATTAGAAATATTAGGAACGGTACACAATATAAAACTTAGTAACTTTTTTTAAGTTTATAATATTCGACATATTTTAAGATTATATTAAAAAATTATTGAAATATCGAAAACACATAAAAACATGGCTTAAACAAGTTCTAACAAATGAAAATGACAATAAAACATCCACGCATTTTATCGAAAGTTATAAAAGTTTTGTTACTTGTAATATGTTTTATCTGCCCCCTGGAATTAATGTTTAGAACCTTGTTCCCAAGGTTTGAAAAACATCCGATTGTTGTCTATTACTCGTATTTACCTGCTGGATTTTTTAATCCGGTGGACAGTCCATCTAGAAAGGCCCTCCTGGATGAAGTTACAGAATCATCAACCCATACTTTACTTGTAGTGTGTCCTGCGTTTACCCACGTTTCATCAAGGTAATAAATCTTCCTGTTTTGATTTCTATATTTCCCAATTTTTGTTAAATAATCCCTCCTCCATAGCACAATTTCTTCTCTATCCAGTAGTAAACTATTACGACCCCGTTTTTTCCATTTGAAATTTAAATGCTTCAGTAACGCATGGAAAGTTGATCGTTTGAAATTTGGCAACGTTGTATCTCCATTTACCTCCTGCAGTACTTTATCTATAGTAGGTATTTCATTCCTAAAGAAGAATTCATGCACTTTCCTCCTAATCGCATGCTTATCAGCTTCATCCAATGATTTAACAATACTTTTGCGATGTTTACTGGTCATTAGCTCAGAAAAGGTGTGATTTTTTTTGTATTGTCTTAACACATTAAACACTGATGCGCGACACACCCCAACTTTGTGAGAAACCTTCTCAACAATTTCTTTGATGGTTGATGCCTCGTTCTCCTCGCGCTCGATCTTATATATATTCAAAATGACCTCTTTCATTTCTGCACTCAGGTGTCTTTTTTTAGAGCGTTTCCTAGGTGGACTACAGGAGTTTACAACTTCATCGGCAGTATCTGTACTACTGGGCATTTTGCGCAAGCAGTTGATAACAGTAACAATCAATAACAAGGTATAACAATAACAACGACAAACTCAACAACTTAATAAGATAACAAACGAAAACGTCCAAAGAAATATCAAATTGCAATGATGCTCACGACATACGTAACACGTCTGAACCTGAATGTGACTCTGCCTTGATACGACTGCTCTGCCGCTCGGCATAGGCATTTAATTGCGAATTGACCAATGAGGGCTCCTGTTTTACGTCGAGACGGCGGCGTTAGCGTGAAAGTCACCCGAACCTTTTGTTTACATCCGGTCTATCTCTTATCTGAATATACTGTAGATACACTTGACGAGAAATGCTCGAAAAGTTCGACAAGCCAGCGAACACGTAGATGGCCGCTTGCAATATTCTTCCGTATTCTTGATGTACCTATTTTAAATTCATTTATTTTACTTCAAGCTTTCAAAGACAATGAGGTGATAAAAGATAAATCAGTATTTGCAAAACAACTGACTGCTGAATTAGTTCGAGAAAATATGGAAAGAAGACTAGCAAATGATCGAGTGTCTCGTGAAATACGCAGCAATATTAGTAGAATTTTGAGGCTACTGGAAAAAAGGAAACACAGAATGAAGGGGAACTTTTGCTTACAACACGTAAAGCATACTATGTCCTGCAGCAAAACATCGCAAGACAAAGTATCTCTGTGTGCAGTGTAGACGGGCGATTTGCTTGCAGTGCTCAAACCCTCTATGCAATACATGCCCAAAAAACACGGTTGATTAGTTTCTGCTAGGGGAGCATTTCAGTGTTATTTTCCTTTGAGTTCTATTTTTCTACATAGGTCGGTAATGTTTTTTTTGTGAGCTTTTAAGAATACATGTTTAATTAGGTCAAGTTACGATATACAGTATATTCAGATAAGAGATAGACCGGATGTAAACAAAAGGTTCGGGTGATTTTCACGCTAACGCCGCCGTCTCGACGTAAAACAGGAGCCCTCATTGGTCAATTCGCAATTAAATGCCTATGCCGAGCGGCAGAGCAGTCGTATCAAGGCAGAGTCACATTCAGGTTCAGACGTGTTACGTATGTCGTGTGCATCATTGCAATTTGATATTTCTTTGGACGTTTTCGTTTGTTATCTTATTAAGTTGTTGAGATTGTCGTTGTTATTGTTATACCTTGTTATTGATTGTTATTGTTATCAACTGCTTGCGCAAAATGCCCAGTAGTACAGATACTGCCGATGAAGTTGTAAACTCCTGTAGTCCACCTAGGAAACGCTCTAAAAAAAGACACCTGAGTGCAGAAATGAAAGAGGTCATTTTGAATATACATATATAAGATCGAGCGCGAGGAGAACGAGGCATCAACCATCAAAGAAATTGTTGTGAAGGTTTCTCACAAAGTTGGGGTGTGTCGCGCATCAGTGTTTAATGTGTTAAGACAATACAAAAAAAATCACACCTTTTCTGAGCCAATGACCAGTAAACATCGCAAAAGTATTGTTAAATCATTGGATGAAGCTGATAAGCATGCGATTAGGAGGAAAGTGCATGAATTCTTCTTTAGGAATGAAATACCTACTATAGATAAAGTACTGCAGGAGGTAAATGGAGATACAACGTTGCCAAATTTCAAACGATCAACTTTCCATGCGTTACTGAAGCATTTAAATTTCAAACGGAAAAAACGGGGTCGTAATAGTTTACTACTGCATAGAGAAGAAATTGTGCTATGGAGGAGGGATTATTTAACAAAAATTGGGAAATATAGAAATCAAAACAGGAAGATCTATTACCTTGATGAAACATGGGCAAACGCAGGACACACTACAAGTAAAGTATGGGTTGATGATTCTGTAACTTCATCCAGGAGGGCCTTTCTAGATGGACTGTCCACCCGATTAAAAAATCCAGCAGGTAAATACGAGTAATAGACAACAATCGGATGTTTTTCAAACCTTGGGAACAAGGTTCTAAACATTAATTCCAGGGGGCAGATAAAACATATTACAAGTAACAAAACTTTTATAACTTTCGATAAAATGCGTGGATGTTTTATTGTCATTTTCATTTGTTAGAACATTTTTAAGCCATGTTTTTATAAAAATACGCCATTCACGAAATGGCAGCAAGTCAAAATAAAACTGTGCTCCGTTTACCTCCATACCATTGCGAGCTCAATCCCATTGAGCTCATATGGGCAGAGGTTAAAAATTATATAGCTAAGCACAATACAACTTTTATATTTTGTGACCTCAAAGGACTTTTCAAAGAAGCACTAGAATTAATAACAGCGCAAAAATGGGAAAACTGTATTAAGCACGTGAAAGACAAAGTTGAAAAGAGAATGTGGGAACTGGACAATATTTTAGAGGAACAAGTCGAGCCATTTATTATTGACTTTGGTGCTTCAGGCAGTAGCGATGATGAAAGCTGATCAAGCTCATCTTTCCAATAAAAGATGTCGTTCATCAAATTCGGTAAGTTATAAGTAATTATAAAGCTACTGTATTTTTTAATTAATTATTGACATTTTTGAACCCATTGTGGCAAAACCTATTCAAGAATCTACTTTCTGACAATGTTCAACCATGTACATTTTTTTACGTTTTGAACGTTTTAATTTGGTTACATATTTACCTAGAAATCAAAAAATATACTAATCAATATTCTAAAAGCAATTTTAAGAGATATACGATTATTTTTGATTTAGGCTAATTTAAACGCCATTTTGAGATTATATTCGACTGTGTTTCATCAAACATCAGGCGGCATCCGAAGCTGGAAATCGAAGCGAAAATTTTGAAACCCTTATGTATATTTACATCATTATATATTCCTTACCCCACCCTCACATGATCCTATATCCATCACCAATCGTATACACATCGTTGTGCTAATTTACTACAAAGTTACGCAAAGCAGCGTCTACTATCTAAAATATGTACTGCGTGACTCTTAGTACGTCCCTGCCGAATGTTACAGCGTTCGATGATCACGTGGTCTTATTTATGTCCGGTCTATCTCTTATCTGAATATACTGTAGTTTTCCAGATATTTGTTGTTGTCAGAAACCAATTTAGAAACAAACCGTTTTTCCTCATTTACATGTAGTAGTAGGATCCCTATTGCTTTATACATAACAATAATACATTATTTCCAAAAAATAACTTGTTTTACTGTCTGCCCAGTTAGTGGTCTGTGAGACCCCACATGGATCTTTGCGTCCAGATGACTCACATGGTAGGTTAAGGGTTAAATCTGAAACTAAAACGTTCTTTTGCAAAACGTCAGTCTGCGCCGGCGTTTACTTATGCCTGAGATGAGTATGTAATACCGGTCGTGAGATTTCCATCGCGGGCTTTCCTCTTCACCTGGAATTATATACCTGTACGCAGGTGTTGTTTTTTGTCATCAAATTGTTTGGAGAATTTTAGTGGATTTGTTGTTATATCCTTACCACATTTTAAGAGTTCAGGCATTACTTCCCATTGATTTTCCAAGGCGTGTGACCTTTTGTCAGTGGTATCTTCAAAAAATTACACATTTTGAGTCAATGATTCTGTTCACGGATGAAGCTAATTTTTCTCGAAATGTCATTCAGAATTTCCACAATAATCATTTGTGGACAGAAATAAATCCCTATGCCGTAACCGAAACCCGTTTCCAACACCAACTTTCCGTTAACGTATGGGCAGGAATTATTGGCAACCACTTTATTGGCCCATTCTTCTTGACGGGACGACTTGACCGACAGACTTACCTCAATTTTCTTCAACAACAGTTGCATTTGCTGCTTGATGATGTTCCGTTAGTAATAAGAAACAATATGTGGTACATGCATGATGGTGCACCAGCGCATTTCAGTGTAGCGGATCGTAATTATTTACAAACTGTTTATCCAAATCGTTGGATTGGCCGCGGTGGGCCCCAAGAATGGCCACCAAGGTCCCCAGACCTCAACAGTTTAGATTTCTTTTTGTGGGGCTATCTTAAGACACTAGTGTACACAAGTTCCATTAACACTGTAGAGAAATTAAGAGAAAGAATAGTTGCAGCTTGTGATGGAATAAAAATCACTCTAGGGATATTTCAACGAGTCCTCAATTCCATGAGGAGGAAGGCGGAAGCATGCATGCTAAGTGAAGGGGGCCGTTTTCAACAATTTTTGTAATCATTTCGTTGGTTTTAATGTCATGTTTATGTTGTCAGTTGTTGTTGTTCATTACTCCTAATGTGGTTAATTTTTCAATTAAATTAATAATAATTTTGCAAGTTAGACAATACAACGGTTTTTATTTTTTACTCAAAAATGGCGCATCAAAAGAAAACAATTCTAGAGAGACCATTTGTTTTAAATCGAACGGTGGATGCAAAAATAATTTTTGTTTGGCAAAAAACCATTGGCGTACCATTTTTTCCTAAAAAATATCGAAGTCAATACACGTACGCACGCCCCAGTTAAAGCTAAAAATTATTTTTGCATTGAAAAATATGCAGCTTTATTAACGTTAACTACGTACTAAATATCAGTGAAATATCTGAAGTAGTTCCGAAAATATTAATTAACACCCCGAGTTTTTGTAGGTAAAAATTTTTGTACCAATGTTTATAAGGCAAACTAACATTAATTTTTCATATAAATTCACACCCTTAAATATTCTACTATAAAAAACACACAACAACGACAGTTCCCGTTTAATCTTCTCACTATGTGGTCTCATTTCAGTCCAATCAAAGTCATATTAAGCTTGGCGTATAACATATAATACTTTTTTAATATTCTAGTTTCCTCGTAAACACCTTCTACAGCATGAATTAAGCTATAAACGCTTTCTCGACTAACTAATTCGTACGGCCTAAAGTGTTAACGTACCTATGCATTGTATAATAAATGTATTACATATTTATTATTTATGACATAAATTAGTTACTATATTAACAAATAATGAACCTGTGTAGTATGCGTGTCGTAACGTCGCACAATAAATAAACTTTTAATCAGAAATTCCTGGGAAAATACTGAAGAAATGTTGTAACAGCGTTGAACTTTTAATAAGAACCAACAGCGATAGCAGGTGACTAGGCTAGACGTTTGTTGTTGGCGTTCGGTTTCTTTATAGAGTGAAAGGTATTATTATTGTTATTGATGAATTAGTGCGGCGGGCGTATTCTGAAGCGCCGGTGCCTTAGACTTAAAAGCAACAAAAAGAACACAGCATTCCTTTTTTTGTTGTTGTGTATCTAATTAAGTATTTCGTACGGAAATGTGTGTAAGCCGTTATAGTATGTCAAAAATTTAAGCGCTTGTGTTAATCACTATCAAAGATATCTAAAACCTAATCTATGTTATAAATCTGACTTGGGCACGAGGATACTAAAATGTCGAGGAAAAGTAAAAAAGATATTTGATATAAATTTTTTTGTTACTGAGGATTTTCGTATTCGTTGTCGATTGCAGATTATTTTGCATTATTTTTCAAATATATCGATCTGTGAATAAAAAAAATAAATGAGCTATGAGCGAAAGATTGATGGACTGGTTTATGCAAAGTTCTTAAGGAAAATATTTAAAATAAAACAAACTGTGACGTTAAAAGTGTTATCTTTTGTTAAGATACTGAATAAAACAAACTAATACACATTTAGGGTGTTCATTCGAAGACTTACCACCACGGATTTATCGTTTAAAAAGAAACCGCCGAGATACATCAGAGTATTTCTCAAGGGGGAAAACTTTGTAATAATAATAATAATAATAAAATGCCTTTCATACTAAGTGACATATAAATCCGAACACCCAGTTTAAATGGTTTTATTTTAATAAAATTTTGTATAAGTACTTAATGAAGCATAATAAGTAAATGATAAAAATTTCAAAATGATTGCACTGCTTTAAAGCCCCTTGACCTTTAATAATGTGTGGATGCACCCTGATGTGCTACGCATTCTCCAACGCGCCTAGGCATGCTTCTGATCAGGTGGTCAATGTCCTCCTGTGGTATCTCATTCCAGGCAACCACCAACTCCTCTCGAAGTGCTTCTAGAGTCTGAGGAGGACGTTGCAAATTGAGCAATCTCCTACCCATCATATCCCACACGTGCTCAATTGGGGATAAGTCGGGAGATCTTGATGGCCATGGTAACAATGTGACATCATTATGTTGAAAGAAGTCTATTGTGAATCTTGCAACATGTGGTCGGGCATTATCTTGCTGGAAAGTTGGATCTGCCAGGGTGTCAAGATAGGGTAAAAGATGGGATTCTAGAACTTCGTGGATATAACGCTGCGCGTTCGTGTTACCTCTGATGAAGATTTAAGGTGACCTGGAACCATAAGTTATAGCAGCCCAAACCATAACTCCAACAGTGTGATGAACATGTCTTACAACAAAAAACTGTGGATTCCTCCTTTCACCACGTCGCCTTCTAACTCTGGCACGACCATCGTGCATGCCTAAACAAAATTGAGACTTGTCACTAAAGACAATACTGTTCCATTCCTGATCCTAGAGTGACCGTTGTCTGCACCACTCAAGGCGATTACGTCGGTGTTCTCGAGTTAAAGGGAGGACCCAGTGTGGCCGGTATGAAAACAAGCCAAAACTTCTCATTCGTCGGTAAACACTTCGCATGCCAATAGGTCTTCCGTGTTCTGCAAACCATTCATTTGCAATGGACCTGGTAGTGGAGAAACGGCCCCTAAAGGCCAATAATCTTAGGCGGCGATCTTCACGGTCTGTTGTTCTACGGCGGCGTCCAGTGCCCCTTGCTCTTTGCGTACGGCCTTCTCGAAGCCATGCCTGACAACACCTAACCACAGTGTCTACACTTCTTTGCACTCTAACTGCAATTGCCCGAAAAGAAAGTCCAGCTTCCCGAAGTCCCACTATACGGCCCCTATTAAACTCACTAAGTTGACGAAATCGTACAGGTCTCCGTACTCTAGGCATCGTAACCGATCGTAAAGGATGTCAAAAACCAAAATCCGCCAACGTTGATTCTTTACTGCGGCTGAAATATTCATTTTTAGAGCGTTAGTGAATTAAAAAAAACAGTATAAAAACCGGAATGTCCAACTGATAAGGCTGAAAATTTTTTCACTTGTTATTTAGAGTAAGATAAATACATTCACCAACTTTTATTAAAATAAAACCATTTAAACTGGGTGTTCGGATTTATATGTCACTTAGTATATTTTCCAGGCGAAGATTCAGCTAGCAGCTGTTCTTACTCCCTATCCAGGGACCAATTGCTTACAAGCACCTTCACAATAAAATTTAATAATTTATAAGAGTTTTAGAAAAAAAACAACTATCTTCAGTTTATGATGGAGTGGCTCACCTCCGATAGATAAACTGACGACTTTACTGTCAAAATTGCTTAGCTTGGACTTAAAGGTAATGACGGTGGATTTTCTTGAGTTTATAAGTAATCCATGGCTAAAGAAATATTGATTTGCAGCCTGTAGGTCTCTTGACAGTTTGGTATTGGCTTGTAAAAAATCATCAGGATTATATGAAAGGTAGATCTGGGTGTCATCTGCATAGGAGTGAACTTTGCAATAAGAAATAGACTCGTTGAAACGTGATACAAAAAGAATAAATAAAATTGGCCCCAGGATCGAACCCTGCGGAATACCTTGCATAACATTGCATTTCGACGATATTTTTGCTCCAAGTTTCACCATTTGTGATCTACCAGATAGATAACTAGAGAACCAGGCAAGAGATAATGCAGAAAATCCAAAAAAAGACAGTTTTGTCAAAAGAAATCTATGATCTATGCAGTCAGAAGCATTAGACAGGTCTAGCATCACGCATGTTGTAACGTTACCATCGTCTATGGCTCTTAAGTAGTCGTCACTGACATCAATCAGTGCAGTTACAGTACTATGTCCAGGTTTGAAGCCTGATTGTGTGGAAGGTATCGAGTTATTTTTTTATATGAATAGACATCTACCCAAACACAATTCTTTCTAATAACTTAGGCAATATAGGCAATAGACTGATAGGTCTATAATCACTAAGTTCCAGCGGATTATCAGTCTTTGGCAGAGGTATTACAGTTGCTAATTTCCACAATTCTGGAAAAGTGCCAGTCTCCAAGGAAAAATTAATGATATGCGCAATAGCATTAGACAATATGGTATGAACATTTCCAATATACTTAGGCTCTGTCCATCATGACCTGCACAATTTGATTTTATTTTCATAAACTCGTCAAATATGATTTGCTTAGATATTAAAGTGAAGTTAAAATCCTCATCAACAGAACGATGCTTGTGATTTTCATAGTACACTAGTAGTAATTCATCTATTGTGCTATTTGGAATAGAATTTATAAAGAAATTATTGACAGAGAATTGCGCTTTTGCTTCAATTGATACTCAACGTAAGCCTTCTTCTCTCTACGGATGGATGCAGTTACTAAATTTCGTAATTGTTTGTCCATTTTTGTTCAATGACTTCGTTGCTAGAATTTTTCTTTTTTAAGTTTTTATAACTGAAATAAGCTTTATCTCTTAGTTTCATCATGAGACGTATGTTCGGTGTTATCCAAGGGAGAGACTTTTTGGATTCCTTCCTCTATTTCAAAGGAGCACATGCATCTAGAACAAATAGAATGAGTTTATTCAAATACTCAACTTTAGAATTAATATCAGGATGATGGATCACACCTAACCAGTAGAGAGAAGAGGCGTCATGTCCATATTCTTTAAATTTCTTGTCTCTATATACCTAACATTGCTGCCGCAGGTAGTGATTCTACGCAAAAATATACAAGGTGGTGATCAGATATCGAAGGATATTGTAAAAAAAATATTACTTGATCCCCTTCTACCCACGGCTCCCAAGGTCATCCCATTGAAAATTTCAAATGACAAGGGGTATCGAGCAATAGATTGTTTAAAAGGTCTTTCTTTTTCTGTCGTTTGATTTTTTAATCAGTCGATTCGTATTCGAGAAAATTACCGGGTGCGCCATCGCTTATGTCGGTATTGAAACTTCGAATGACGTTGATATTTACCAACCGAGTGATTTGGATATAAGCGTTTCTAAAACGTCAATTTACGACAATTTTAGTCATGAATCGCTTTACACGCTTTCAGTTGTGTTAACGCAACGTGCATATCGTTGAAAATATCGTGGCAACATTACCCGTCGTTTGGTTTCGGATTTTCTTGAGTACGGGACAGTGGGAGATCGTCAACATACCATTTATCAACGACCAAGACATTCCAATGAATTGGTTGAAGAGGTCAGAGACAGTGTTGCCCAGAACTCAAAAGTGTCGTTTCGTCACCGCGCTCAGCATTTTCGCATCAGCGGAACTATGTTGCGGCGCATTTTGATGATTTGCATTTGTTTCCTTATACGGTGCAGTTAACACAAAAAATATTGCCAGCTCACCGTCCTCGTCGCTTGGCATACGCCCAAACAATCGCTCGCATGGTTGATGCTGAACCTGATTGTTGGAAGCAAATTGTGATGACCGACGAGGCCCATTTCACGCTCTCTGGCGGCGTTAAAAAGCAAAACTTGCCACATTTTTCTTCAACGAAAACGAAACAGTGGATAGGACTCGATATCCGTGGATGTTGGCTCATTATGTGTGTCCACAAATGCGTGAAACAGGTCTTGATCGTTTCTGGTATCAACAAGACGATGCGCCATCCAGTTTCTGCAACGAAAATTCCCAGGACGTTTGATGTCAAAAAGAGGTGGCATTGACTGACCACCCAGGTCTCCAGATTTGACCCCACCGGATTTCTTCTTGTGAACTCAAGGCAAACATTCGTATCGCAGTCGCCGCTATACCAGCAAAACGGGCACATTTTGTTTTGGGCAATAAGGGTGGCCACTTGATAGATGTTGTGTTCTAAAACTAGTCCCAATAAATTGTAAAAGACCATATTTAATAAGAATACCCGATATATAGAAATCAGTTTTTCGTTTTCAAAGTTATTTCATGTTCACATACCGACATAAAAGATGGCGCACCCTGTAGAAAAATCTTTATTTATCTTAATTTGTTCAAATAGGCAACAAAAGCACACGAATATATCACTTGTTACCTGAATAAAGAGAAACGCAGAGACACGAAATTTGTTAAGCTAAATTACTTCACCCCTTTTCACCCTAAGCCCCCCAAGGTCAATGACAACGGGTATCAAGTAATAGCTTGTTTGAAGATCTTTCGAAGTCCTGTGTTTTGACGTTTGGTTTTTTTAAATCGGTCGATTCGTTTTCGAGAAAATTAGAAAAATCTTTATTTATCTTAATTTGTTCAAATAGAAAACAAAAACACACGAAACTAACACTTTTCATTTCAATAAGTGTTAGAGTATCCCTAATATACAATTCGATTATAATTTAAAACGGAAACTGACAACATAAACAGCAATTCGGAAGAATAGACGTGGCAATAACCAAATAACAACCCGATTTTTTTCCGCATTCTTTTCATCAAGTCAAATATCCTGAGCGAACTGTATTTATCGTTATACCTGTTTAGTTATTTGTTGCTTAGGGAAACAAAGAATTTACTTTGCTGTCTACCTTTGTGACAGTCTTGGGATAGTAAAAAGTAATTTATTGATTTAGATTTTACTTCCAAAATGGTTTACGCACTAGCCGAAAGAGTGAAAATTCATAATTCCTTTATTCTTCTCAGAAACAGTTATTGCTATGCCATGCAAGTGTTTTAAAATGGCATATCTATATATTTGACTTTTTATGGCGCGATTATAGGCAAACTTAAACAATTTGAATAAGATTATGGTGCAGGTTAATTGAAAATTCCTGTCCTTAGTCTTTACAAGCGGTGCCAGCTACATGTTAGCTTGGGAAACTTATTTTGCGAGCATTGTGTTTATCCAGTGTGTCCGATAAACTATTAATTAATATATGTTACAAGTCGGTGGTGTTGGTCGTCGGCGGTATGCTAATAACAATAAACTTTATTAACGATCGTATAGATTATCGAATAAAAGTAAAAGGGAATGGTGACAGGTGCACAAGTAGAGGTTTTCTATTTTATGCAGGACATTCGGAAGTATAATCGAAACGTTCGATTTGAATCTTCGCAGTATAAATAACAATTCAGTTTACCATATACAGATTATTTTGGAGAATGCAGGAACTCCTTCCTTAAATATAACACAGTTTGGCTGATTTCTAGCGAAAATATAACTATATGACTTAGTAGTCAGTCAACCTTTAATTGTTGTAGTACTTTAGTAGATCAGTCTCTCGAACGCGGAGGTACTACCCAGCGGATCTCTAAGGCGGGGCCAGAATGTGTGAATGTTGCATGCACACGTGTGGCGTCCCCCTCTTTTTCCCCTTACACTAACTGATTGTGTAGCAGAAATGCATTTTTTTTATTTTATGAATACATTTCACATTTCGGAATTCTATATCAGTCAGAAAATATAAGTTGTCAATAACGACTCGTCCAAGGCAGGGGTCGGCAACCTGCGGCTCTTTTGATGTCAAGTTGCGACTCTCCAGTTCATAGTAAATCCTCTCAAAACATATACAGGGTGTTTCAGTTTATTGTTGCATAACTTTAAGATTCGATAGAACTTTTAAAACTAATGCATAAAGTCTATATAAACATGGGTCGAACAATGCGTAGCTTCCGAAATACAGGGTGTTTAAATTTACTTTCTAAAATAGTTTTTTTTAAATATTTCGAACAATATTTGACGTATAACAGTGAAAATTGGTATACAACGGTTTTTTTTTACAACAAAACGAACCATGTGCATAGTTTTACTGTATCCGCTAGAAGGCGCCCTCTACTATACCTGTAGTGTATTAAAATGACCGAAAATTTCTTCTTAGTGCAATTTTTTGCTTTTTGAATAAAAAAATGATTCTTCGCACTCTTCAACATAAAAAAGCTCTCCTGTGTGTTTTCGTTATAGTTAGCCGTTTTTGAGATATTTCGATTTTTAAGGTTCGATGCATTTTTAATTATTTATGGGAAAATACTATTTTTTTTACATTTTCGATTTGGGCATTACAATTAATTAAGATGATCGTTTAGATTGTGTTTTTAAACACAGCAATAATTTCTAACTCCAAATAAACACAAAAAAACAGAATATTAATTTGTTTAATTTTCCAATATTATTTTCAACAAATTAAATTAATTATTTGCAACTAAAATGCTATTGGATAGTTAGGACAAACATACAAAATCTAAAGTAGTTGCTCGAAATGTAAACAATTACACAATTCACATCTACGAATGATCGAACGTGGTATAGCATTATTCAAATAAGGCCTTATTTCATCACATGCATTCCTGATTCTGTCTATTAGCATATCTCTTGTGGTTACGGGAGTCTGGTACACTTTTTCTTTTAGAAATCCCCACACAAAGAAATCTAATGGATTTAGGTCAGGGGATCGTGGAGGCCAGGCGACTGGTCCTCCACGGCCGATCCTTCTTTCTGGATAATTTTCGTCCAGCCAGTTTCTAACTATTCTCGAATAATGAGCTGGACAACCATCAAGCTGGAACCAGGCCAATCTTCTTAAATCTAACATAACATCATCCCACATATTTGCATGTTCAGCCTTTAAAAATTCCAAGAAGGTCGCAGCATTTAACCTTGCAGGCAAAAGGTAGGGTCCAAATAGTCGATTACGGTAGATACCAATCCACACGTTCACACTAAATTCATGCTGAAAATTTCTTTCCCGAACTGGATGCGGATTTTCATGCGACCAAATATGTTGATTATGAAAATTTACCACTCCACGTCTAGTGAAGCATGACTCATAGGTCCATAAAATGTTACTTAAAAACTCCCGATTATTATCAGTTCTATCAAGAATCCACTGTCAAAATGTGATTCTTCGTTCTCCGTCCCCTGGCTGTAGTCCTTGCACACGTTGCAAATGATAAGGACGTCTATGGTCATTTCTAAGAACACGGTGAACATGGCTTGCTGAAATTCCCAAGGCACCAGAAACTCTCCTAACACTTGTGGTCGGATCTCTATCAAACTCACGCAGAATCATACGGGTAAATCTGCGCTGACGAACATTTATGTTTTGATCCCTTTGGAGATTTCCAAAACCATTTTCAATTATTTGGCGATGCACTCTTACAAATACTGAGCGAGTTGGATGTCGTCTGTTTGGAAATCTTCGTGCGTATTCTCTGGCTGCTTCTGCTGCGTTTCCATTTACAAAGCCATACACAAAATGAATATCCGCTAACTCTTGATTGTAGAATAAAAATGGCATTTTTGTAAAACTTACAAAAAAAACAGGTAACAGAAACTAAATTTCGTGCATTCACAATTGCAAAAAAACGTTTCAGGTTTCAACAGACAACAAAACTAACTGTCAACTAATTGACGTTTAACCTTATTCTGCTTTCAATTTCAAAAATATTTGCAGGAACAGCCTACTTCTAAAAATTATCGAGATAGTGACTTTTTAACGTTATTTTATCATAAACAATTAAAAATTCATCGAACCTTAAAAATCGAAATATCTCCAAAACGGCTAACTATAACGAAAATTTACAAGAGAGCTTTTTTATGTTGAAAAGTGCGAAGAATCAGTTTTTTTATTCAAAAAGCTAAAAATCGCACTAAGAAAAATTTTTCGGTCATTTTAATACACTACAGGTACAGTAGAGAGCGCCCTCTAGCGGCTACAGTAAAACTATGCCCATGGTTCGTTTTTTCGTACCAAAAAACCCTTGTATACCAATGTTCACTGTTATACATCAAATATTGTTCGAAATATTTAAAAAAAACTATTTTAGAAAGTAAATTTAAACACCCTGTATTTCGGAAGCCACGCATTTTTCGTCCCATGTTTATATAGACTTTATGCAATAATTTTAAAAGTTCTATCGAATCTTAAAGTTATGCAACAATAAACTGAAAAACCCTGTATAAATGAGACGAACATTGAGCCATTTGGAATTAATGCTGGTTCGTTTCAAATGTTATTGCTGGCTTTTGTAAATTGTAACTTTTAGCTCTTCCGTCTCAAAAGGTTCAGGGGGATCATGACGCCCATAACAACCCATGGATCTGCCTTTGCTTGAATCAAACGTGAAAAATGTGTCTGTGATAATTTGGATTTGGCAGGGTTTGCCACTACAATTTTACGGAAAATAGTCTTTGCCTTCTTGACATCTTCCAGTATAACGGACTACTCATTAGTATTTGTTAGGTGGTGGCCTTCATCATCCTCATTCCATTATTAAAAGCGTCATTTACATCCCACATTTTGGCGATAATCCTGTGCTTAACATTTAACGCTGCAGCTGAAGCCTTCGACTTTAGTGTGGTTTAATGATAATAATCGTGTAACGGATTTCCTGTAATTTATTGAGATAGTAAAATAGTGATTGTAAGTCGTGAGTAATTAACCAAGACAAAACTATTCATAGCCAAAGATCCGATGTATGTACCACAAACTATCCATCATACCTTGACAGAGATAAGTACGTTAGAAAATACTGGGTGCACCATCGATTACTTTTTTACCTATACACCCAGGTTTATGTGTTACCATGGGAGTCAGAAGTCAAAGGTATGGCATTTTCGGCCAAAGTGCTATTTTCTGATGAGGCTCATTTTCACCTCAATAGGTACGTAAATAAGCAAAATTGCAGATTCTGGGAGGTTGAAAATCACAGTAATATCATGAACAACCTCTCCATCCTGAAAAAGTGACTGTTTGGTGCGGATCGTGGGCTGGTGGCATCTTTGGACCATTCTTCTTTGAAGAAAATGCCATTACCGTCAACGGGGAACGTTATCGCGGCATGTTGACAGACTTTTTGTGGCCGCAATTGGATCGTATTGGTGCCAAAGATCTTTGGTTTCATCAAGACGGAGCAACGGCTCACACATCTCGCTAAACAATCGCCTTATTGCACACGAACTTTCAAGACCGCATAATTTCACGAAATTCTGATGTCAGTTGGCCCCCGAGATCGTGCGATTTAACACCTCTTGACTATTTTCTTTGGGGATTTTTGAAAGGAAATGTATATGCGAATGATCCCCAGGCAATTCAAGACCTAAAGCGCAATATTCGGACTGAAATTGCGGCCATAGATCCGATTATTCTGAGAAAAGTCATTTAAAATTTTGATAAACGAAGCCGCGGTGGTCACATGACTGATGTTGTTTTTCATGCATAAATGACATAAACTAACCTTCATTTATCAATACAAAAATTCTATTTCACCTCGTAAAAAGCGTGTTGATTTTTCAATTAGAGAAAAAAGTAATAGATGACGCACCCTGTACATACAATACTGAACACTTTTGGCGGTTGATGATAAAAAGTCAGATTATTTTAGTATTTGTGCCAGCAAGCACGATATTTTAGACAGTTTTCTGCATGGGAGCTGATACTTGAAATGCTAAGAAAGGCACTGCTGGCATACACATTTCAACAACCACTTACGACCCTGTTAAATTTCACGCGTATTCGTGAAACCAAGGGCACGCTGAGGCGTAGACCCTCTTAGCTCGTTCGAATAGTGTTCTAACAGTTGAAAGGTCGAAGTGTGATTTTATGAATAGTGCCCATATTAAGTTCAGGTCACGGTTCGTTCAATCAGATGAGATATACTAAGTGACATATAAATCCGAACACCCAGTTTAAATGGTTTTATTTTAATAAAAGTTGGTGAATGTATTTATCTTACTGTAAATAACAAGTGAAAAAATTGTCACCCCTATCAGTTGGACATTCCGGTTTTATACTGCTTTTTTTTAATTCACTAACGCTCTAAAAATGAATATTTCAGCCGCAGTAAAGAATCAACGTTGGCGGATTTTGGTTCTTGCCATACTTTACGATCGGTTACGATACCTAGAGTACGGAGACCTGTACGATTTCGTCAACTTAGTGAGTTTGATAGGGGCCGTATAGTGGGACTTCGGGAAGCTGGACTTTCTTTTCGGGCAATTGCAGTTAGAGTGCAAAGAAGTGTAGACACTGTGGTTAGGTGTTGTCAGGCATGGCTTCGAGAAGGCCGTACGCAAAGAGCAAGGGGCACTGGACGCCGCCATAGAACAACAGACCGTGAAGATCGCCGCCTAAGATTATTGGCCTTAAGGGACCGTTTCTCCACTACCAGGTCCATTGCAAATGAATGGTTTGCAGAACACGGAAGACCTATTGGCATGCGAAGTGTTTACCGACGAATGAGAAGTTTTGGCTTGTTTTCATACCGACCACACTGGGCCCTCCCTTTAACTCGAGAACGCCGACGTAATCGCCTTGAGTGGTGCAGACAACGGTCACTCTGGGATCAGGAATGGAACAGTATTGTCTTTAGTGACGAGTCTCGATTTTGTTTAGGCATGCAAGATGGTCGTGCCAGGGTTAGAAGGCGACGTGGTGAAAGGAGGAATCCACAGTTTTTTGTTGAAAGACATGTTCATCACACTGTTGGAGTTATGGTTTGGGGTGCTATAGATTATGGTTCCAGGTCACCTTTAATCTTCATCAGAGGTAACATGAACGCGCAGCGTTATATCCACGAAGTTCTAGAACTCCATCTTTTACCCTATCTTGACACCCTGGCAGATCCAACTTTCAAACAAGATATTGCCCGACCACATGTTGCAAGAGTCACAATAGACTTCATTCAACATAATGATATCACATTGTTTTCATGGCCACCAAGATCTCCCGACTTATGCCCAATTGAGCACGTGTGGGATATGATGGGTAAGAGATTGCTCAATTTGCAACGTCCTCCTCAGACTCTAGAAGCACTTCGCGAGGAGTTGGTGGTTGCCTGGAATGAGATACCACAGGAGAACATTGACCACCTGATCAGAAGCATGCCTAGGCGCATTGGAGAATGCGTAGCACATCAGGGTGCATCCACACATTATGAAAGGTCAAAGGGCTTTAAAGCAGTGCAATCATTTTGAAATTTTTATCATTTACTTATTATGCTTCATTAAGTACTTATACAAAATTTTATTAAAATAAAACCATTTAAACTGGGTGTTCGGATTTATATGTCACTTAGTATATGCTTATCATTAGAGGTGTGACGCCTCCAGATTATGGTCGCTGTTATGACCGGGTTGCGAGGAGGGGGGGGGAGGGGTAATTACGCTCGGTTTCCTCTGTCAAGTGAAATGGGTGGGCGTTTTGGATATTGTCACAACGGCCATAGGTCTGTCTGACCGCCTATAGCTTCCTCCCGACGCAATCGCTGGAGTCTAAAAGTATCTCATGGCAAGATGTGTTTAAAGATTGACTTTAAAGTTGTCTTGCTGCTCGTTTATCTCTAAATCTCTAACGTGATATCCTGGTTTCTGGTCTGCTTTTAGGCCCGTATCGTCAGTCGTCCCTACAATTGTAGGGCGCCTTTATGGCCTCCTTGATTGTCATAGTTTTCTACTTCTCCATGTCAGCGCTCTATTTTGAGGTTATGTCACAAACATCTATTTGCATCAAATTGTGCTTGCTTTTGAGTTATATCATGTTTTATCAGCCTGAAATTTCCTACAATTCAAAAAGAAAACATATCTTTACAATAGGAAAGCGCTGACGCTGACAGGGGACAAGTGTAATCTAGAAATTTTTGAAGGAGAGAAAGGAGTATGACAATCAAGGAGGCCATAAACGCGCCGTACAATTGTAGGGACGACTGACGATACGGGCCTTAGTAACAATCAAAAATATCTTATCTATATAAGCACTAGATTATTAAGATATCTGTATTGGGCGTGACTTCCATGCGGTAGGAAGCTACCACCGTTCCCTGTTTTCTCTTATTCATCATCATTATCATCGTCGTATCTTATATTTGTCTTATCGCCTATCCCTCAATGTATTCCCGAACCATGTAAAGGGTTTTCCGTTAAGAACTTGACAACTTTCTTTTTAAATAAAACACAAACCATTTGAGATATCTCGAAAATTTAATCATTGGATTGAAGTATACTCATAACGTTTATGCATGGAATTCGACCTGGTCCATATGTCCACCACGGGCACGTTTGCAGCGATCGTTGGACCCAATTTTCAATGATTCGACCACACACGCTATCTCACGTTCACTATTGGCTCTGAGCTCCTCTAACGATGCTGACTTGTTGGCATAGACCAATGATTTAATGTAGCCCCACAAAAAAGTCCAGAGGTGTTAAATCACACGATCTAGGCGGCCGTTCGACAGGAACATTTCTCGATATAACACGTTCACCGAATTTTGATTTCAATATGTCTACTTTTCTATCCGCTGTGTGGCTTGTGGCACCGTCTTGTTGAATCCACGTATTATTCAGGTATTATACAGGGTGTCCGCAAAGTTGGGGTTTTCCTTTTCAGAAACAACTACCCTTGAAATAACAAAGGTAATGTGTAGTGAAACGAGGGCGACCAAGTAAAAAAAAATAAAGGAAAAAGTACTCACTCTCCAGTTAACGAGAAAGGCTAAGTTCGTTTCTGCCCGACATCATACCGCTCCAACAGAAAATGAAATCAGCTGATGCGCACCATGCCAGCCCAAACATTCACCGAAAATGTTTGTTGAAAATGTGCCCAAAGGACAGCGTGCGGATTTTCTACTGACCAAACATGAGTGTTGCGAAAGTTATTCACCCCATTACGCGTGAACGTAGATTCGTCTGTCACCAATATGCACTTCAAAAAGTCCGGATTATTGTCATGTTGATGCAACAACCACTCACAAAACCGCACTCTTGCTGGAAAATCGTCAGGTTGAAGGGCTTGTACACGTTGGGCGTGAAACGGATACAGTCCCTCTTCACGCAGCGTTTGCCACACTTTAGTTTTTGATACTTACACTTCTCTAGCCACGTCTCTAGTGCTTGTTGAGGGATTCTCGTCTACGCGATTGCCTCTACACGCGTGACCGTAACCGTCGGTTGAAGGTTGCATACTGACCTGACACACTGACCCCGACACAGTTCTGTCGTCGGGTTGAGCCAGTGACATTGTACCACTCCGTGATGTCGCGGCTACAGGGCGGTATTCAGATATTTTGGATGTTGAAGAGCCCTTTATCTCGGTTCCCTTAAGACATTGGTGTATATGGTACTAAGAAAAATTGCTTATGTTTTCAAGATCTACACGTCGTGTAAACGAAAACCCCAACTTTGCGGACACCCTGTATAATCATGTGGCAACATGTCTCTGTAGCGTTCTCCGTTGACTGTAACGTGACGGTCATTTTCATCAACGCAAGAAAAAGCCGCCCAATGACACCACAGGTATGAAAACCACACCATACAGTTATTTTTTGTGGATGAAGTGGGGTTTATTGAAGCGCATGAGGGTTTTCACCTGATCATTAACGCACATTCTGTGTGAAGTTGTTTAGCCATAAATGCGTCTTTTCACTGAAGATGATTTTGCAATGAAATTGGTCATTTTCTAGAGCCCATTTCTTGACTTAACTTGATCTTATGAGGGTGAAAGCCAAGATCTCTCCGCAAAATTCGCCATAAATTATTTGGTAAGGGTTGTTCATGCATGTACTTCACCATGATGAAAATGTTTTCTTTACTGAATGTTTTGACATTGACCGTTCGATAATTGATTTAAAGTTGCGTTCACACTGAAAGTTCAAAGTTGTCAAGTCCCTATTGGAAGACCCGATATAAAAATAAATAACTTAGGAATTCCTTCTACTTTTCTTGCATCAAACTAGCGAATTACTTTTTGTAGGCCTTCACGTTGATCGCTGATCGCTTCATCTTCAGCAATAATCATTAAATTCATCTTTATAAGCATGTCCATTGAATCGAGCAAACGATAGAAACAACAATCAATTATAAATAATTTAGAATTCACAATACCTTTGTCGTTGCGAAGTTCTTTCGTTTCACGCGTTAACATTAAAATGGGTGTCTAATTGTAACGTGACACTTCACGGGTAACATTAGACAGATGTTTTTTATTTATAACGAACGTCCTTGAAGAATATTGTATGATTCTGTGTCAAACCAGGCTTGGTTTAGCGTTACGCTATGCCGGTAGAAGGAAGTCTGCGGATATCCAACCAATAAAATGTAAACTTGAAGTGTATACTAAGTGACATATAAATCCGAACACCCAGTTTAAATGGTTTTATTTCAATAAAGGTTGGTGAATGTATTTATCTTACTGTAAATAACAAGTGAAACAATTTTCAGCCTTATCAGTTGGACATTCCGGTTTTTATACTGCTTTTTTTTAATACACTAACGCTCTAAAAATGAATATTTCAGCCGCAGTAAAGAATCAACGTTGGCGGATTTTGGTTCTTGACATCCTTTACGATCGGTTACGATGCCTAGAGTACGGAGACCTGTACGATTTCGTCAACTTAGTGAGTTTGATAGGGGCCGTATAGTGGGACTTCGGGAAGCTGGACTTTCTTTTGGGGAATTGCAGTTAGAGAGCAAAGAAGTGTAGACACTGTGGTTAGATGTTGTCAGGCATGGCTTCGAGAAGGCCGTACGCAAAGAGCAACAGACCGTGAAGATCGCCGCCTAAGATTATTGGCCTTAAGGGACCGTTTCTCCACTACCAGGTCCATTGCAAATGAACGGTTTGCAGAACACGGAAGACCTATTGGCATGCGAAGTGTTTACCGACGAATGAGAAGTTTTGGCTTGTTTTCATACCGGCCACACTGGGTCCTCCCTTTAACTCGAGAACACCGACGTAATCGCCTTGAGTGGTGCAGACAACGGTCACTCTGGGATCAGGAATGGAACAGTATTGTCTTTAGTGACGAGTCTCGATTTTGTTTGGGCATGCACGATGGTCGTGCCAGGGTTAGAAGGCGACGTGGTGAAAGGAGGAATCCACAGTTTTTTGTTGAAAGACATGTTCATCACACTGTTGGAGTTATGGTTTGCGGTGCTATAGCTTATGGTTCCAGGCCACCTTTAATCTTCATCAGAGGTAACATGAACGCGCAGCGTTATATCCACGAAGTTCTAGAACCCCATCTTTTACCCTATCTTGACACCCTGGCAGATCCAACTTTCCAACAAGATAATGCCCGACCACATGTTGCAAGAGTCACAATAGACTTCTTTCAACATAATGATGTCACATTGTTACCATGGCCACCAAGATCTCCCGACTTAACCCTAATTGAGCTCGTGTGGGATATGATCGGTAGGAGATTGCTCAATTTGCAACGTCCTCCTCAGACTCTAGAAGCACTTCGAGAGGAATTGGTGGTTGCCTGGAATGAGATACCACAGGAGGACATTGACCACCTGATCAGAAGCATGCCTAGGCGCGTTGGAGAATGCGTAGCACATCAGGGTGCATCCACACATTATTAAAGGTCAAAGGGCTTTAAAGCAGTGCAATCATTTTGAAATTTTTATCATTTACTTATTATGCTTCATTAAGTACTTATACAAAATTTTATTAAAATAAAACCATTTAAACTGGGTGTTCGGATTTATATGTCACTTAGTATATATTATACAGTGCTTTTCAGAAAAGTCTCCCTACTCATTTTTTGCACGGGTCACTATATCTTAACATAAACAAAGCAGTTGAAAATTCCAAGATGGTGGCTTTGCGCAGCTTATACGCAAAACTTACGGCATTTGAGTACGGTGACAAGGTGGTGCCGATTTTTTCATGTGTAGACACAACGTCTGTTTTGACTATATCCACGAAAATTATGCGTAAAGTAACGTTCAGAGTTTCTCATAGATTTGGCAAAGGTTATCAAAAGCACAGACTTCGAAAGTAAGTAAGTTTTGATACGAAAGAAAGAGGTAAGAAGTATAAAAAGGAACCGCAAAGTTGGGGTTTTCCTTTTCAGAAACAGCTACCCTTGAAATAACAAAGGTAATGTGTAGTGAAACGAGGGCGACCAAGCAAAAAAAATAAAGGAAAAAGTACTCACTCTCCAGTTGACGAGAAGGGCTAAGTACGTCTCTGCCCGAAATCATACCGCTTCAACAGAAAATGAAATCAGCTGATGTGCTACCGAGCAGACGCAGAAACCACATTGATTGTCTTACACTTAATGGCACATCTTCTAACAAGGAAGGCAAAATGTTGCGTAAAAAGTCTAGGTATTGCATCCCGTCCAATCGATTTGGGAGAATAAATGGTCCAACGAGCATACCGTTCACCATGCCAGCCCAAACATTCACCGAAAATGTTTGTTGAAAATGTGCCCGACGGACAGCGTGCGGATTTTCTACTGACCAAACATGAGTGTTGCGAAAGTTATTCACCCCATTACGCGTGACCGTAGATTCGTCTGTCACCAATATGTACTTCAAAAAGTCCGGATTATTGTCGTGTTGATGCAACAACCACTCACAAAACCGCACTCTTGCTGGAAAATCGTCAGGTTGAAGGGCTTGTACACGTTGGACGTGAAACGGATACAGCCCCTCTTCACGCAGCGTTTGCCTCACTTTAGTTTTTGATACTTGCACTTCTCTAGCCACGTCTCTAGTGCTTGTTGAGGGATTCTCGTCTACGCGATTACCTCTACACGCGTGTAAAAGCGGCCTATGCACTGGCTCCTTATGGTGGCCGGGATGCCTCTAAAATTCAAGATTCATTCATTCTACACGCGTGACCGTAACCGTCGGTTGAAGGTTGCATACTGACCTGACACACTGAACCCGACCCAGTTCTGTCGTCGGGTTGAGACTGTGACCTTGTACCAGTCGGTGATGTCGCGGCTAAAGGACGGTATTTAGATATTTTTGATGTTGCAGAGCCCTTTATCTCGGTTCCCTTAAGACATTGGTGTATATGGTACTAAGAAAAATTGCTTATGTTTTCAAGATCTACACGTCGTGTAAAGGAAAACCCCAACTTTGCTGACACCCTGTATAGAGGATTAGATACGGACAGTGACCATTTCATGGTGGAGTAAAATTTAGACCGATATTACCTGCGCAAAGGAACAGAAAAAATGAAAAAAGAACCGTTATAAACACAAAACGATTAGAAAAACAGAGATAGATACCTGTATACGAGAATATTCAATGAAGAGCTAGAGACAGCAAATATAGAGGAATTGTGCAGTGTGGATGAAAAATGGAACTTGAAGAAGGAGAAAATGGAAAAGTGTGTGTCAGAATGTGAGCAGAAAAGTAGTAAAAGCAAAAATTAATGGTGCGGACGGGAATTAAAAGAGAGTAATAAGTTTGCGTTTGTTAGCGATACGTCAGTCAACAGTAGCAAATAAATTAAAGTATACTGAACAACGGAAAGCATGTAAGAAACTGCTTAGGGAAAAGAAGAGGAAAGATACGGAAACACAGCTTTGTGAAATAGAAGAACTCTATAGAAATGGGGAGATTCGAATCTATATCAAGGTGTAAAAAGACAGAAAAACGGTTTCGAAGCAAAGCCAGTATTTATAAAGAGTTACGATGGACAACTCATTGCAGATGAAGAAGAAATGTTAGCAAGATGGAAAGACTACTACGAGGAACTGCTGAATGAAATTTTCGGGAAGACGACGAGCACGGAATTAACGATTAGATGATATAAAAAAGATTCTAGGCTTAAAAATCAAATAAAAGTGCTGGTATAGATGAAGTCACAGGCAAAATGCTGAAATTAGGAGGTGGCAAAGTTATTGAGGCAATGCACAGTTTGATAGGGGAAATTTGGGAAACAGAAAGAATGCCGCGTGAATGGAGTGAGGCGTTAATAAGCCCAATGTTTAAAAAGGGATAAAAAAATCTATAAAAACTATTGAATGTTAGATATAAAGTGCTAGCGACCTGTGTTAATAGTAGACTTTCTTCGAAAATGTTAGGAAGAATAGGAGAATACCAATGTGGACTTAGAGTAGTAAGGGGAGTGGTGGACCAAATTTTACGCTTAGAGAGATCAAGACTGACAGTTATCAACATCAGAAAGATACATATGTTTATAGACTTCAAAAAAGCATATGTACAATCCGAAGATCGGCAGTATACCAAGCACTAGAGGACTAGTAGATAGTGAAATAGCTTATAAGGCTGTCACTTCAGGAAACGGAAAACAGAATAAAAGTTAAAGGAACATATTCTGAAAAGTTCAAGGTAAAAGTAGGGGATCTGTTGTCAACAGTTTTATCCAATTATGTATTGGAAGATATAATCCGAGCTGCAAATTTAAATAGGATGGTTTATTATACAATAGAAACCACCACTGTTTAGCGTATGCAGATGACATTGCAATTGTTGCTGGAAGCAAAAGAGAATTGATACAAGTACTAAAAACACTTGAAGAGAAAGCAAAGGAAAAGGGTCTAATAATAAATCAGGAAAAAACTTAATATATGAGATTGACGGATGATGATTTTATGACAGGAGAAAGCCTGAAAGGTAAAAAGAGGCAGTGGAAAAATATATAATTTTGAAGAGGTCGATCAATTTGACTATTTGGGATCAACATTTCACAAGAAACCGTACACAGGGAAGAAATCAAAGCAGACTGGGAAGGAAATGATGTTTATATAGCCTGATCCATCTCCTGAAAAGCAAGTTGATAAGTAATAAACTAAAAATAAATTATATAAAACAGTGATAAGACATCATTTACATTTCGTGAAACATGGATCTTGAGGAAGGCAGATATATAAATAAATAACCTAGAAGTGTGGGAAAGAAATGTATTAAGAAAAATTATTGGAGGGAAACAGAACAATGGGGTATGTTAAAGAAGAACAAACCAAGACCTTGCAGATATGTATAAAGAATCAAGTATCACAAGATATATAAGAGCACAAAGGTTGAAATGGATGAGGCATGTAGCAAGGATGGTAGAAAATAGGATTCAAAAAATGATTGTTAGCAGAAGCATAGGAGGCAAGAAGAGGAGAGGGAGACCGAAGGAAGGATGGAAGAGCGAAGTAGAAGCTGATCTGAGAAGCTTAGGTGTACAAAACTGGAAATTCATGCGTCAAAATAAGAAGAAATGGAAAGAAATTACAAATAAAGCGTTGGCCTTGGACCGCAAGACGAGCGCTCTTTTCGCTCAACATTAACAAAGCTTCTAATCCGGACTTGATTCCTGTCGTTGTATAGAAGGAGGTGTGCAGCGGAGCTTGCTCCAGTTCTTTTGCGACTCTTTCAGATATCTTAATTGACGCGTTCTCCTCTTCATCCCGCAAAGTCAACGTGGGTGTGCCCCAGAGATCGGTCTTGCAACCGACATTACTCGTCTTAGATATCAACGACTTCCTTTCCTGTAGGTCAGTCCAATCCAGATCTTTGCTGATGACAGATCTGGAGGTTATCACGCTAACCGACTGATCGATGACTCTTCTGTAACAGACAGTTTCGCACCGTCGGCGATCTAGCTCTCTTCTATCGTTACACCAACGGACTTTGCGACTCAGAGTTCTCCTCCATGATGCCGCCGCGTGATGTACTTGACGTGGCGAGATTGTAAAACAATCTACAAGAGTTCTACTAACCTTAGGTCGTTCAGAAATCGGATTGAGACTAAGAGGCAATCTTCCGAGTGGCACACGACGGCGTCACCTCGCCCAAAAAGGGAAGAATGAGCAAATTCAAAGTGAAAACGATGCTCATTGTCTTTTTTGACATCAAAGGCATCATCTACCATGAATTTGTTCCTCCTGGACAAACCGTCAACGCCAAGTTTTACAGTGGAAGTACTCAGGAGACTCAAACGAAGGGTCAGTCGGGTCCGACAAGACATCGCAACCGACTGGAAGTTGCATCACGACAACGCCCCGGCTCACACCGCCTTTCTTGTGAACAGCTACCTGACCAAGGCCGGCATCCCAACGCTTCCGCAGCCCCCCTACAGCCCAGATGTGCCCCCTCCCGGACTTTTTTTGTTTCCTCGCTTGAAAAGGCCGATGAAAGAGGGGATCCAAGCAGCATTGTCCGCGGCTCTCAAGGCTATTCCGGAGAATGCCTTCCGTGACGACTTCATGCTTGGAAATCGCGCTGGCAGCGCTGCATCGACGCAGAAGGAGCCTATTTTGAATGTTTTTAAAGAATTGTAACGATTGGCTCAATACATTTTTTATATCGGCTCGGTCCTATTACTTTCTGGACAAACCCTGTATAGTAGAGGAAGTACGCTGTACCTGCTCATTGTGACCTTATTAGAATGTCCAATGTAGTAATGTCTAGCGTGCCGAATTTACACCCATCATATTTCATGGCACTTAGGGCCAAAAAGTTTTACTACCCCAAGCTCCGTCAAAAATTAATTGTTGAA
>CAVLJG010000003.1:117829413-117846113 GCA_963669975.1 Acanthoscelides obtectus
CACCCTTTACTCAAATTACTCAATGATAACATCGCTAATGAACAGACTGATGGAGTGACCTTCATAATGAAAATATAACAAATTATCAAAAAAAATGCATTTTCCCTAGTTTCACGTGGCAGTAAAAAATGGACTTACACTGGAGCAGAATGAAAAAGAATTTAATTCCTTGCAAAATTGTTTCTGTCACCTTTTTACATGAGATTGATGGTCTCCGAGATTGTTGTTCAAACGCGTTTATCAAAATAGCGGCAAATTTTCCAGCCCTATTATGACGCCAATTTGAACTTATCATTAAGAGACAATAATATTTTTTGAAAAAAATAATTACTATCCCAAAATTGTAGGATTCCCTTATAGAAAACCTCCCTTCTTCTTGTCCTATTAAGGAGAAAATCTTGACTGGAATTAATCACAACCATCACCCACTTGACGAAATGCGGCCAGGTTCATTTTGGGCACAATTTTCGATTTGAAAATCTTAAGGATTATTGCGGCTTATATGACAACAAAAACAGAATTATTCGATGACTGAAATTGATTAATAGCGAGACCGATTTAAGTAGGTTGCAGATCAGATATATTTACTAAAATACACAACCTTTATTCAAGGAATATGCTTTATTATTCACGTAACATACGAAAATAGCATCACATTTATAGGAAATGGGTGCTATAAAAGTATATAATTTTCAGTTAGTCATGACTCTAAATCCAACAACATTGTTTTTTGAACCAACTGAGGTTTTTTAACGTACAATTTCAGAGCTGTACTGATATTTGCTAAAAAGTTACGATTGAAGAAAAAGTGCTGAGTGTGCAACAAAATATGAAACATTCATTTTTATAAAATTGGCAGATTTTGTCAATTTTTCAAATGAAATGTTTATCACACCTTCGGATAGATCCTTCCAAGAGAAGAAAATAACATAACTTGGTGTTTTGATGATTGATTGTTGAGTTACAATGTACAAAAACGTTCAACTTTGAGTCTGCTAGTCAGTCATTCTAAAAGGTAGTGATTCCGAATTCTAGGGTTATAAGGAGCTTCAAAACGGAGTATCCTACGACCTCCCATTCTATTAAAAAAATATTTTACGCTGAAATGCGTCAATTTCATTATCCTGAATTATAGATGGCTAACTTGACCTGGGGCTTTTTAAAAAGCGCTGTATGTATGTTCTGTCTTCCGTAATTCTTCTTTCTAAGTTATGACATTAATTGCTATTAGGAATATAATATACTCTAATACTGTATACAGGGTTGAGTCATTTATTTTAACCCATTTCTTGGCCTGCTCGTTCCCCGGATTTAACGCTTTGCGTTTTTTTTCTGTGCGGCTATTTGAAAGAGTTGGTGTATCATAAATGGAGCAGTAAATATTCTGGATGAACTTCAACCGCGCACTGAAAATGGTTGTGATTTAATTCGTGCAGAACAGGATTTTATTATCGAAGCTTGTTGAGGTCGTGGATTTGCCTAGCAAGATTTCGCGTTAATCGAATAAATGGGGACAATTTTCAATAGTTTACTATCTTATTACGCAATCTCTATATAGGTGATTTTTGGTATATTAACTTCGTAACATAGCAAAGCTAAAAAAGTTCGGCTGATAGTTCTAGCTATGAAGGAGAAAACAATAAAGCATCCTTATTAAAGAACACTTCCAAAAATAGTCCTAATCTATCCTCACAAATCTAGGAACATCACGCCCTAAGGCATCCTAATGGCGCACTCCCGATTTCCGTTTTCACTTTCACAGAACATCAACCTTTCCACGCAAGTTTCCGTTACAGTTTCACTTTCGACACGGGACACTAACCGGCGACGATGAGGTACGGCAGGCGCATCACGCACTTCACGCACCGGCACTACTTTGACATTAGATTCTAGTTTTTTGAGTTCATTAGCGCGCTGGTACCATTACTGCTACTATTTGTAGTATTTCCTAAGAAGCACTGAGTAGTGCGGCGTGTGTGCCATTGAGAATTGCATGCCGCGGTACACCGCGCACGGTTTGGGTAGGATTGTTATAGAACTTTACTATCACTATCGCGGGAAACTGCCGCGCCAGGATGCCGGCTTATAGTACAGTTGTTTACGACATATTTTATACACGTCACATTGCAATCAGGAAAAGCACTACTACTCATCGTTGCTTCTCGATGCGGTCAGGAGGAGCCTTTAAATCATACTCACTGAACTATAACTAAATATACAGTGTGACTTTGAAGTTGAGTCATTAATTTTCAGATAATGATTGTAGAAGGAAGATAAACCAAAATATGTGTGTAAAAATAAGAAAAAATTTAAAAAAAATGTTACCTTGTTTTATAAAGTTTCCTCCCGACAAGTATTTCAGTGCGGACCTGTATTTGATCGTGCGGTCTTGGAGCACCGGCATGCGCTTCCCTGTGAGGTCTTAAGTCACCTGATTCACGAGCCCTTTGTACTACATTCAGCATTTTCGTAAACATGTGCCATTTTTTATTTCGTTTGAGCCACGCAGCAAACAGCACTATTCACTCACGCGTTACCGACTGGCACATCGACTGAATACAACTGAATGAAATTGTACATTGTAGTAAAAACATCGTTTCAAATTCTTTCGCTTTTTTGTTTCCGATGCGATGAACGGATAAGGCGGATTATATCCGTTGTTGCCAAACACGAGCACATAATATTATTATTGAGACAGGGCGGTACTCAAACTTATAAAGGGCTATAACTTTGTTACTTTAATTTACCAGAAAAATGTTAAAGGAAAAAAACATTTCTTTTGATCAGATCTACTCACTGTTAAAATAAATGACTCAACTTCGAAGTTCGAATGTTTCTTAAGGTCTAAACATGAATTTGATTTTGTTCACAGTGCGAGTCGCGGTCTCGTATTTCCTCGACTGTGTAATCTACTGCTTCACGTAACAAAGGGTTGATGTGTGATTCCGCTTGCTGGTAGGTCCGTTGTGACATACCTATGATGTAGGGTTGTTAAGATCTCATGGATGGTATCGTTTGATACATACCATGGGGCATTAGCTATAGTTCTGAGAGTTCTACTCTGCAGAACTTGTAGTTTATGTATATGCGTCTTAGCTAAAAAGCACCAAGCCGCACATGCGTAGGTTATTCCAGGTCTGATGACGATTTTGTATATCCGAATCTTATTGATCAAACTTAATTTAGAAGTTCTACCTAAAGGAGGATACAGTTGCCGAAATGTAATTTAATTTTCAGTTGTTCAGTATGTGCCTGCCAAGTCATGCCCTTTATCTAGTGTAAGATGTGAATATTTGGCCGTGTTAGCCCATGGTATCGAAGCATCATCCAAAGTAATCTCTGACGGGGCACCACGGCGCTTTTTTATAAGATATACTAAGTGACATACAAATCCGAACACCCAGTTTAAATGGTTTTATTTTAATAAAATTTTGTATAAGTACTCAATGAAGCATAATAAGTAAACGATAAAAATTTCAAAATGATTGCACTGCTTTAAAGCCCTTTGACCTTTAATAATGTGTGGATGCACCCTGATGTGCTACGCATTCTCCAACGGGCCTAGGCATGCTTCTGATCAGGTGGTCAATGTCCTCCTGTGGTATCTCATTCCAGGCAACCACCAACTCCTCTCGAAGTGCTTCTAGAGTCTGAGGAGGAGGTTGCAAATTGAGCAATCTCCTACCCATCATATCCCACACGTGCTCAATTGGGGATAAGTCGGGAGATCTTGGTGGCCCATGGTAACAATGTGACATCATTATGTTGAAAGAAGTCTATTGTGACTCTTGCAACATGTGGTCGGGCATTATCTTGTTGGAAAGTTGGATCTGCCAGGGTGTCAAGATAGGGTAAAAGATGGGGTTCTAGACTTCATGAATATAACGCTGCGCGTTCATGTTACCTCTGATGAAGATTAAAAGTGACCTGGAACATAAGCTATAGCACCCCAAACCATAACTCCAACAGTGTGATGAACATGTCTTTCAACAAAAAACAGTGGATTCCTCCTTTCACCACGTCGCCTTCTAACCCTGGCACGACCATCGTGCATGCTAAACAAAATCGAGACTCGTCACTAAAGACAATACTGTTCCATTCCTGATCCCAGAGTGACCGTTGTCTGCACCACTCAAGGCGATTATGTCGGTGTTCTCGAGTTAAAAGGGAGGACCCAGTGTGGCCGGTATGAAAACAAGCCAAAACTTCTCATTCGTCGGTAAACACTTCGCATGCCAATAGGTCTTCCGTGTTCTGCAAACCATTCATTTGCAATGGACCTTGTAGTGGAGAAACGGTCCCTTAAGGCCAATAATCTTAGGCGGCGATCTTCACGGTCTGTTGTTCTACGGCGGCGTCCAGTGCCCCTTGCTCTTTGCGTACGGCCTTCTCGAAGCCATGCCTGACAACACCTAACCACAGTGTCTACACTGCACTCTAACTGCAATTGCCCGAAAAAAGTCCAGCTTCCCGAAGTCCCACTATACGGCCCCTATCAAACTCACTAAGTTGACGAAATCGTACAGGTCTCCGTACTCTAGGCATCGTAACCGATCGTAAAGGATGTCAAGAACCAAAATCCGCCAACGTTGATTCTTTACTGCGGCTGAAATATTCATTTTTAGAGCGTTAGTGAATTAAAAAAAAAAAGTATAAAAACCAGTCCAACTGATAAGGCTGAACATTTTTTCACTTGTTATTTACAGTAAGATAAATACATTCATTCAAAACTGGGTGTTCGGATTTATATGTCGCTTAGTATAGATAGTGTCTTTGAAAAATTAATTTTGATTAGCCACCAATTCGCCCACTCGAAGAACTCGTCCACAGCTTCCTGCAGCCTGTCGTGGACTATGTCACCAGAACATGACTGGGCTACTAATGCAGTTTCGGCATAGAGGTACCCACAGTCGCTTGGATGGGGGACGAGGTGAATGAAGATCGAGTATAAGAGTATAAACCGGTCCTTCTAGGAAAGTTTAGTTTTTTTAATAGCCAAAAAGGGAAACCCGTTTGAATAACTTTATAAAGGAGGCGTGCGTGCCACTCCTTGTCAAGGGCTTTCGCAACATCCAGAAAAAGGATTCCGGTGCTCTTGTCATGGGTGAATCCGCTGGTTATACGCTCCACCAGCCAGCAAGCCGAATTGAACGTCAGGAATCACTTGGAGATCCGACGAAACATTCTCATTCTCTCATACATCACCTTTTCGGCGAGCTTAGAAGGAGCGGATAGCTGACTGATGGGGCGATAGTCCTGCGGAAATATTGAAACTACCTTCTTTGGGATAATGATGATATCAGCGACCTTCCACGCATTTGGGAAGTATTGGATTCTGAGCATTACGTTGACTGTTGTTACCAGATATGTCACCGCCTTTGACGACAGCAGCTTCAGCGCCTTGTTGGTGATACTCTCCAGGTGCCTTGCGCACCTCAAGATCATTAATATGACCTTTGAGCTCTGCTGGTGTGCAATACGGTATCATCGATGACTCCGTGGGTGTGCTATGCAGAACCTCTGTTGAAGAATCTTCCGAAGAGGATCCACCAATGCTACCACTGCTCCATATTGACGACAAAATACCTCTCAACAGATCTTAAGATGTCTCGCTCCTCGTCGAGGTCGTTATAGAGATCAAAATTTGGCAAAAACTCTCGCTTTATCTTCAGTCCTGAAGACTATGCCTTGGATTTACAGAAGTTGTTCCCGCTTGCCATTTTTGAGCGACTTCGCTACTTTCCAAAGACGAGTAGCGTTGTCAAGCATTCCTCCAAAAAGTCGTTCCATTGCTCGTTTAGAAATTCGTGAAGTATGGGAACCGCAGTTTCTGGACGTCGCGAAGTCTAAAACACATGGTGCCTGCAGATAGATAGTTAAAGGGGTGGTGTGTCGGTTCGTCAGTACCGTGAATGACGCACCCATTTCGCATCATATAGTTACAGGCGAACACCGCATGCAATCAGGAAAAGTGCAACAGTCAACGCTATTCCAAATAGTGGAGTGCTCCTAGGTTCAGCATCAGAACCCAGGCTCACTGAATAGATTTTTGCGATGTGAAGCCGTTCAAGTATTAGCAGATTTCTTACAATTATTAACCCCCCTCCCCTTGTCAGCCAAAGCATGCAAGTCTATTAACTCCCCCCCTCATTTTTACGCAAACATTTTGGTCTTTAATGCATAGGCCAAAACTATTTTGTCCGATATCTTAAAGACATACACATGGTACACAAAATTGAGAGGTAAATCCTTTTTTATACAGTGATTTTCAGAAAGTTCCCTCCCCACCTACTTATGTTTTGAACAAGTCAAATTTACAATATATTTATATTTTTATTTAAAGTAGGCGTTGCAAACAAATGCTTGATGTAAGATTATGTCATTACTAATTTTACTGATGCATATTACATATTACATAATGATACAATGGTGTAAAATTTTATAAAATGATGCTTAATCTAGTGGAATTCAGAATAACAAATAAATACTAAGTGACATATAAATCCGAACACCCAGTTTAATGATGTTTATTTAATAAAATGTTGTATAAGTACTTAATGAAGCATTATAAGTAAATGATAAAAATTTCAAAATAATTGCACTGCCTTTAAGCCCTTTGACCTTTAATAATATGTGGATGCAGCCTGATGTGCTACGCATTCTCCAACGCGCCTAGGCATGCTTCTGATCAGGTGGTCAATGTCCTCCTGTGGGTATCTCATTCCAGGCAACCACCGACTCCTCTCGAAGTGCTTTCTAGAGTCTGAGGAGGACGTTGCAAATTGAGCAATCTCCTACCCATCATATCCCACACGTGCTCAATTGGGGATAAGTCGGGAGATCTTGGTGACCATGGTAACAATGTGACATCATTATGGTGAAGGAAGTCGATTGTGACTCTTGCAACATGTGGTCGGGCAATTATCTTGTTGAAAGTTGGATCTGCCAGGAGTGTCAAGAATAGGGTAAAAGATGGGGTTCTAGAACTTCTTGATATAACTGCTGCGCGTTCATGTTACCTCTGATGATATTAAAGGTGACCTGGAAACCATAAGCTATAGCACCCCAAACCATAACTACAACAGTGTGATGAACATGTCTTTCAACAAAAAACTGTGGATTCCCTCCTTCCACCACGTCGCCTTCTAACCCTGGCACGACCATCGTGCATGCCTAAACAAAATCTTGACTCGTCACTAAAGACAATACTGTTCCATTCCTGATCCCAGAGTGACCGTTGTCTGCGCCACTCAAGGCGATTACGTCGGTGTTCTCGAGTTAAAGGGAGGACCCAGTGTGGCCGGTATGAAAACAAGCCAAAACATCTCATTCGTCGGTAAACACTTCGCATGCCAATAGGTCTTCCGTGTCCTGCAAACCATTCATTTGCAATGGACCTGGTAGTGGAGAAACGGTCCCTTAAGGCCAATAATCTTAGGCGGCGATCTTCACGGTCTGTTGTTCTACGGCGGCGTCCAGTGCCCCTTGCTCTTTGTGTACGGCCTTCTCGAAGCCATGCCTGACAACACCTAACCACAGTCTACACTTCTTGCACTCTAACTGCAATTGCCCGAAAAGATAGTCCAGCTTCCCGAAGTCCCATTATACGGCCCCTATCAAACTCACTCAGTTGGACGAAATCGTACGGGTCTCCGTACTCTAGGCATCGTAAACCGATCGTAAAGGATGTCAAGAACCAAAATCCGCCAACATTGATTCTTTACTGCGGCTGAAATATTCATTTTTGGAGCGTTAGTGAATTAAAAAAAGCAGTATAAAAATCGGAATGTCCAACTGATAAGCTGAAAATTGTTTCACTTGTTATTTACAGTAAGATAAATACATTCACCAACTTTATTAAAATAAAACCATTTAAACTGGGTGTTCGGATTTATATGTCACTTAGTATATTTTTAAATTGTGCTTATTTTATTCATTATAGGTTGCCATTATTTTCTAAACATAAATATGACCTTCTAGCAGTAGAATTCAAAACATCAGGTAACATTTCTGGTGTAATTTCCCTAAATACTTCCACTTCACACTCTTGTAGCTGCTGCTCTGTCTCAAAAGTATGCTGATAATCTTGGTCTTTAATACAACCCCAAACAAAAAAGTCTAGGGGAATTAAATCCGGGGAACGCGCTGGCCAGGACACTTCGCAGGAGGTTTCAACTCGCCTTCCGGGAAATCGCTGAGAAAGATACTTTCGAATTTGCCCAGGGTTATCTGCAGGAGTACCGTAAATTGCCTAGACAGTCTTCTAGATCATGTTGCAACCATTGATTGTACCATTCTGCCCCTAATGAGTTGTGGATAAATGGGCATGCTAATTATGTTAGCAGATTAATAGATTTAATAACAACCTTTAATTATTCTTGATTTTTATTGAACGTAGACACTTGTTATGAGCTGCCAATGTTTTTCCATTGCATGAAAGTTCCCTTCCTAGATTCTACCCATATGCAACCAGTGATTTTGTGTGGAGGTTCAGTTGGGAAACTTTTCTCCAATTGTGAACACCTTTGTCAGGTTTTTGGAATTGTTTTGTTTTCCTTGGGCGAAACTTTGTTCGTTTTGTCCAGATAAAATATTAGACAGTTTGGGTTAGCAATCGGAATCTTTCAATCGTTATTATTATTTTTGGCACACAATTTCGTTTCGATATAGTTTTGGTATACGAATCTGTGGAGCGTCGAATTTTGGTACCCGCTTCTACTTTTGACATTGATTTACAGTCAACGGACTGACTGATGGAAGAAAACATTCCTGTCGGTCATTTTCCTGCTGAAGTCTTGGTTGAGCAGGTGTGTCGGCCCTTCATTTGGTTTCCAAATTTTGGGATATTGAGCCCCAATCACCAGTTTATGGAGTAGTACCCCTTTTTCTACCTACCATACATTTAAAACTTTGTTTTGGTTGTTGTTTGGTGCTACTCCGTCCATTTTTATGGGAGTTTAACCTCTTCAGCGTGGAAAGGCATTGGGGAAACACCCCTTTTTCTTGAGAAAAAAATTACGGTGCAGGAGAAGAAAATGAGGTTTTGAAAAGCATTGTATTTATATTAACTGCATTTTTTGTTCAGCCGCTACCAACAGGATACTGAATTCTAATATCCTTGCAACTAACTAAAAATGGCAGTGAATTTATCTATGTTTATTCGTTACCGGGCTATTACAGCAGAGTCCGCGCCTGATGTTGCATCACCTCTGCGGTACTATTGTTCTCCACCTGCTAATGGTGCGCGTTCTCGTCCCAGTTGCAGCGCACGCGGTACCACACCATTGCAACCAAACGCTGACCTACCAGGGAAAACGGACGATGTTGTTCCTCCCGCATATCTTGTAATATTATTTGTCAAGTGCGTTCATACGAAAAAAATTGCGTCCGACATTACAATTCAACTATCGCGATGCGGTTTTGTTGAGAAATAACTAGTGTCGCGCTGTGATTCGAGATTTTTGTTATGATAAGATGCCCATTTTTTATTGGGTCAGTGAAACGGCGTGTATGAAGTGGGGTCGAAAAACACGTTGAATGGATTTATATCTGATACATTAAGGGCCAATTTCACCAACATTAATATTATGGGACCAATGAGAAAATACCTTATCGAAATGTAATTTGACAGAAGCTGTCAAAGGTCTCTGAATATTAGTGATTTCTATTGGAATATTGAATAAAATCGTGAAAATTCGACTGTATTATATAACAAGACCACTTTTGTATTCCAACATGATGCTTTTGTACAGAAAAAACTGGACAACTTTCATGTCAATTTTCTAGCTGTTAAATTTCACACTTCGCATGCCAATAGGTCTTTCGTGTTCTGCAGGCCAATAATCTTAGGCGGCGATCTTCACGGTCTGTTGTTCTACGGCGGCGTCCAGTGCCCCTTGCTCTTTGCGTACGGCCTTCTCGAAGCCATGCCTGACAACACCTAACCACAGTGTCTACACTTCTTTGCACTCTAACTGCAAATTGCCCGAAAGAAGGTCCAGCTTCCCGAGGTCCCACTATACGGCCCCTATCAAACTCACTAAGTTGACGAAATCGTACAGGTCTCCGTAAGCAGTATAAAAACGGAATGTCCAACTGATAAGGCTGAAATTTTTTTCAGTTGTTATTTACAGTAAGATAAATAGATTCACCAACTTTTATTAAAATAAACCATTTAAACTGGGTGTTCGGATTTATATGTCACTTAGTATATAAGATGCTTAAGAAAGTTTTCCTGAAATGTGCCGGAAGCTTTATCCCAACCAAATGCTTAAAAAGCATATGACCACAAGTAGTTCAGATGTAAAGACAAACATGATTGGGCAACAAAATACCATTACAAAACGACCATTGAACAAAATACACCGCGCAATAGAGAAAGACTTTATTGTCAACCGCATTAAAATGCTATCTTTAAGTTACATCTATCTCATAAATATTTTCTCAAGGTTTATATTATGGCATCAGACGGTTATTCTAAAAAATTATGTGAAACGCGTCTGAATTGTATGTATTTAGGATTGTTACATTGTGCATTAAATGTAGACGAAACAATGTGACTGGTGGGAGATACGTGTCGACAGTAGCTGTTATGATGTAACCCTTTTAAAACAATGAATTAGTTTGATTCGGTATTTCAAACTACGAAAGTGGAAAAACCAAAAGCCTTTCATCTAATTCACAGCTTCGTGAATGACAGCACTCTACATACAGGGACTCAAGACAATAATGCATAATGATCACGCATCTATCCACAGCAGATTTCAGCTGGTTCATACAGTAAACAAGAGGTAGTAGTTTCTTGCATATATCGTCTATATGCAGTTACCATTTAAAGTTATTTGTTAAATGTATACCAAGGAATTTTGTTTCATGGACCACTCCCTCGATTTTAACAGATGAGTCATCGGCATACATAACATGGCAAGTGCTATTGAAAACATTCACAAAGTGATATATACAAGTGGACCCATTATTGATCCTTGCGGTACACCGATTGTGTAGCTAAGTAGATTGGGCCGAATATCGTTTAGGTGAATATATGCTGTATACTGGCCAAGTAGCTTTTGAACCAACGGAGTGGCAGTCCTCTGATACCATAGTATTCAAGCTTTTGTAACAATAACTCATGATCTACTAGGTCAAAAGCTTTACTGTCTATGAATATCCCAAGAGACTTGCTTCCTTTATGAATGCAGTTGTATATCCTGTCGATCAATATCAATAACCCTTGAGAAACCCAAACTGTTTGCCGTGAAACAAATTGTGTCGTTGGAGAAATTCTGTTAAGCAGAGTGCCACATGTGTTTCAATTACTTTTGCGATCGGGCTTAAGGACATTTAGGCCTATAATTTTTTATATTACAATTTATTACAATCTACGAACACTCCTCAAACTCGATGAAATATGGAGGATGACTCATTGTTACAGTATTTTTTTTGACCAAAAATTCACGAAGCAAACAATAAAGTGTGAGCCTGTGAATTATCGTGGTGGGAAGCTATGAATGTCTTTCCGTAAATAATAATAATAATAATAATAAATAATAAATTTATTGCAAAGAAAAAGTATACAGTAGTAGATGAAAGACATATTATACAATAAACGAATGGACCCAAAAAAGTTTCGCAGAAACTTGTGCTTGGGCATGAGCTCATGTATAAATAACTTAAGACTAAAAAAAAAAGCAAAACAAGAATATTATGTATATATATATATAAAATTTATGAGACAAGTCCTGGTAAAATTTTTAAAAAGACACAATCGGCACGGAGACGCAATAATCGGGAGGTAGACGCAATCAGGATAGAGACAATATTGAAACAAAAGACAATATTAGGTGATTAGACAAGAACAAAATTGGTAAAAAATTCTTCAATAAGAGTCTTTAAGATATCCCAAGATTTTTCGCTATAAAAAACAGCCGTATCATCTGCGAACCTGATAATTTTACCGTATGTGTGTAGGTTAAAAAGGTCATTTACATATAGTTGAACAGTAGGTCCTAGGACTGTACCTTGTGGGATACCGTATGTTACATGGTGCAAGTCGCTGACGGAATTATTAACTTCACACATTGATTCCTATCTGAAAGGTAGCTTTGAGTATAGTATGTGTTTTGCCACGAAATCCTAGATTCTCCAAAGTAGTTAGTAATTCTTTGTGTTCAACTGTATCAATGCCTTCTTTAAATCTATAAAGACACAGGTCGATGGGTTTCCCAAGTCTAGACTGGTTTACACGTTTTCCATCAAAACTGCGATTGCATCTTGCGTGGATTTTCCTTCTTGGATACCATATTGCTGCTTAGATAGAAGTCTATATTTAGCAATAAAATTAGTAATACGGGCCTTCAAACTTTTTTCAAAAATCTTTGAGAAAATCCAGCCCCTTTTTTAATTCCTTCACGCAACCGATGTTGAACTTGTAGGTAGAACTTCTTACTGATAGTTTGACTTCGTGGCAAGAAGTCATGATGCTCGAAGATCACAGTGAGCATAAACTTCACGTTTGGGTCTTGCTGAGCCGGGATGCCTCCACTGGGATGATTGAGCCTTAGTTTCGACGTCGTATCCGTAAAACCACGTTTCACACGCTTCAGTAATTCTGCATCGTCGTTGAATTATCTAGTGACTCCTGAACAACTTACATTCGCCGCTGTTTCTGTTCAAAGTTCAACAAATGTGGCTTGACCCTAAAATATTCGAAAAATCGCCTGGCATGAGCCAATCGAAATGCCAAGATCATCAGCGACTTCTCTGATTGTGATTTGGTGATTTTTCATAACCGTTTCCTTCACTTTTTCCACGTTTTCATCGGTTGTTGATATACTGCGGCGCATTCGGGATCCTCAATACCTTCGTGACCACTTATAAACTATTCCTTTACTCATAGCAGAACACCATATGCCTTTACTATCATTTACAGATTTTTGTGCAAAATTTGATGCAAATTCTTTGATCTATTTCCTTTAACAACGAAAATCGCCGTGTTCGTAAAAACACGTTTACCCTTAGCGGTTGTCACAGACAAAGTAACAATGAACTCAGCTGAAAGTTTGTTATATTTCAGGGGCATGTATATCAACATAATACAACCATTTCGATAATCGGTCTCTCCAATCAAGCGAAATTTAGGAATTCACGCTGTTTTCTGAATACCCTCCTAGAAGCGTGTTATTTTCGGTTTTCCTTTCAAACCCGGCTTGCAAACAAACAGTCTTGTTTATATACGTCACTTCTGTTGAATATACGACCATGCTCCGTACTTGTCAGCTAATACGCTGATTAATACAGGATTTGTGAGATAACAATTTTTGGATGTATCTTATGTATTTTGAGTCCTTAAATCAAATCTAGAAACAGAATTTTTTTATAACCACAGATATCCGCTAATATCTTCTTTATGAATTAGAATAATAATATCTCATATTGCTGCATTTCTCGGCGTTTATGCGATGACGCACATATATAATGTTAAGACCTGTCTATTCCTGTTTATTATATGCGAGCTCTATGTTTAGAGAGCTATTGCGTTTATGGGTAGACTAATAAGCAGCCGAGTCAGTTACGTTTTCTGTGTTGAAGAGTACTACTGAGATGTCTGAGTACTGTTAATAAAAGCTTTATGGACAATGCCTAGAAATTGTGTAAATAGTGCGAACAGTTTTTGTTATGTGAGCGGAGAGCTAACTTTTTAAACCCAAAAACGTACTTTTACTCCCCTTGTGTTGAAAGCATACGAACTTTATTTTGGAATTGAAGTTTTGGAAAGTGAAGATAAACTATGGGCCTCTCATATATGTTGTAAGACTTGTATAACGTTGTCAACAGGTTGGTTAAGAGGCCACAATCGTAAAATGCCCTTTGCGGTACTAATGGTTTGGAGATAACCGAGAGACCATACATTAATTGCTATTTTTGCCTCACAAATGTTAGAGGTATTGGACCAAAATCGAAACATACTGTTAAGTATTTTAATTTACCATCAGCTTTGCGGCCCGTTAAGCATAGTGATGAACTTTCTGTCCCAGTTCCACCAGAATCTTGGTCTTTGGATGAAAAAGTCGAATCCACCGATTCTGAAAGTGATGGTACAGAAAGCGATCCTTCGTTTGACCTGCCAGGATGTTCAACAGCGCGCATTTGATCACACAGGACGAACTTAATGACTTAGTCCGAGAATTAAATCTGCCAAAATCCCACTAAGATCTTTTTGTATCAAGATTAAAAGGATGGAATCTTCTCCACTAGTTGATCCCAAAAACGTGTTACTTCCACCTTGCATATTAAGTTGGGACTGATGAAAATTTTTGTGAAAGCTATTGATCGAAATGGAAGAGGGTTTCTGCATTTAAAACAAACATTTCCGAGACTTAGTGAGGCAAAAATTAAAGAGGGCATATTTGTGGATCCACAAAAACGGAAAATCATTAAGGATGATGTATTTAATTCTTTTTCAACCTCTCCTGCCCCGGGATTATGAGCCCCGAGTTGCTTTTTTTGTCGCACAATGTTTAGAAAGACACAGGAAAGATCCACAGTTCTTTGAAAAAGTTTTATGGTCGGATGAGACCACATTTAAGAAAGATGGGTACATGAACCTGCATAACTTACACGAGGTGGCACGTAGCAAAACCCACATTTGGAGTGAGAAGATAAATCTCAATATCGCTTCAAGATAAAACCATTGGACAGGAATTTTAAATGGTAAATAATCGGTCCGTTTGAGTTCCCAGAGACTTTGACTGCTGAAGTTTATTTGGATTTTTTGAAAAATCATGTACAAAATTTATTGGTGGACGTGCCACTGAGTATTTACAGGGACATGTGGTTTCAGCATGATGGCTGCCCAGCGCACTATGCACTCTCAGTGAGAGAGTATCTCGATCAAAACTTCCCAGGCAGATGGATAAGGCGGTTAGATTTTTTTACTGGGGAACTGTAAAAGAAAAAGTGTACTTCAAGCCGATTTAAAATGTAGCTGAGCTACGGCAAAGATTATTGGAAGCAGCTGAGTTTGTTAATAACCGTGGATTCGCTCGTTTAATAACCCGATCTTTTTTAAGAAGATGTCGAGCGTATATTGCGGCTGAAGGAAAACAGTTTGAGCATTTGCTGTAAAGGTAATTCATCATCAGCAGCAGTCTGACGCCCACTGTTGTGCAAACAGTTATCCTTGAGGGTCCTTGTGCGTTTTCATAATCGCTGTCTAATTAGGAAATTTTGAAAAATTTTCAGTTTTTTTTCAAATAAAAATTGTGCATAAGTTAACAAGTAATCTTCTAAGTGTTATACCATTTTGGAATCGTTATTAAATGCGCCAACTTTTAAGGTTACTTGCCCAACTCTCGTAGAACATTTTTTCAGTACAGGCAGTTAAAGTTGAGCAAAGTTTTACTTTGGAATACTTGGTTGGGAAATAAGTGGCAATTTTTCCTGAACGAGAAAAGTTGGCAGTAAGGTTGAGACACCAGTTTGAAGATGCATTATTCATCATTACATTGTAAAAATAAAATCCAAAAAAAGTTAATATTTGTAGTAACAGGAGTTGACAGACTGCCGTAGGGTGTGAAATTCTATATCTTTTTCAAATACCTATAATTTTCAAAACACATACATAAAATTTTTTAAATATTTTTCTGATAGCTGTTATGACTTTGCCTATCACCCGGTTTCGGCTTGACGTCGACTTCCGGGACACCCTGTATAGTATAACATAGCAAATGCGACACCGACTAGGAGTGCAGTAATTTTTTAGCATACTTTTACAAGTTTTAGGTCTACTGAAATAGAAAGTAATTAAAATTTTAAATCGAAATTTCGCAAAATAGCTGAGATATCCCGTTTTAATGTTAACAATCTAAACCTCCTATACATTCGTTCTCGTTCTCTCTCAAACCCGGACGATTGAGTGAAATTAGCGCGTCTGCGAACTCTAGGCATGATAATGCAATGAACCAACAATGAAACAAACGGGACCAACACAGAAAAAGCACTGAATATTAAGAAACATGTTCATCAGCGGAATCGAGACGATATAAACTGGTCGTAAATAACAAAAATAGAACAAGTGATGGAAACGGAATACTTGGGAATCAAACTGTCAAGCTATGGAAAAGTGGAAGAAGAAGTACAAAAACAAGTGAACATGGCGAACAGAGCATCAGGATGTCTCAAAATACAATCTGGAGCAACAAATACTTCCAATGGAAACGAAAGCTGGATATATAAATCAACAATAACACAGCGGAAACAAGAGCAGATACTGGGAAAACACAAAGAATATTGGAAACAGCAGAAATGAAAGTCTTACGAAAAATAACAAACCAAACTCGGAGAGACAGAGTAAGAAGTGAGGAAATAACGAAATGTGGTATAGAGGAAATAAACCTATGGACCAAAAGAAGAAAAATAGAATGGAATCAACACATAGAAAGAATGACAGAAAATAGAACAGACAACATCAATTGAGGCTAAAACCGAAGTAAAACAGGCATGAGCCTATTAATAAAGTAGGAAGAAGGAGAAGAAGATGTTCATATTGTTCGGATCGTAATATGACAAAAAAGCTTTTACAAAAAAAGTAGCATCGTTCATAAGTTTTTTTTATCAAAATTCAATAAATGATTCTGGGTGTTGCATTTTATACGTCACTTAGATATTTTATAATACCTTGCATACGATACCGTTACTCATTT
>CAVLJG010000003.1:117846613-117869209 GCA_963669975.1 Acanthoscelides obtectus
GATTTTGAAATGATTTTTCAGATGTACAATTTCGCGGATGGAAGTACCTTGGTTGTTGTAAAATCCATTTTTTTAGTTCTTTTTTAAATGATTTATTTGATTTAATTACTTTTAATGACTCTGGTATGAAGTTATAGAATTTTGGTCCCAAGAAAACAGAGATCGTCGTGTAATGGTATTTGATGTTTGTGGAATACACATTGAATTTTGATTGAATCTTGTTGGGTAGTTATGAATGGTACGATTCAAGTATTTCGAATATTTGAAACAATATATAGACCAGAATGAAAATAAATTTGTCTGCAATCTAATAGCTGAGCCTCCACATATAGAAAATCACTTGAATGAGTAATCTCCCTATGGAGGATCAATTTAGAATTAATTTTGGATATACATCAACCTTTTTGTAATTATTATTCATAACTCCCCCCCAAGCCAAAATTCCGTAAAGTAATAGAGGATGACAAGAGCATAATATAGATTATATAGATATTTCTTATCTAGAATGTCTCTGAAGTACCTGAATTTTGGAATAATACATCTCAGTCTCCTCACAAGGTACTCTGTATGGGTATCCCATTTTAAGTGTTGTTGTCCAAAATCACGCCTAAGTATTTTATTTTATCGGCTGACTGAATCTCTTTGAGACCACTGCTTGTATGAATTTCAGGTTTTTAAATTGTGGTGAGAGCCTGTCGTTACAAGAAAATACTATATAGTGTGTTTTTGTTGTAGCTAATTGTCATAGTTCTTTCGAAAAGAAATTTATAAATTTTTTGAAATCATGTTCGATTGTGGTTTTTAGTGTATGCCTTCATAGAGAATAGCTGTATCATCCGCAAAAACCGATAACTTTACCTGCACTACTTATTTTGAACAAATCGTTGATAATAGATTAAATAAGATGGGTCCTAATACTGAGCCTTGAGGTACACCGTACGATATAATATGGGGTTCACTGAATATGTTATTAACTTTGACGCACTGTGTTCGATTTGACAAATAATTTTCTATAAGTTGTATGTTATTCCCCGGATAGATAGATAAGTCTATTACAGCTCTTTTGCTGATACACCAAATTTTTTTCCTGACAAATTAATTCTCGCAAAAAACCATGACATTAGTACAGTTTTTCCTGGCCCAATTATTTTTTACGATTCCTTTCCCAGTACAGGTATATATAAAACTATGCGGTAGTAATTCATCGTCAGACGAGATCGGTATCTTCTTCTACCGTAGTCGCCGCAAAAAATGGCAATAAACGCTAGCAGGTTCCCCTAATCTCCAGGTGGTATCTTTGGAATGGTCACATTTGTACAAGTGGTACCATTATAGAGAGGTGAATGGCAGCTGGGTGACCTTTCATTGATGGTCTACGTACGCATAGTTCCCAGGCTCAAATTGAATAATCGTAAACGTTCTTTATGCGCGTTTCATGATTTGCGAGTACTCTCGATCGGCCTCGTGAGATACTGGCTCTGCAGAATGTTAAAGTCCAATCAGATTAGTCCGATAGTTTGGGAAATCGGTAACAATATCGAAACATGGTACGTCGTTGGCGCGGATAATGCAAATGTTACAACAAAGTTGTTATGCAAATTAATGAATAATAATAATAATAATAATAATAATAATAATAATAATGCCTTTATTAACTGCAGTGAGGCGAAGTTCAGCAGATGGCTACTCTTACACTCAACCCCACAACAGGAAAAAATAATACTTAAACACATAAGCAAAATACTAACATACCAAAAAAAAAAATACAATTCATAAGAATGACAACATTGATTGCACGAGACAAGTGCAGATAGTATTGCGAGAGTTTTAAATTTGAAACAAAAATAGTAGAAAATAGTCAAAAAAAAAAATAAAAAAAAATCACATGAGCACAAGAAAAACTGAACTAAATGGACTCCAGCAGCTGACTTTTCATTAATTTCTTAAAAGAAACAACCTGTTTGGATCGAGAGCCACTGTTGACTGCATTGTAATGCTTGACAGCATTATAGGTGTAACTTCTTTCAAAGACCGAGGTATTGTGAGGAGGCATGTTAAAATTAGCATTAAATCTAAGATCTCTGGTAACAAAACTACCTCGGTGAACTAATTTGCTAGCGAGGTAAGCTGGTCTGTTAGATAGTAGAACTTTATGCGTGAAGACGGTCAAAAGATATAAAAATAACTTATCAATTCGCAACCAGTTGAGTTCTTTGATTTTATCTGAGACGCGACTAAACTTGCGCAATCCAAAAATAAACCTACAACAGCTGTTCTGAATTTTCTGGAGTTTCCTTTTGTGGACGTAGTCTAAACATGGGTAATACAGAACAAGAGAGTAAGAAATGACAGACAAAACAAGACTTTCAGCGAGCTTTTTTCGGGTTTTAAAATTCAAGATGTATCGATTAGAATAGAGGAGTTTCAGACGCAAATACGTTACTCTAGATAAGAAAGAGACATGCCGATCGAATCTCATATTTAAATCAAGGGTAACACCGAGATTCTTGGAGTAATCCACAAAAGGGATGAGTGTCTCATCCAAAAAAACACAAATCCTCTGCTTCATTTCACGGTAGGAGTTTTTCGAACAATACAACATTGCAGTAGTTTTATTGGGATTGATCTTCAAGCAGTGTTTGTTACAGTAATCACCGATGTTAGCCAAATCTAAATTAACTTTAAAAGAAACTTCATCAACCTTTGATGGATCGAAACCAAACACTAACTGAGTATCATCTGCATAAGTTTGCATACTACAGTGGACTAAAAAATCTTGCAGATCGATCGTATAAATCAGATATACTAAGGGACCTAATACTGAGCCCTGAGGAACTCCTGAAGGAACTGGCTCAGAGGAGGAAATTCCCTGATCAGTTTTCACTGTTTGTTGACGATTTAGCAAGTATGACTCAAAGAACCTTAGAACTATATCTGACATTCCATAATGAGATAACTTACTCAGTAGTATCTGGTGATTGACCATATCAAAGGCTTTCGAGAAATCTAACAGTACCAAGACGGTGTTGATGTGATTGTCCAAATTGTGAATGATGGAATCAGTAAGATGTAATAAAGACGAAGTAGTGCTGTAACCAGCTCTGAAACCTGACTGATGTAGAGGAAATAAGTGATTTTGTTCGAAAAACTCCACTAGTTGTGAGTAGACAGCTCTTCCGAGTATTTTTGGTAGAAAGCATAATAAGGTAATTGGCCTGAGATCCGAATATTGTTCTGGATGATTAGTTTTAGCGATTGGAATAATAGACATTAATAATGTGAGTTATATGGTCTATGGTATCAGGCAACATAAGCAAACCATATTTAAAGTTAGACCATCAGAACCACATACCGTAGACTTAGTGTGAGAGATTATATTGACGATGTCTTGCTAAGTAAGGAGTTTAAAAGCAACCAGAGGTGCATCCGGTGTATGGCGTCTATCGCTATAAGAGTTAGAGACACTATCAATCAAATTTGGATCAGCTGCAGCTGTCTGGAAAATTGAAAGAAAATAATTATTTAAAATGTTAGGCTCAAGGAGACTGGGAGGTATCGCAACATGTTTCTGGGCTACCACATTCATCCTCCTCAGGTGTTTCCAAGCTTGACTAGAGTTAAGATTCCGGAAACGTGACATATATGCTTTTTTCTCTCTTCTAAGCGATGCAAGGGCATAATTTCTCAAATCTTTGTAGCTGGCCCAATTCTGTTCAGATCTGTTATGCTGATAGACAGCGAATGCCTCATCTCTGAGTTGAAAAATCATTTTCAAGTTAGGAGTGAGCCAGGGCGCAGCAGGTTTTGTGACACGTACTGTACGTAGCGGAGCGTAGAGATCGAATAGATAAAGAAGACGGCCAGTAAAAATAGAGACTTTAATATCCACATCATTCACGAAATAAATGTCATTAAGCTGCATTGATGCAATCTGCGTCTTAAAACTTTGAATATCAATGATATTAAGATTTCTATATGTTACAAATTTAGGCTCTATTTTTTTATAACAAACGGAAATATCACAGTATGTGAGCCGATGATCACTAATTGAGTCTGCATTGAGTGTCCCTGACCTTTTGACGATAGGATTGTCACTAACAAATATTGGATCAAGTAATGTGGAACTGAAGGCTGTAACACGTGTAGGTTCATCAATGACTTGAATGAAATTGAATGAATCAAAGCAGCTGCTGAGGATGTTGTTATGAGCAAGCAAGTCGACATTCATATCGCCCAAGAATATAATGTTGTCATATTGGGGAGTGAAAAATGAGAATCGTTTTTAAAATTAAGGAATCACCTTCTTTCATTAGTACCATCAAAAAATGTAGGAAAAATTCAAATTATAATAAAATTTCCAAAATTTGCTCAGCATATGCTTATCATACCTCAGAAAAAAATTTATTACACATGCCACAAAAAACTCTCCAATAGCTATTTTCAACAACAAATTGATAAACAAACCATGGGCGTAGTGAAGAAAAGCATTTACTTATTAAGTAAATTCTTTTAGTCAAATTTCTTCTGAAAGTAGCACAAACTAATCTGATGCACCTATTAAAGTCTACTTCAAGCTTTAAATCAATAAATCTTCAAAACTACTGAACTGAAGCTCATGTATTTTACATCATTATAAAGGGAATTGAAAGACCTTTAAAATAAGGTATCACTCGACCCCCCTTTCCATTTAAGATTTTAGGGTTGGTGTCACCCCCGACCAGGGGGCTGCACGTGCTAACGTGATTTTTTGCCAAACTTGCGTCCCCCTCGAAAACAAATTCGACGTGTCTGAGCGTTTTTCGAAAAAAAACTGTGCCGTCAGTAAATGCGTCTGTTTCGTTTTCGATGCGCCACCCTGTATAGTATTGATACGGGCAGTAATTTCATTGTAATATTAGTGAAATTATATATTTTATGAATCTAGAGATACATTCACACTTAGGGCCATTTCCATCTTATCAAGTTTAAAATAACTATTCAGAAAGCAATTATCTCATTTATTATATAAAAGATCTATGTTTTTGGTTCTGCTGTGATTTTTCCGTCTGATCTTGATTTTTTCAAGCAATCAGCGAATCCATCTCAAAAAACCTGGATTCCTCAGTAATAATTATAAAAGTCAGGCCTATGTTCAGAACGATCAGTTGTTTGGACACATATGATATTTTTCTAATCACAATCTCAAAATAAATCCATAAAATTGAGAATATTATGGTTTTGAAATGAAAAAAAATGAAAATGCTGCTTCATTCCACTTAAAGGTTTCTATAAATCATCAAGCTTTAGAGTTTGACGAGTCTGCAAAAATGCTTGGTGTAGTTTTTGACACTAAAACGTGGTTTGTTGTAGATGTGAAGAGTCAGACCTAAAAACCGTACCTAAAGTTTCGTACTCTTATAGCAAATCGATATTTACTAAATTTCAAACTTCACAACAAACTATGCGGGAGCTTCGTCATACCTGTCCTAAATTACTGTGATTTTTGCCGTCATTAGATTCCTTTAAAGAATCATTCAAAATGATTGTGTACGGCTCATTTTTAGATTACTAAAATTTGACCATGTTTCAGCCAATTACGAAATATTGAAGTGGATGAAATGTGAGAATTTAGTAAACTATCAGTATCTAACTTTCATACATAAATTGTCTTATACGTCAAGCACTTATACCTCAGAGAAAAAAATATTTTTAGCAAGGATGTGCACACTAGACCGTCAAGTTACAAATTATAAGAGTTCCACCGCACAAAACCACAATATTCAAACGAAGTTTTTCATATAATTTAGCTACTAGGTATAATTCAATACCTGAAGTGATATTCTTTGTCTGCATTCGGCATCAAAATTAAACTGTTTATAAATATATATATACAGAGTGGTTCAGTTTATTGTTGCATAACTTTAAGATTCGATAGAACTATTAAAATTAATGCATAAAGTCTATATAAACATGGGTCGAAAAATGCGTGGCTTCCGAAATACAGGGTGTTCAAATCTACTTTCTAAAATAATTTTTCTTAAATATTTCGAACAATATTTGATGTATAACAGTAAAAATTGGTATACAAGGGTTTTTTGGTACGACAAAACGAACCATGGGCATAGTTTTACTGTAGCCTCTAGAGGGCGCTCTTTACTGTACCTGTAGTGTATTAAAATGACCGAAATTTTTTTCTTAGTGCAATTTTTGCTTTTTGAAGAAAAAAAACTCATTCTTCGCACTTTTTAACATAAAAAAGCTCTCCTGTGAGTTTTCGTTATAGTTAGCCGTTTTTGAGATATTTTGATTTTTAAGGTTCGATGCATTTTTAATTATTTATGGGAAAACAATATTTTTTTTAAATTTTCGATTTGGGCATTACAAGTAATTAAGATGATCGTTTAGATTGTGTTTTTAAACACAGCAATAATTCCTAACTCCAAATAAACACAAAAAACAGAATATTAATTTGTTTAATTTTCCAATATTATTTTTAACAAATTAAATTAATTAATCACAACTAAAATGCTATTGGATAGTTAGGACAAACATACAAAATTTAAAGTAGTTGCTCGAAATGTAAACCCAATTGTTCAATACACAATTCACATCTACGAATGATCGAACGTGGTATATATAGCATTATTCCTGATTCTGTCTATTAGCATATCCCTTGTGGTTTCGGGAGTCTGGTACACTTGTTCTTCTAGAAATCCCCACACAAAGAAATCTAATGGATTTAGGTCAAGGGATCGTGGAGGCCAGGCGACTGGTCCTCCACGGCCGATCCATCTTTCTGGATAATTTTCGTCCAGCAAGTTTCTAACTATTCTCGAATAATGAGCTGGACAATCATCAAGCGGGAACCAGGCCAATCTTCTTAAATCTAACATAACATCATCCCACATATTTGCATGTTCAGCCTTTAAAAATTCCAAGAAGGTCGCAGCATTTAACCTTGCAGGCAAAAGGTAGGGTTCAAATAGTCGATTACGGTAGATACCAATCCACACGTTCACACTAAGTTCATACTGAAAATTTCTTTCCAGAACTGCATGCGGATTTTCATGCGACCAAATATGTTGATTATGAAAATTTACCACTCCACGTCTAGTGAAGCATGACTCATCGGTCCATAAAACGTTACTTAAAAACTCCCTATTATTATCAGTTCTATCAAGAATCCACTGACAAAATGTGTTTCTTCGTTCTCCGTCCCCTAGCTGTAGTCCTTGCACAGGTTGCAAATGGTAAGGGCGTCTATGGTCATTTCTAAGAACACGGTGAACATGGCTTGCTGAAATTCCCAAGGCACCAGAAACTCTCCGAACACTTGTGGTCGGATCTCTATCAAACTCACTCAGAATCATACGGGTAAATCTGCGCTGACGAACATTATGTTTTGATCCCTTTGGAGATTTCCAACACCATTTTCAATTATTTGGCGATGCACTCTTACAAATACTGAGCGAGTTGGATGTCGTCTGTTTGGAAATCTTCGTGCGTATTCTCTGGCTGCTTCTGCTGCGTTTCCATTTACAAAGCCATACACAAAATTAATATCCGCTAACTCTTGATTGGAGAATAAAAATGGCATTTTTATAAAACTTACAAAAAAAAAACAGGTAAAAGAAACTAAATTTCGTGCATTCACAATTGCAAAAAAACGTTTCAGGTTTCAACAGACAGCAAAACTAACTGTCAACTAATTGACGTTTAACCTTATTCTGCTTTCAATTTCAAAAATATTTGCAGGCACAGCCTATTTGTAAAAATTATCAAGATACTGACTTTTTAACGTTATTTTATCATAAATAATTAAAAATGCATCGAACCTTAAAAATCGAAATATCTCAAAAACGGCTAACTATAACGATAACTCACAGGAGAGCTTTTTTATGCTGAAAAGTGCGAAGAATCAGTTTTTTTATTCAAAAAGCAAAAAATTGTACTAAGAAAAAATGTTAGGTCATTTTAATACACTACAGGTACAGTAGAGAGCGCCCTCTAGCGGCTACAGTAAAACTATGCCCATGGTTCGTTTTGTCGTACCAAAAAACCCTTGTATACCAATTTTCACTGTTATACATCAAATATTGTTCGAAATATTTAAAAAAAACTATTTTAGAAAGTAAATTTAAACACCATGTATTTCGGAAGCCACGCATTTTTCGACCCATGTTATATAGACTTTATGCATTAATTTTAAAAGTTCTATCGAATCTTAAAGTTATGCAACAATAAACTGAAACACCCTGTATATGTATATGATGAATTGAAATTCTTGATTTTCGCATCTTCTGATCTTGTTCTTGTCTGTTTTTTCCATTAAGGTAGCATACATTTCTGTATTGTGTTACCAATCACTAACTGATTGGTTAAGTGTAAGAGTAGCGAAATGAACACCACTACCACCGTCTAATTGTGGTGGGCTACTTTGTTAGAGTCAGCAACGATTTACATGCACGCCCTGTATAAAAGCATTATCCTCAAGCATGCGCTTGCATACCTTACCGCCACGGGCCATTAAAATGAAGGAGCAAGCCGCATAATTAGGCATACAAGTACGTAACAGGAAGAAAGTGTTAAGTGCGAACTGGTGCAGCGGCACCGACGCCAACGGTGTGAAATTCAGATAAGGTGGAAATTAGTTCTTGCGCTTACACCACACCAGAAACGCAAATCAGTTACAAGTTGCTTTACAAATCATTATGTTTCTGTCGTGCACTGCTGGGAGCGTAATGTGTACGATACCTTATTTGTTTACTCACTTCTGTGGAAATGTCAATGTACATACCTTTACTACAGGTTAAATTTATTCTAATGAAGTCGTATGAGTTGAGAACACTGTGATTCATAACTTCGGCCAAGAGAAACAGCCGGAAAATATTTTCAAGTTTTTGCAACTGTAATCTTGAGTCTAAAAAAAGTGATGTTTCTGTGAATTCCGCTGTATTAAGCTAACAATAAAAGACCTAATCTTTAAATTCGAGGATACACGTAATCCGAATCATTTTTGTTTGACAATTTTTGCTGTATCTCTAAAAATATAAAAGTTTCCGAAAAAGAAACACCCTGTATCTTCGGAACGGCTGAGCCGATTTTAACAAACTTACAGTATATTCAGATAAGAGATAGACCGGACATAAACAAGACCACGTGATCATCGAACGCTGTAACATTCGGCAGGGACGTATTAAGAGTCACGCAGTACATATTTTAGATAGTAGATGCTGCTTTGCGTAACTTTGTAGTAAATTAGCACAATTCGATGTGTATACGATTGGTGATGGATATAGGATCATGTGGGGGTGGGGTAAGAAATATATAATGATGTAAATATACATAAGGGTTTCAAAATTTTCGCTTCGATTTCCAGCTTCGGATGCCGCCTGATGTTTGGTGAAATACAGTCGAATATAATCTCAAAATGGCGTTTAAATTAGCCTAAATTAAAAATAATCGTATATCTCTTAAAATTGCTTTTAGAATATTGATTAGTATATTTTTTTGATTTCTAGGTAAATATGTAACCAAATTAAAACGTTCAAAACGTAAAAAAATGTGCATGGTTGAACATTGTCAGAAAGTAGATTCTTGAATAGGTTTTGCCAAAATGGGTTCAAAAATGTCAATAATTAATTAAAAAATACAGTAGCTAATATTCGACATATTTTAAGATTATATTAAAAGATTATTGAAATATCGAAAACACATAAAACATGGCTTAAAAAAGTTCTAACAAATGAAAATGACAATAAAACGTCCACGCATTTTATCGAAAGTTATAAAAGTATTACGACCCCGTTTTTTCCATTTCAAATTTAAATGCTTCAGTAACGCATGGAAAGTTGATCGTTTGAAATTTGGCAACGTTGTATCTCCATTTACCTCCTGCAGTACTTTATCTATAGTAGGTATTTCATTCCTAAAGAAGAATTCATGCACTTTCCTCCTAATCGCATGCTTATAAATAAATAAATAAATAAATAAATAAATAAATTATTGAAATATCGAAAACACATAAAAACATGGCTTAAAAAAGTTCTAACAAATGAAAATGACAATAAAACGTCCACGCATTTTATCGAAAGTTATAAAAGTATTACGACCCCGTTTTTTCCATTTGAAATTTAAATGCTTCAGTAACGCATGGAAAGTTGATCGTTTGAAATTTGGCAACGTTGTATCTCCATTTACCTCCTGCAGTACTTTATCTATAGTAGGTATTTCATTCCTAAAGAAGAATTCATGCACTTTCCTCCTAATCGCATGCTTATAAATAAATAAATAAATAAATAAATAAATAAATAAATTATTGAAATATCGAAAACACATAAAAACATGGCTTAAAAAAGTTCTAACAAATGAAAATGACAATAAAACGTCCACGCATTTTATCGAAAGTTATAAAAGTATTACGACCCCGTTTTTTCCATTTGAAATTTAAATGCTTCAGTAACGCATGGAAAGTTGATCGTTTGAAATTTGGCAACGTTGTATCTCCATTTACCTCCTGCAGTTCTTTATCTATAGTAGGTATTTCATTCCTATAGAAGAATTCGTGCACTTTCCTCCTAATCGCATGCTTATCAGCTTCATCCAATGATTTAACAATACTTTTGCGATGTTTACTGGTCATTGGCTCAGACAAGGTGTGATTCTTTTTGTATTGTCTTAACACATTAAACACTGAAGCGCGACACACCCCAACTTTGTGAGAAACCTTCACAACAATTTCTTTGATGGTTGATGCCTCGTTCTCCTCGCGCTCGATCTTATATATATTCAAAATGACCTCTTTCATTTCTGCACTCAGGTGTCTTTTTTAGAGCATTTCCTAGGTGAACTACAGGAGTTTACAACTTCATCGGCAGTATCTGTACTACTGGGCATTTTGCGCAAGCAGTTGATAACAATAACAATCAATAACAAGGTATCACAATAACAACGACAAACTCAACAACTTAATAAGATAACAAACGAAAACGTCCAAAGAAATATCAAATTGCAATGATGCCCACGACATACGTAACACGTCTGAACCTGAATGTGACTCTGCCTTGATACGACTGCTCTGCCGCTCGGCATAGGCATTTAATTGCGAATTGACCAATGTGGGCTCCTGTTTTACGTCGAGACGGCGGCGTTAGCGTGAAAATCACCCGAACCTTTTGTTTACATCCGGTCTATCTCTTATCTGAATGTACTGTAGGCTAGTTGATAAGAGATACTCTTGGGTTACAAATGTAATATTGAAGTTTTGTTAGTTTGCCGCCTTTTTACGCTCCGGCAGAACATAACGGAAATGGATATTTTTCTGAAAACGCTTAATGCATTGCTATGATTTTTTGTAAAAAAGTTGTAATAAATTATGACGCGAAAATGTTCTCGGTTGAGTTCCATTTTTCTAATGACTTGGTGACACTTAAAAATTCACTGTAGTGAGAACACTGCACGTATTGTTGTGAAACTTTGAATATAAGTTTACTAAAGAGTGAGGTTAAGATTCAGTACTGACGTTCGATCCGCGCGGCCTACTATGTTTCTATATGCAAAACTTAAAAGACATCCCTCGTAAAAAGGAAATGTTTTTGATGCTCGAAATGCATGCTCTATGCATTCCTGGAGCCTCTCGCTTACAATGCATTTCTTCTAAATAATACACAGTAAAATTTAACATTTGGCAAAACTCCTTGACACGGCACGACTTAAAGCTTAGGCACTACATAAACGAAGTTTTGATTTTTGAGACCATTTATTGCGATTAGCTCAGGAACCTGAAAATAATTCCAAAGCCGTTTCTTCTATTATAGACATTCTTCCGATAGTTATTACTCAAAATTTCCGTCATCTTGCACCAGCTTATTTGATTCAAATGTAATTACAGAGGAATGGGTGAGCAAGAAAAAAACTGAAGTGACAAACACCAAGCAAATCGAAACAAGGGTGAAGAGACAAGTAGTATTAGAAGATGGAAAAGTTGTCGAGGATTCCGGACCAATGGTCACGACAAATACTACCGAGATACTGAAACCCAGGAACACCACCACACCGAGGTATGTAAATATTACAAAAAAAATGCTATAGACAAAAATTTCACATTACTTTGATTCTAAATAATGAATCTTTATTTTCGCCATATATCATAAACATATACTAAGTGACATATAAATCCGAACACCCAGTTTAAATGGATTTATTTTAATAAATTTTGTATAAGTACTTAATAAAGCATAATGAGTAAATGATAAAAATTTCAAAATGATTGCACTGCTTTAAAGCCCTTTGACCTTTAATAATGTGTGGATGCACCCTGATGTGCTACGCATTCTCCAACGTGCCTAGACATGCTTCTGATCAGGTGGTCAATGTCCTCCTGTGGTATCTCATTCCAGGCTACCACCAACTCCTCTCGAAGTGCTTCTAGAGTCTGAGGAGGACGTTGCAAATTGAGCAATCTCCTACCCATCATATCCCACAGGTGTTCAATTGGGGATAAGTCGGGAGATCTTGGTGGCCATGGTAACAATGTGACATCATTATGTTGAAAGAAGTTTATTGTGACTCTTGCAACATGTGGTCGGGCATTGTCTTGTTGGAAAGTTGGATCTGCCAGGGTGTCAAGATAGGGTAAAAGATGGGGTTCTAGAACTTCGTGGATATAACGCTGCGCGTTCATATTACCTCTGATGAAGATTAAAGGTGACCTGGAACCATAAGCTATAGCACCCCAAACCATAACTCCAACAGTGTGATGAACTTATCTTTCAACAAAAAACTGTGGATTCCTCCTTTCACCACGTCGCCTTCTAACCCTGGCACGACCATCGTGCATGCCTAAACAAAATCGAGACTCGTCACTAAAGACAATACTGTTCCATTCCTGATCCCAGAGTGACCGTTGTCTGCACCACTCAAGGCGATTACGTCGGTGTTCAGTTGAAGGGAGGACCCAGTGTGGCCGGTATGAAAACAAGTCAAAGCTTCTCATTCGTCGGTAAACACTTCGCATGCCAATAGGTCTTCCGTGTTCTGCCAACCATTCATTTGCAATGGACCTGGTAGTGGAGAAACGGTCCCTTAAGGCCAATAATCTTAGGCGGCGATCTTCACGGTCTGTTGTTCTACGGCGGCGTCCAGTGCCCCTTGCTCTTTGCGTACGGCCTTCTCGAAGCCATGCATGACAACACCTAACCACAATGTCTACACTTCTTTGCACTCTAACTGCAATTGCCCGAAAAGAAAGTCCAGATTCCCGAAGTCCCACTATACGGCCCCTATCAAACTCACTAAGTTGACGAAATCGTACAGGTCTCCGTACTCTAGGCATCGTAACCGATCATAAAGGATGTCAAGAACCAAAAGCCGCCAACGTTGATTCTTTATTGCGGCTGAAATATTCATTTTTAGAGCGTTAGTGAATTAAAAAAAAGCAGTATAAAAACCGGAATGTCCAGCTGATAAGCTGAAATATTCATTTTTAGAGCGTTAGTGAATTAAAAAAAAGCAGTATAAAAACCGGAATGTCCAGCTGATAAGGCTGAAAATTTTTTCACTTGTTATTAACAGTAAGATAAATACATTCACCAACTTTTATTAAAATAAAACCATTTAAACTGGGTGTTCGGATTTATATGTCACTTAGTATATCTTCGGTACATATACAGAATGTTACAAGGAGCATTGCACATCCGGAGCATCATAGGGTAAATGGTAGGACCAGCTTAGCGTTACCTAGTTTATAATGTGTACTGAACCATTCCGTGGTTGAAAGATAAAGCTGACCGCAAACGGTTCAATATCATACCTGCGTCCCTAATTCTCCCTCTGAGACAGCTCCAGTTTGAATAATAATCATAATAATAATAAAGCATTTATTGCCCAATACTACAGATACCATTTAGAGAGCTATGGTTTGTATCTCATAAAAAGAGCACAAAAAAGAGAAAGGCGCTTTGAGTAGAGAGACAGAAACTGTGAATAAGATTAATAGATAATAAGAAAAAATAATATACGTATATAGCTAGATCATGTATTGTTCACATATAAATATATACTAAGTGACATATAAATCCGAACACCCAGTTTAAATGGTTTATTTTAATAAAAGTTGGTGAATGTATTTATCTTACTGTAAATAACAAGTAAAAAAATTTTCAGCCTTATCAGTTGGACATTCCGGATTTTATACTGCTTTTTTTAATTCACTAACGCTCTAAAAATGAATATTTCAGCCGCAGTAAAGAATCAACGTTGGCGGATTTTGGTTCCTGACATCCTTTACGATCGGTTACGATGCCTAGAGTACGGAGACCTGTACGATTTCGTCAACTTAGTGAGTTTGATAGGGGCCGTATAGTGGGACTTCGGGAAGCTGGACTTTCTTTTCGGGCCATTGCAGTTAGAGTGCAAAGAAGTGTAGACACTGTGGTTAGGAGTTGTCAGGCATGGCTTCGAGAAGGCCGTACGCAAAGAGCAAGAGGCACTGGACGCCGCCGTAGAACAACAGACCGTGAAGATCGCCGCCTAAGATTAATGGCCTTAAGGGACCGTTTCTCCACTACCAGGTCCATTGCAAATAAATGGTTTGCAGAACACGGAAGACCTATTGGCATGCGAAGTGTTTACCGACGAATGAGAAGTTTTGGCTTGTTTTCATACCGGCCACACTGGGTTCTCCCTTTAACTCGAGAACACCGACGTAATCGCCTTGAGTGGTGCAGACAACGGTCACTCTGGGATCAGGAATGGAACAGTATTGTCTTTAGTGACGAGTCTCGATTTTGTTTAGGCGTGCACGATGGTCGTGCCAGGGTTAGAAGGCGACGTGGTGAAAGGAGGAATCCGCAGTTTTTTGTTGAAAGACATGTTCATCACACTGTTGGAGCTATGGTTTGGGGTGCTATAGCTTATGGTTCCAGGTCACCTTTAATCTTCATCAGAGGTAACATGAACGCGCAGCGTTATATCCACGAAGTTCTAGAACCCCATCTTTTACCCTATCTTGACACCCTGGCAGATCCAACTTTCCAATAAGATAATGCCCGACCACATGTTGCAAGAGTCACAATACACTTCTTTCACCATAATGATGTCACATTGTTACCATGGCCACCAAGATCTTCCGAGTTAGCCCCAATTGAGCACGTGTGGGATATGATGGGTAGGAGATTGCTCAATTTGCAACGTCCTCCTCAGACTCTAGAAGCACTTCGAGAGGAGTTGGTGGTTGCCTGGAATGAGATACCACAGGAGGACATTGACCACCTGATCAGAAGCATGCCTAGGCGCGTTGGAGAATGCGTAGCACATCAGGGTGCATCCACACATTATTAAAGGTCAAAGGGTTTTAAAGCAGTGCAATCATTTTGAAATGTTTATCATTTACTTATTATGCTTCATTAAGTAGTTATACAAAATTTTATTAAAATAAACCATTTAAACTGGGTGTTCGGATTTATATGTCACTTAGTATATAACAAATGAAAACGTCTAGAAACGGGGTAAAAGAAGTCAGAGATGTGAGCATGTAGCACTTTTAAATGCATGCCTTCTTGCAGAAAAAGGAAACTTTAGTTTTGGTTATCAATCTAAGTAACGGGAAATCAATATGCGATAGGAAAATAGGACAGTCGATGTTACCATGCAGTAATTGGTATAAAAATATGACACTGTTCCGCAGGAAAATCCTTTCCGCCAAACAAATACGTTATTTCGGTAAGTTCTACATATTTAACCCTTACATCGACCTTTAAATTGCCAATGATTTGGCGAGAACCTAACAATCATGTTGATGATTGTTACTTTTGCTTAACATAAATTCTGGGGTTTTCTAGTAAAAGCACGCATAACATAGTATATCCCAATAACCGTCAGCCCTGTACCTCGTGACTCTTCTAGCATACCTGTTCCTAAGCCTCAAAGAAATTTGATAGATAATTCTGAGACAGGGGAGCCAGAAGCCGGTCCAAGTTTTGAAGAGAATGTAGTAGCAGCAAACAGCCACATTTTATATAATAATAATAATAATAATAATAAATGTCTTTATTGAAACCTTCGAATTGAGGCGAAGTTAGCCACATGGCTACTCTACCACTTAACCTCAAAAACGAAGTGAAAAAATAATAATAATAAGGACAATAGTACAGTACAGAAAAATAAAAAGAAAACAATGAACAATTACAGAATGTATAAAGCATGGAAAATTTACAAAAGCTACAAAATCAGTCGGCTAATCATCAGGGATTTTTAAAAAGGCAATTCCAAAAGAGCAGATTTGTATTTAATTTTAAAACAGGTAAGCTTTTGGACTTGAGTACCTGGTTGACAGAGTTGTAAGTCTGATAGCATTGTACGTAAACATCTTCGGAATATACATGTTCTGTGGAATGGCATACCGAAGAGATGGTTATGTCGTAGGGCTCTAGAAATGACTTGACCACGAGGTACAAGTTTGTCCATAAGATAAATGGGTGACCTTGTGGAAATCAATTTATGGACAAATATACCCAAAGAGCAAGTATAGCGTTTATCAAGTTGTAGCATTTAGCTCTTTTATCTTAGACGATACGTGATCATACCTTCTGAGGCCATATACGAACCGACAATAACTGTTTTGGATTTCCTGCAGTGTATATTTAGTGTTATAATCAATACAAGGATAATAAAGAACCAGCGAATAAAATATTTTAGACATAACAAGACTCTCAACAAGTTTTTTCCGCGTTTTGAAATTAAGAATGTGCCGGTTTGAATATAATAATTTTAACGATATATATGTGGATTTAAGGGTGGCATTCACGTGCTGATTAAAACGGAGGTCTTTATCCAAAATAACGCCCAGGTTTTTTGCTTCGTTAACTAAGGGTATGACAGTATGATTCACAGACAGTTGGATTAGATCAACAACATTAACTGGAAAATTATGTGGACTAAAGACAATAGCATTCGATTTACTAGGGTTTATTTTCAGTGAGTGCCGTTTGCAGAAATTATCAATATTAGCTAAGTCGACATTAAGTTATAAGAAATTTCATTGAAGTTGCTATCTCAGGAAGAGCTCAATTATCTAGCTCGTGATCTTCCCAAAAGAAAACCACAGCTACTTGTATCTCGTTTGCAGCAATTAAATCTTTTACAAACAGGTGTGAAAATTTCCACGTTCGGAACAGGCAGTCGTATTTTTCTCGGTGGAAAATCAGTTTACTGTCATGATATTCCTGGTTGAATGAACTTGGCTTTTCCCATTACCTACCGAGCGGCTGACTATTTAATGACCAACATTTAAAACTACATTTAAAGTTCAAAGGCGAATATTTCTTAAAGGCAAAATAGAAGCTATTCGCAACATACAGGGTGTTTCAGTTTATTGTTGCATAACTTTAAGATTCGATAGAACTCTTAAAATTAATGCATAAAGTCTACATAAACATGGGTCGAAAAATGCGTGACTTCCGAAATACAGGGTGTTTAAATTTACTTTCTAAAATAGTTTTTTCTTTAAATATTTCGAACAATATTTGATGTATAATAGTGAAAATTGTATACAAGGGTTTTTTGGTATGACAAAACGAACCATGGGCATAGTTTTACTGTAGCCGCTAGAGGGCGCTCTCTACTGTACCTGTAGTGTATTAAAATGACCGAAAATTTTTTCTTAGTGCAATTTTTCGCTTTTGAATAAAAAAAATCATTCTTCGCACTTTTCAACATAAAAAAGCTCTCCTGTGAGTTTCGTTATAGTTAGCCGTTTTGAGATATTTCGATTTTTAAGGTTCGATGCATTTTTAATTGTTTATGGGAAAACAATATTTTTTTTACATTTTCGATTTGGGCATTACAAGTAATTAAGATGATCGTTTAGATTCTGTTTTTAAACACAGCAATAATTCCTAACTCCAAATAAACACAAAAACAGAATATTAATTTGTTTAATTTTCCAATATTATTTTTAACAAATTAAATTAATTATTCACAACTAAAATGCTATTGGATAGTTAGAACAAACATACAAAATCTAAAGTAGTTGCTCGAAATGTAAACCCAATTGTTCAATACACAATTCACATCTGCGAATGATCGAACGTGGTATAGCATTATTCAAATAAGGCCTTATTTCATCACATGCATTCTGATTCTGTCTATTAGCATATCTCTTGTGGTTACGGGAGTCTGGTACACTTTTTCTTTTAGAAATCCCCACACAAAGAAATCTAATGGATTTAGGTCAGGAGATCGTGGAGGCCAGGCGACTGGTCCTCCACGGCCGATCCATCTTTCTGGATAATTTTCGTCCAGCCAGTTTCTAACTATTCTCGAATAATGGGCTGAACACCATCAAGCTGGAACCAGGCCAATCTTCTTAAATCTAACATAACATCATCCCACATATTTGCATGTTCAGCCTTTAAAAATTCCAAGAAGGTCGCAGCATTTAACCTTGCAGGCAAAAGGTAGGGTCCAAATAGTCGATTACGGTAGATAAAATCTACACGTTCACACCAAATTCATGCTGAAAATTTCTTTCCCGAACTGCATGCGGATTTTCATGCGACCAAATATGTTGATTATGAAAATTTACCACTCCACGTCTAGTGAAGCATACTCATCGGTCCACAAAACGTTACTTAAAAACTCCCTATTATTATCAGGTCTATCAAGAATCCACTGACAAAATGTGATTCTTCGTTCTCCGTCCCTGGCTGTAGTCCTTGCACAGGTTGCAAACAGGTAAAAGAAACTAAATTTCGTGCATTCACAATTGCAAAAAAACGTTTCAGGTTTCAACAGACAACAAAACTAACTGTCAACTAATTGACTTTTAACCTTATTCTGCTTTCAATTTCAAAAATACTTGCAGGCACAGCCTACTTCTAAAAATTATCGAGATACTGAGTTTTAACGTTTTTTATAAATAATAAAAAAATGCATCGAACCTTAAAAATCGAAATATCTCAAAAACGGCTAACCATAACGAAAACTCAAGAGAGCTTTTTTATGCAAAAGTGCGGAGAATCAGTTTTTTTATTCAAAAAGCAAAAAATGCACTAAGAAAATTTTTCGGTCATTTTAATACACTACAGGTACAGTAGAGAACGCCCTCTAGCGGCTACAGTAAAACCATGGTTCGTTTGTCGTACCAAAAAACCCTTGTATACCAATTTTCACTATTATACATCAAATATTGTTTGAAATATTTAAAAAAAAACTATTTTAGAAAGTAAATTAAAGAGCCTGTATTTCGGAAGCCACGCATTTTTCGACCCATGTTTATGTAGACTTTATGCATTAATTTAAAAGTTCTATCGAATCTTAAAGTTATGCAACAATAACTGAAACACCCTGTATATTTGGAAAATTGTTTTCCTGAAAGACTCGTCGATGTGTGATCCTGTGAATAAAGTAATAGAAATTGGGAATTGTTTCAAAAACGGGTCGGCGAAAAGTCCGTTTGTGAGGACACCAGGAAAAAGTTTTTATTTTATATTATCAATACGAAATTTGAGGTATTTGATACTACAGTAGCGGCACCTCCGTTGTATTTCTACGGAACTTATCAAAATCACTACCGTTGTTGCAGTACAACATTGATACACATACCAATGAGCAAACCGACTAAAATGAGTTGCTCGTTCGTAACTCAACAGTTTTCAAAAATAGACCACAGTCGTCCCCAATACGACGATAACCTCTATAGATGATCAAATTAATTGATACATTGTTATTACAATGTTATTCGTAGAAACACAAGTTTCTATGAGAAATCGAACAAATTAACCCGAATCAACCTCCCACGTCGAGGATTGATGGCTCTATTAAAACATTTTACAATTTGTTTGTTTGCACGTTAACATACGGTTTGTTGTATGTTAATTTTTAGCCTACGCATCGAATAGTAGTCAATAAATGAAAATTTATGTCCTATTTTTTCAATATAAATTCTAATACGATAAATTTATTTATTTATTAATTGAATTCCTTTCTCTAAATTCCTGTACACTTTATTAGTTCTTCAAGCAAACCTTGCAAATAATCACAGACAGACATATACAGGGTGTTTCAAATTCGATCTGCACCACTGGGATTTCGGGAAGAGATACGTCGCTTAAATGAGGGCAAAGTTGCGTATTTAGGTGATCATCAAAATGCCGCTTATAAAGTTTCGAAATTGAAAGTACTTCAGGAGAAATGGAAAAAACGATTTTTCCCAACATCGTTTTAATTTTTTGCTTACTATATTGGTAGTGGGATTTCAAAATGACTGCACATTAACATTGCCACTTTTTCTCCTCTACAAGTGGCGTAACACTGGACAACAAATTTTAGTTTTTTAATTGTATCTTGTGGGAAAAGTGCACTTCTTTGTTAATTTTGGGGCGCTGAATCCAAAAATGACAATGAAATAAAAAACTTAGTTGCGGTTTAGAAAAAAAACTTTTTATTTTTAAGGATATATTAAAAAAAGTAACAAGATTCATATACTTATAAGAATCACTATATGCGCTGTCTTTTTGCTGTTCTTTTATGGATCGTTTCTGGAGCATCTCTACCAAGAGTCCAACAGTAGTCTGCAAGCATGGAAGGATTCCACTTTCCCTGGTACCTTTTTTCCATTGTTGAAATATCCTGATGAAAACGTTCGCCGTGCTCATCACTTACGGCTCCGCAATTGTCAGGAAAAAAGTCCAGGTGTGAGTGTAGGAAATGTATCTTAAGAGACATATTACAGCCCATCTTTTGATACGATGACAGCATATTTTTGACAAGGGTTTTATAGTTGTCAGCTTTTCTATTTCCCAAGAAATTAGTGACCACCAGACGGAAATCATTCCAAGCAGTTTTTTCAATACCTGTTAAAGTGTTTTCAAACTGTGTATCTTTCAAAATATTTCGAATCTGTGGCCCAACAAAAATACCTTCTTTAACCTTTGCCTCACTTAGTCTTGGAAATTTCTGACGCAGGTATTGAAAAGCTGACCCATCTCTATCTAATGCCTTGACAAAGTTTTTCATTAGGCCCAACTTGATATGCAGTGGTGGTAAAAATTTTTTTCGAATCTACTAATGGCATATGCTGTACATTTTTTTGACCTGGCTCTAGGAATTGACGAACAGGCCAGTTTTGTCTGGTGTAATGAAGTGCCTTTGCCCGACTGTCCCATTCACACAAAAAACAGCAAAACTTTGTGTAGCCTAGCTGCAGCCCAAGTAAAAGTGCAACAACTTTCAAATCGCCACAAATATGCCATTGGTGCTCATCGTATTTTATGCATGTCAATAGGTACTATATTGTCATATTGTCTTTCTTCATGTGAACTGCATACCCTACAGGAAGAGATGGTAAAATATTTCCAATATGCAATAACACTGCCTTTAAACTCAATGTTGAACTGTCTATAAACAATCTCCATTCTTCTGGGTTATAGTTTATATTTAAAGCCGCCAGTAAGCCGTTAATGTTACTGCAGAAAACCAAGTTATTCTCCATATTGAAAAATGGTTCTAAGTCTTTGTGGCGTTTACGAAAAACACATACCGAAACATCGTCTTCTAACAAGTTCCACTGCTGCAGTCTTGATCCAAGTAACTCTGCCTTACATTTTGGAAGTTCTAAATCTCTTACAAGATCATTTAATTCTGACTGTGTTATTTTGTGCGGTTGGTGGCATGACGTGCTCGGTATAAAATCAGGATCTCTTGACGTTGATGGCATATCTTCTTCCTGACGAATCACTCGATCGCCATGATCTGATTCGTTTTCTGATTCGCAAGTGTAGGATTCTGGGGGTTTTGGAATAGGATTTTCGTCACTGTGAGGCACAGGTCTCATCGCAGATGGTATGTTTGGGTAGTTAATAACCGATTTTTTTTCTTGGACATACCTGTGGCTTGTCCAACACAAGGTACCATGCAAAAGTAACAATCATTAATATGATTTGTAGGCTCTCTCCAAACCATTGGGACAGCAAAGCGCATAGACCGTTTTTTGCCATTTAACCAGCTCCTCAGACTTGAAGCACATGTATTACAGCAGATGTGGGGTGCCCACTGTTTGTCTTGATCACCTAGTTTACAACCGAAATAAAGCTGATATGCCTTTTGTTATTAGAGGAGTAATAGACCGTCACACACGTAACAAAACTGATCTGGATTGTTTACACACTTTCGAGACATCTTGCATGAACGCTGTCAGCCAACTGAGGAAAAAATGGCTAATATAAAACAATATAATGTACACGTATGTATAACGTAACACAATCATGCCGATTACATCATCTTTCCTTGCCGAATATAAAAATGTAGCACGTGCATTCTTGTGAATTACAGTATATTAACACTGTCACAGCAGGAACACATATAATTACCGTATCTCTAAAACTTGAACTAATATTGAAAAAATAAGTTTCATTCCGGTTTTAGCACATTAAAAATAGTAAATTTTGTTGATTTTACTTAGGATATTTTTTGGCTGTTGATCAGTGATAATTAGAATTTCAATATGACGTTTCCGCTATTGTCTTTTATTTTTTCTCATGGTCACCATATTGGATTTTTGCTGAGATAAATAGAGTTTTCAATTCTGATTTCAGAAATATATGATACGTCATTTCCAAA
>CAVLJG010000003.1:117869709-118049215 GCA_963669975.1 Acanthoscelides obtectus
ATATCTCTAGCATGTCTCCAAAAATCCAAAACTCAAGTTGTAGGTTGAACAATAATTTCAAAAATATGATCATATCAGCCCTTTTTTCAATGACATGAAGTGGTTGAGAGTAAATGAACTGTGTGAGATACACTTAGCTTCTTACACCCAGAGGCTTTTGTTATCGTCCATTCCGCCGTTTTTGAGAAATAAGCTGATATCTAGATTCACTGAAACACCCACCTTGCCGATTCACAGGACATCATTCTTTCGTAAATGCTTCACCTACAACGCAATTATTTTTTACAATGCTCAATGAACTTAAAAGACATATGAAGAAATTATTTGGAATAGAAGTATATAAACTAGTTGATAAAATTAATCTGTCACCTCACACAAAAATATTTCCAATATAGCATTCCTTTATTTGTATAACTGTTACAATTTTCTACCTTTAAATCATGAAATATTGAATAGCCTTCACTTATACAGGGTTACTTTGAAGTTGAGTCATTAATTTTCAGATAATGATTGTAGAAGGAAGATAAACCAAAATATGTGTGTAAAAATAAAAAAAAATTAAAAAAAAATGTTACCTTGTTTTATAAAGTATCCTCCCGACAAGTATTTCAGTGCGGACCTGTATTTGATCGTGTGGTCTTGGAGCACCGGCATGCCCTCCCTATGAGGTCTTAAGTCACCTGATTCACGAGCCCTTTGTACTACATTAACAAAGGCACGAGGGGTTGGTTGCACTCGATTGGGAAACCGATCCGCATAAATCCGTGATGCCGCCGTAAATAAGAATCATGTCCAAGTTCAGCATTTTCGTAAACATGTGCCATTTTTGATTTCGTTTGAGCCACGCAACAGACACCACTATTCACTCACGCGTTACCGACTGACACTGACTGTATACAACTGAAGAAATTATTGTAAAAACATCGTTCCAAATTCTTTCGCTTTTTTGTTTCCGATGCGATGAACCGATAAGGCGGATTATATCCGTTGTTGCCAAACACGAGCACATAATATTATTATTGAGACAGGGCGGTACTCAAACTTCCAAAGGGCTATAATTTTGTTACTTTAATTTTACCAGAAAATGGTAAAGGAAAAAAATTTCTTTTGATTAGATCTACTCACTGTTAAAATAAATGACTCAACTTCGAAGTCACCCTGTATATGTTATATACATCATATTTTTATACACCTACATATTTGAACTTCTAACTTATCAAATGTATTTATGCTTTTGTATTGTTGTTTCAGTTTTTCTTTCTTTTGGGGTTAAGTGGCAGAGTAGCATTATGCTAAACTTCGTCCTCTAAATAAAGACGATTTATTATTATTATTATTATTGTATGGACTTCGTAAAGTTAAATTCTAGCCATCCGATTGCATTAGGGTCATCTTTAACCTTTTTTAAAGTTGCTCATGCTGCGTTCTTCATACTTAATTGACAAACAGTTATATAGTTTGGGTGCCCATTACGCGAAACTACGTGTGAATAATGCTGTCGAATGCCGTGTGATGAGTAGGATTCCTAGAAGATGTTCGATCGTTCTGACAGAGGAGGGATAGCTTTTTATAAAGATAAAATGGCGCCTTAAGGAGAAGGGTCTTATGTACCAGAGATAGGCAATGCAGTTTCCGCAATTTATCCCGATTTATATAACAAATAAAAAACATATTATCTCTGAGTATTCGCCATTAAATACTTCCTCTGCCAGTAGGCTAGTAAGTAAATGGTAGAGACTCAAAACATTTCGCTTTCAATTTCATTATCCTCGATCATGCTCGTATGCACCACTTTCAGAGTTTCTTTTATTTCTTATGAATTGGATCTCCTGACGGCGCTCATGAACCTTTTTGATATGGCCATGGTGAAATTTTACGTTCAAAAATCGCCAGACGGAGCGTAAGCAATAACGCGTAGACTCCGGTAGTGCGTGGTTTTGAAAAGTTTGAAGTGTTTCGCAAAGATTTTGTGAAGTATGTGTTAGTGGTTGAAAATATCTGTTTTCTTAGTGAAGCAACTTTGACTGTGAAAAATTACACTAATTGTCTCATGTGCCTGGAACTAGCTTGACATTTAATTTTACTTTACTTTCCACAATTCGCGGAACTAGGAACCGATATTCTGTAATTTCATGCAGCAAGAACTATTTTAAAGTGCTTACTTTTGGAAAATCGTCCCCAAGGCAAAGTCTAGTGCTCCGGTAGACTTTCCGAAATCATGAAGAATACTACAAGACTGGATATTAATTTCTATTACTGTTAAAAATGTTAATATTTGAATAAAATTCTTAAATCATTTTTTACATAAATACATCTTTAATATCACATATGTCAGTCACTATTCATCCTAATTTATTGAAAATTTGCGCCGTAACAGAGTTAGCTAGGCGCAACGTAAAACTAGATTAACGGTTAAAGAAATCCAGGGCCGAACTTGTTTTTTTCCCTTCTTTAGATTTTATCATATGTTTGACTATGCATAAAAAAAGTCATTGGATGGTTATAATTGATAGGCAAAACATTCTGATTGTGCTTTTTTTGTTTTTTTCTTTAGTTAAAACATTTTATTTGTCCAAATATCTATTCTTAGCAGCTCATGTAACACATAACTCAACATTTCAAGGGTTATAACTTGGTTTCATCAACATTTTACAAAATAACCCTTAGACTAAAGATGTTTTCTTGTGTTTCTATCGTTATACTTTAAATTTATTATTTTCCAGAAAAAAACGAGCACATGATAGAAATAAAATGGAAACTTAATGTTAGACAACCTATTTACTTATTTCTGTAATTTTTTCGATCATTTAATTCTACCAACTGATTGTACAACGACATGAGTTCTGCTTATACGATTCAATATGCAATTCCACTAAATTTGACCATCCAAGTTTAACTTGAAATCAAGTTAGAAATCCTTAAAAATGTAGTACACAGATCCGGACTTGACATTTACTTGTATGATATACACTATGTGCATTGTGTAACTAAATTTAACGTAGGGTTGTGGGTGAGAACGCGTAAACGTGATGTACTAAAACGCGTACTCAGACATGTATACTAAGTGACTATAAATCCGAACACACCAGTTTAAAATGGTTTTATTTTAATAAAATGTTGTATAAGTACTTAATGAAGCATAATAAGTAAATGATAAAATTTCAAATGATTGCACTGCTTTTAAAGCCCTTTGACCTTTAATCATGTGTGGATGCACCCTGATGTGCGACGCATTCTCCAACGCGCCTAGGCATGCGTCTTGATCAGGTGGTCAATGTCCTCCTGTGGTATCCTCATTGCCTGGCAACCACCAACTCCTCTCGAAGTGCTTCTAGAGTCTGAGGAGGACGTTGCAAATTGAGTAATCTCCTACCCATCATATCCCACACGTGCTCAATTGGGGATAAGTCGGGAGATCTTGGTGGCCATGGTACAATGTGACATCATTATGTTGAAAGAAGTCTATTGTGACTCTTGCAACATGTGGTCGTGGCATTATCTTGTTGGAAAGTTGGATCTGCCAGGGTGTCCAAGATAGGGTAAAAGATGGGGTTTCTAGAACTCGTGGATATAACGCTGCGCGTTCATGTTTCCTCTGATAAGATTAGAGGTGACCTGGAAGCCATAAGCTATAGCACCCCAAACCATAACTCCAACAGTGTGATGAACATGCCTTTCAACAAAAAAACTGTGGATTCCTCCTTTCCACCACGACGCCTTCTACCCTGGCACGACCATCGTACATTCACCATTTTTTATTAAAATAAAACAAATTAAACTGGTGTTCGGATTTATAGTCACTTAGTAACAGGGTGACTTTGAAGTTGAGTCATTAATTTTCAGATAATGATTGTAGAAGGAAGATAAACCAAAATATGTGTGTAAAATGAAAAAAAAAATAAAAAAATGTTACCCCTTGTTTTATAAAGTATCCTCCCGACAAGGTATTTTCAGTGCGGACCTGTATATGATCGTGAGGTCTTGGAGGCACCGGATGCCGTCTATATGTGAGGTCCTAAGTCAAATGAGTCACGAACCCGTTGTACTACATTAACAAAGGCACGAGGGGTTGGTTGCACTCGATTGGGAAACCGATCCGCATAAACATGTGCCATTTTTTATTTCGTTTGAGCCACGCAACAGACACCACTATTCACTACCGACAGACACTGACTGTATACAACTGAATGAAATAATTGTAAAAAACATCGTTCCAAATTCTTTCGCTTTTTTGTTTCCGATGCGATGAACCGATAAGGCGGATTATATCCGTTGTCGCCAAACACGAGCACATAACATTATTATTGAGACAGGGCGGTACTCAAACTTCCAAAGGGCTATAACTTTGTTACTTTAATTTTACCAGAAAAATGGTTAAGGAAAAAACATTTCTTTTGATGAGATCTACTGACTGTTAAAGTAAATGACTCAACTTCGAAGTATTAGGGTTTGATGCATTTTCATTATAATCTTGAATTGGTCTGGAGAGTCAGATTTATACATATACTAAGTGACGTGTTTCCCTTTAAAGTTGTGTAACATAAGTTGGTAGAATAACATGACAAAACTACTGAAAAAACTAAATAGGGTGCATAACATTAGTTTTCCATTTCCCCAGGGTATAGCTTACAAGACGTTGTTTTAAGCAAATTTAAATGTATACTGCTAAAAATTAGATGTTTTGTACTAAAAAAAACCGAAAGATGCACAATCAATCTTTTTTACTATTTAATTAGAATTATTCAATTTTTGTATATAGTCAAACATTTCAATATTCAGCATAAAACGTGCTGATTTTGATAAAAACAAATAAGTGGAAAGAATCGAGTCCGGCCCTGGGTTTTCAACAGTCCGCATAGTTCTACGTTACCCCTAGGTTACTTTTGTTACCGTGCAAAATTTCAACAGCATCGACTCAATGGTGCCTGAAATATGTGCTATTAAAGATTTGGCGTGTTTAGATGAATCCGTTGAAACTGAATTTAGAACATTTTCATTTTCAGTTATGAGAAGTTCTTAGTCCATACTACGTACTATTCCTAATTCCATTTAAGTAAACAACACCCTGATTATCGCCAGTAGCAAACACGTTTTTTGAATGTATAACTGACTGATGGATAGCATCCGACACTTGAGTGTCAATCCGTTAAGGCGGCAGTGAGTTTCAAGCCATTTACAAGGGTTCAGCTGCTTCAAAACTGACACTCGATTTTTCAATATTTTTCAAAGAAATTCATACAGTATGTTGAGAAGATAATTGCTCAGGGTGCTATAGGAGCACTTTTTGAAATTTTGTTTTTGCACAAGTTTTATGATGGGTTAAGTATTCAACTTCGCGATTTTTTTTAAAAGAACCTAGTGAAAAAAATTAATAAATTGGCGCTATAGCAACCTGTGGGGTTTTGTTTTCAGCACACTGTGAAAATTTCATCCAAAAATATCAAAAAATAAAGCCTCAATTTCTAAGCGCGCAAACCTCTACAAATCGTATCTTGGACGAATTTTTTCTACTGTTTCGGCCTGCCAGTTCAAGCGACGCGTAGATGCATTCCGACTAAGAAAAAATGTATTCAAATAATTTTACATCTTTCCTAAAATAAATTCAAGAACTCAAATTCAAATTCGTTTATTCGTGTCAATAAACGCAATTATGTTCCAAAGGTCATCAATACATCAACATATGTTAAAAGAAAAATATCTTTATACCTTATACCACGCCCTTGACCAAGCCACATTTAGCCTACGGTATATCGTTTAAACTCATACCTATGACTTGGATATTTTTAAAAAAATGATTTTAAAAACAATGTTTAGCAAACCAAAATTGTATCCAACTGATATGTGTGATTATTTATTATACAGGGTGTTTCAGTTTATTGTTGCATAACTTTAAGATTCGATAGAACTTTTAAAATTAATGCATAAGTCTATATAAACATGGGTCGAAAAAATGCGTGGCTTCCGAAATACAGGGTGTTTAAATTTACTTTTAAAATAGTTTTTTTAAATATTTCGAACAATATTTGATGTATAATAGTGAAAATTAGTATACAACTACTGTACCTGTAGTGTATTAAAATGACCGAACATTTTTTTCTTCGTGCAATTTTTTGCTTTTTGAATAAAAAAACTGATTCTTCGCACTTTTCTGCATAAAAAAGCCCTTCTGCGAGTTTTCGTTATAGTTAGCCGTCTTTGAGATATTTCGATTTTTAAGGTTCGATGCATTTTTTATTATTTATGGGAAATTAATATTTTTTTCTACATTTTCGATTTGGGCATTACAAGTAATTAAGATGATCGTTTAGATTGTGTTTATAAACACAGCAATAATTCCTAACTCCAAATAAACACAAAAAAACAATATTAATTTGTTTAATTTACCAATATTATTTTTAACAAATTAAATTAATTATTTACAACTAAAATGCTATTGGATAGACAAACATACAAAATCTAAAGTAGTTGCTCGAAATGTAAACCCAATTGTTCAATACACAATTCACATCTACGAATGATCGAACGTGGTATAGCATTATTCAAATAAGGCCTTATTTCATCACATGCATCCCTGATTCTGTCTATTAGCATATCTCTTGTGGTTACGGGAGTTTTGTACACTTTAGAAATCCCCACACAAAGAAATCTAATGGATTTAGGTCAGGGGATCCATCGATCCATCTTTCTGGATAATTTTCGTCCAGCCAGTTTCTAACTATTCTCGAATAATGAGCTGGACAACCATCAAGCTGGAACCAGGCCAATCTTCTTAAATCTAACATAATATCATCCCACATGCTTGCATGTTCAGCTTTTAAAAATTCCAAAAAGGTCGCAGCATTTAACCTTGCAGGCAAAAGGTAGGGTCCAAATAGTCGATTACGGTAGATACCAATCCACACGTTCACACTAAATTCATGCTGAAAATTTCTTTCCCGAACTGCGTGCGGATTTTCATGCGACCAAATATGTTGATTATGAAAATTTACCACTCCACGTCTAGTGAAGCATGACTCATCGGTCCATAAAACGTTACTTAAAAACTTCCTATTATTATCAGTTCTAACAAGAATCCACTGAAAAAATGTGATTCTTCGTTCTCCGTCCCTGGCTGTAGTCCTTGCACAGGTTGCAAATGGTAAGGACGTCTATGGTCATTTCTAAGAACAGTGAACATGGCTTGCTGAAACTCCCAAGGCGCCAGAAACTCTCCTAACACTTGTGGTCGGATCTCTATCAAACTCACGCAGAATCATACGGGTAAATCTGCGCTGACGAACATTTATGTTTTGATCCCTTTGGAGATTTCCAAAACCATTTCCAATTATTTGGTGATGCAATCTTACAAATACTGAGCGAGTTGGATGTCGTCTGTTTGGAAATCTTGGTGCGTATTATCTGGCTGCTTCTGCTGCGTTTCCATTTACAAAGCCATACACAAAATGAATATCCGCTAACTCTTGATTTGAGAATAAAAATGGCATTTTTATAAAACTTACAAAAAAAAACAGGTAAAAGAAACTAAATTTCGTGCATTCACAATTGCAAAAAAACGTTTCAGGGTTCAAAAGACAACAAAACTAACTGTCAACTAATTGACGTTTAACCTTATTCTGCTTTCAATTTCAAAAATATTTGCAGGCACAGCCTACTTCTAAAAATTATCGATATACTGACTTTTTAACGTTATTTTATCATAAGTAATTAAAAATGCATCGAACCTTAAAAATCGAAATAACTCAAAAACTGCTAACTATAACGAAAATTCACAAGAGAGCTTTTTTATGTTGAAAAGTACAAAGAATCAGTTTTTTTATTCAAAAAGCAAAAAATTGCACTAAGAAAAAAGTTTCGGTCATTTTAATATACTACAGGTACAGTAGAGAGCGCCCTCTAGCGGCTACAATAGAACTATGGTTCGTTTTGTCGTACCAAAAAACTCTTGTATACCAATTTACACTGTTATACATCAAATATCGTTGGAAATGTTTAAAAAAAGCTATTTTAGAAAGTAAATTTAAACACTCTGTATTTCGGAAGCCACGCATTTTTCGACCCATGTTTATATAGACTATGCATTAATTTTAAAAGTTCTATCGAATCTTAAAGTTATGCAACAATAAACTGAAACACCCTGTATTATTCTTTATATATTGTTTTAGGAGTAAATAAATATTAATACTATTATTTTCTGTGTAGTACAAGCGGCACACGTAATATCGCTAAAATGAAAAGACTTCACAAACTTTGGACATATCACGATGCATCATGATCGTACATCAACTCGAAAAACTTATTTTATGGTGTACTCGTACTACCGATGAAAGACTCTTGACGTTGAAAGACTGGTGGCAGTGTTAACAACGGACAATGTCGTTTCTGTGAAAGTAACGTTTTTGACTGTACACGGCTATGTTGAATGGTGGTGATAGTGTTCATCAAGGACCCGCGCGGTCATCAATATCAGGATATCCCTAGAAAGAAAGTTACCTACAGTTCCAAGGTCTTCATTAAACCCTGTTTGTTTTTTGAACAGGTCGAGCCTGGGGAGACGATAGCTACTACCAAAGAGGGTGAGTTTGACAATTTTTTTATTTTATTTTAAGGTGCGATTCGGAAAAGCAAGTCAGCTGCCAAGGGCGTACCCAGCTCAAAACAGAACTTTGAAAAAAATTTTGGTCGAAGTTCCACAAATCATATAGGCTTGATATTTTTCTTTCTATTTGTGTCTCTAGAGAGAATGCAAAGGCCCATCATCTTTAAATAAAATATTATAGGTGGCTAGTCTATAAAATATACTAAGTGACATATAAATCCGAACACCCAGTTTAAATGGTTTTATTTTAATAAAAGTTGGTGAATGTATTTATCTTACTGTAAATAACAAGTGAAAAAATTTTCAGCCTTATCAGTTGGACATTCCGGTTTTTATACTGCTGTTTTTTAATTCACTAACGCTCTAAAAATGAATATTTCAGCCGCAGTAAAGAATCAACGTTGGCGGATTTTGGTTCTTGACATCCTTTACGATCGGTTACGATGCCTAGAGTACGGAGACCTGACGATTTCGTCAACTTAGTGAGTTTGATAGGGGCCGTATAGTGGGACTTCGGGAGCTGGACTTTCTTTTCGGGCAATTGCAGTTACAGTGCAAGTCTAGACACTGTGGTTAGGTGTTGTCAGGCATGGATTCGAGAAGGCCGTACGCAAAGAGCAAGGGGCACTGGACGCCGCCGTAGAACAACAGACCGTGAAGATCGCCGCCTAAGATTATTGGCCTTAAGAGACCGTTTCTCCACTACCAGGTCCATTGCAAATGGATGGTTTGCAGAACACGGAAGACCTATTGGCATGCGAAGTGTTTACCGACGAATGAGAAGTTTTGGCTTGTTTTCATACCGGCCACACTGGGTCCTCCCTTTAACTCGAGAACACCGACGTAATCGCCTTGAGTGGTGCAGACAACGGTCACTCTGGGATCAGGAATGGAACAGTATTGTCTTTAGTGACGAGTCTCGATTTTGTTTAGGCATGCACGATGGTCGTGCCAGGGTTAGAAGGCGACGTGCTGAAAGGAGGAATCCACAGTTTTTTGTTGAAAGACATGTTCATCACACTGTTGGAGTTATGGTTTGGGGTGCTATAGCTTATGGTTCCAGGTTACCTTTAATCTTCATCAGAGGTAACATGAACGCGCAGCGTTATATCCACGAAGTTCTAGAACCTCATCATTTACCCTACCTTGACACCCTGGCAGATCCAACTTTCCAACAAGATAATGCCCGACCACATGTTGCAAGAGTCACAATAGACTTCTTTCAACATAATGATGTCACATTGTTACCATGGCCACCAAGATCTCCCGACTTATCCCCAATTGAGCACGTGTGGGATATGATGGGCAGGAGATTGCTCAATTTGCAACGTCCTCCTCAGACTCTAGAAGCACTTCGAGAGGAGTTGGTGGTTGCCTGGAATGAGATACCACAGGAGGACATTGGCCACCTGATCAGAAGCATGCCTAGGCGCGTTGGAGAATGCGTAGCACATCAGGGTGCATCCACACATTATTAAAGGTCATAGGGCTTTAAAGCAGTGCAATCATTTTGAAATTTTTATCATTTACTTATTATGCTTCATTAAGTACTTATACAAAATTTCATTAAAATAAAACCATTTAAACTGGGTGTTCGGATTTATATGTCACTTAGTATAGTTGGGAATTCAGTTTTGATTTCTGGTGAGTAATTTTAGTTTCGGCTCCGCCTGTGTAACCTAAATTCAAAGAAAAAATTCCTTAATCTTTTAAGTTGTAGTTATTTCATTCATTCTAATATTTTTTAGATTTCACTGAGTTCTTGAGTTAATCGTCGTTTTTGGGCGCCTTCATTCGGTAATGGCGGTGTTGTGGTTATGATTAAAAAATGGTGAATGCCCATACATCTTTAAATACGACGCTGGTCATCTACAGTCGTGGTGTGATTTGGTAACAGATAAATCACCGCCACCAGTAGGGGTATTCTTACAGTCGGAAAATACTGTAATGTAATTTTCAAAAAAATATATACTCAGAGACATTAGAAGTGTTACACCATGAAAAAATAATTTTTTCAACTTGATTTTCTGGCACTGAGGTAGTCTTACATCAGGAATGAAACGATAAGATTCTCACGAGGCATTTTGTTATACTTAACACTAGAAAATGAAAGGGTAATAACTAAAAAATATCTGTACTACTCAGCTCTCAGAAACTGCTTACTTCAAAAAAACTAAGAGATAGCATTTTAACAAACTGAGACAAAGATAAAACGTTGACAGTGTTGCCACAGCACGCTTTAAATATAGTGATTATGTTGCCAGAAAAACAAGTTAAAGAAATTGAGTAACACTTCAAATGTCACAGCATATATTGGATTAAAGTTGATAGAAAATATCTGAGTGAAATATAACCAAAAACTTATTTTTCTATTTTTAAGAGGCTACGTAACATTTCCTTGCTTTGCGACCTATCACATAATGGATATTCAAGTAACATATTATACTAAGTGACATATAAATCCGAACACCCAGTTTAAACGGTTTTATTCTAATAAAATTTTGTATTAATGAAGCATAATAAGTAAATGATAAAAATTTCAAAATGATTGCACTGCTTTAAAGCCCTTTGACCTTTAATAATGTGTGGATGCACCCTGATGTGCTACGCATTCTCTAACGCGCCTAGGCATGCTTCTGATCAGGTGGTCAATGTCCTCCTGTGGTATCTCATTCCAGGCAACCACCAACTCCTCTCGAAGTGCTTCTAGAGTCTGAGGAGGACGTTGCAAATTGAGCAATCTCCTACCCATCATATCCCACACGTGCTCAATTGGGGGTAAGTCGGGAGATCTTGGTGGCCATGGTAACAATGTGACATCATTATGTTGAAAGAAGTCTATTGTGACTTTTGCAACATGTGGTCGGGCATTATCTTGTTGGAAAGTTGGATCTGCCAGGGTGTCAAGATAGGGTAAAAGATGGGGTTCTAGAACTTCGTGGATATAACGCTGCACGTTCATGTTACCTCTGATGAGGATTAAAGGTGAACTGGAACCATAAGCTATAGCACCCCAAACCATAATTCCAACAGTGTGATGAACATGTCTTTCAACAAAAAACTGTGGATTCCTCCTTTCACCACGTCGCCTTCTAACCCTGGCACGACCATTGTGCATGCCTAAACAAAATCGAGACTCGTCACTAAAGACAATACTGTTCCATTCCTGATCCCAGAGTGACCGTTGTCTGCACCACTCAAGGCGATTACGTCGGTGTTCTCGAGTTAAAGGGAGGACCCAGTGTGGCCGGTATGAAAACAAGCCAAAACATCTCATTCGTCGTTAAACACTTTGCATGCCAATAGATCTTCCGTGTTCTGCAAACCATTCATTTGCAATGGACCTGGTAGTGGAGAAACGGTCCCTTAAGGCCAATAATCTTAGGCGGCGATCTTCACGGTCTGTTGTTCTACGGCGGCGTCCAGTGCCCGTTGCTCTTTGCGTACGGCCTTCTCGAAGCCATGCCTGACAACACCTAATCACAGTGTCTACACTTCTTTGCACTCTAATTGCAATTGCCCGAAAAGAAAGCCCAGCTTCCCGAAGTCCCACTATACGGCCCCTATCAAACTCACTAAGTTGACGAAATCGTACATGTCTCCGTACTCTATGCATCGTAACCGATCGTAAAGGATGTCAAGAACCAAAATCCGCCAACGTTGATTCTTTACTGCGGCTGAAATATTCATTTTTAGAGCGTTAGTGAATTAAAAAAAAGCAGTATAAAACCGGAATGTCCAACTGATAAGGCTGGAAATTTTTTCACTTGTTATTTACAGTAAGATAAATACATTCACCAACTTTTATTAAAATAAAACCATTTAAACTGGCTGTTCGGATTTATATGTCACTTAGTATATATATACTCATACGATACGAGTTGACTTGGAAAAAAAACAGGTTTAAAATGGTGGAGGCTATCATCTGTGAATTAGAAAAAATCATACATAAAATTTATTACATATCAAAATTCAATCGCAAAGCCAGAGAAAGAGATAAGAGAAACGCGTAATTTCTGGGTCAGCAGCAGGAATAAATGGTTTGAACATAGAATCCCACAGATGAACCCCCACAGATACTGTATCACGGTCAAAATATTAAAATCGATAGTTTTTTTCCGTCTCTCTCCAGAGGTTCATTGGTGATGGTCGGATTTAATATATAAACAGAGAAACAGTTATGACAAATTTTCGCTACAATATCTCCTTTTGCCTCAGATGATTTTTTGAACGCGAGAATATCGCATAGGGTTGGCTATCTAATCAATGGTTCGATAACGTGTCTTTTTACTTCTACACCTCCGACTAGGCATAACTTAAGAACTGTCAAAATATACGGAAAGTAGAGCTTCTGATGAGAACAACTTGAATAACTTTTTAATAACTGAGTATGGTAAGATGATACTGTTATTAGAAACTTGTTAGGTATTGCACGTAATATAATTGCAGTACCTCCTCAATATACATTTTCTAGATAGAATAAATAATAATAATAATCAACCTCTGTTCCAAATCCTCAGTAATTCCTCGACAATTTAAAGAAAGCATAGTGACACCAATATTTAAATCTGGAAGTAAAGACAATTATAGACCTATTTCAGTTATCAATGTATTTGGGCAGATTTTTGAGAAGTGTTTAAATAACAGACTTTGTTCTTTTCTTGAGAAATATGACATAATATCGAACTATCAATTTGGGTTCCGCAAAAATTGCAATACAGAGCAATCTCTACAAGAACTTAAAGGACAAGTGCTTGAAAATTTTCAAGATGGAAATAAGACTGTTGCAGTTTTCCTAGATCTTCAAAAGGCTTTCGATTCAGTATCTCATACAATTTTATTAAAGAAACTAGAAAGTGTTGGAGTGCGTAGCGGAGTTCTGCACTTATTTGAGAACTATTTGGCTGATCGATTACAACAAGTTAAGGTAGGGTCAGATTTAAGCAACATTCAAAAGATCAAAATAGGTGTGCCTCAGGGGACGGTTTTGGGACCAACACTGTTCCTCATATATATAAATGAGCTACTTCGCTGTAATTTCAACAGTAAAATGATATCATATGCAGACGATACTGTTTTAGTTTGCACTGGTCATTCATGGGATGACGCAATACGGAATGCCGAGTTGTCATTAAATAAAGTCTGGCTGGTTGGATAACAATTTACTTAAACTTAATATCTCTAAAACTAAGTATGTAACGTTTTCTCCAACCAAAGCAGGCATGCCATTACACCACCGAACATTAATTATAAATGATAGTGCTGACACTGTCGAAAGAGTTGAAGTTATTAGATACTTAGGAATCACTATTGACAGTAATTTAAAATGGCAGAGTCATGCCGAGCTTTTGGCATCGAAATTAAGGAGAATCATTCATAAGTTTTTCATTCTTAGGAATATTTTAAGCAGAAAGAGTCTTCTCTCAATATATAACTCGTTTGTGGGGTCTCCACTAACTTACGGGATAAGTATTTGGGGTGCCGCATACACTAGTACTTTAAAAATACTACAAACCACGCAAAATTATATTGTCAGGACTATTTTTCGTATCCCATGTAGGTCAAGTTGCAGATTTGTTTACATTGAAAATGGTCTTTTGAATGTTAGAGGTTTATATATTTTTGCTGCTCTAAAATTTGTTCACTCCCGAAACAATGTTCCAACCAGCCACGCTTATGAAACAAGGACTAAAATAAATATAAGTTACACCTATACCAGAGTGAATAAATCTGTTTGACAAAAAAGCATAAAGTTTGATGGTATTAGGTTGTATAATAAATTACCCCTAGAATATAAAATCCTCTCGAAGTATAGTTTCAAAAAAAGAATAAAGAAGTTCATCTTAAATCTTAAATAACTTTGACATGCTTGCATCGACGGTAGCTTGACTCAACTCAGTAATTTCGTTTCTATCTAATGTTTTTTTTTATTTCTTTTTTTTTATATACATTTGCTCATAATATACCTTATAACCATTAGCCATGCATTGAATTTGTATATTGTATGACACACACAAGCTTATAGCTTAGGTATCTATTCTTTTGTAGTAAATTGTAGTACTCTTGTTTCTCTGCTTAACCTTTACGCAAAATTTTTATTGTTTAAACAACATAGTTTGACCTTACTCGAAATATCCCTATATTATCATATTTCAGATATTCATATTTTATGTACTCTCTATTTATACTTCTGAGTGTTTTTAGTATATTGTTATGAATTTTAGATTTGTTTATGCAGACACGTAATTAAGGATTTGTGACGACAAGATTCAGACATTTACCCTTTACGAAAGTATACAGAATTTTCACAATTGATATACCGTTACTTGCTGGTTCTAGATCTAATGCTAGTATCTTTGCTCAGATTTCTGTTGCAATCTTGGTTATTCAGGGTAGCAAGAGTATACAAGCTCATGTATTTTTGTAGCTTTTTTTATTTAAATTTAAAAAAAAAATAATAATAATAATTTATTGTCACAAAATACAGGTAAATATCAAATATTGTGCACAATAAACATAAAGCACCCAAAAAAAGTTTACACTTGTGTTTGGTTTGTTAAAAATAAAAACTAATAGTATATGAAAAAAAAACCGTTAATACTGTATAATTTGGTGAATTATTATGGTAATGTCAGGAAAAATATCCAGACAATTATAACTAAAGTAAAAGTATGGGTGTTAGTGTAAGTAAAATATTATTGATTTTGATAATGATTTTTCAGATCTACAATTTCGTGGATGGAGTACCTTGGTTGTTGTAAAATCCATTTTTTTAGTTCTTTTTTAGGTGATTTATTTGATTTAATTACTTTTAATGACTCTGGTATGTTGTGTAATGGTTGTTGATGTTTGTGGAATACACATTGAATTTTGATTGAATCTTGTTGGGTAGTTATGAATGGTACGATTCAAGTATTTCGAATATTTGAAATAATGTATTAGACCACAATAAAAATAAATTTGTCTGCAATCCAGGCCTCCACATATAGAAAATCACTTGAATAAGTAATCTCCCTATGGAGGATCAATTTTAGAATTAATTTTTGGATTACATCAACCTTTTTGTAATTATTATTCATAACTCCCCCCAAAGCCAAAATTCAGTAAAGTAATAGAGGATAGACAAGAGCATAATATAGATTATATAGATATTTCTTATCTAGAATATCTCTGAAGTACCTGGATTTTGGAATAATACATCTCAGTTTCTTCACAAGGTACTCTGTATGAGTATCCCATTTTAAGTGTTTGTCCAAAATTACGCCTAAACTCTGGGCGCTGAAGAAAGACATTAAACGTAAACAGTGATCAGCACGTGAACAGATCCCTCGAAAGCATCCACGGATATACTCCAGTCACTTTAGGTCTAAACATCCTCAGCAGTGTATTTCTTGTGAATCCACAGACCCTTTTTCGTGTCATCTTGAGACTAGAAAAAGGATGACTGTTAAAATAAGTTACCTTGATCTTTCATGAGCTCCCAGTACAAAACATCATCGATATATTTTTGATGTAGGAACAACAAATTGGTTTAGAAAACATCCACTTTGAACCTAAATTGACTGGAGTAACATCGATCTACAGACAAATTCAAGGTCACTAGCAGTCGTCGGCGCTCTACGAATCTGCACAGGTTTGGACTTGTAAACGTGATTGTAGATGACACGACAGGCATCTAACAGTTAATTCACGCACAGGATTTCATTGCATACGCATTACGCATTCAGTAGCGTATACTCGTTTTTCGCGAGTGGAACGTTTTGTTTATATATTGCCTAAGATACGATGTCTGACACAGATACAGCCGACGAAGTGGTTGACATCAGCGCAACCCCACCCAAAAAAAGGGCTAAGAAGCTACATTTAAGTGCAAATGAAAAACAAATAATATTAAATATATACAAAAACCAAATTCAAGAAAAACCCGATTTGGTCTTGGACGAAGTTATATGTAAGGTAGCACATATTTCTGGAGTATGTCGGTCCAGTGTTTATAGGATCATTAAGGAATATAGGAGCACTCACTCACTTTCTGAGCCAAAACCGTATCCTGCAAGAAAAAGGATAACGGACGGAGTAGATGACTTTGACAGAACTGCCATCAGGAGGAAAGTGCATAATTTTTTCTTCCGAAATGAGATACCTACAGTAGATAAGATATTAAGATTAGTTAATGCTGATGAGGATCTTCCATCATTTAAAAGAACCACATTCCGAAAACTTTTGAAGGAACTTAATTTTCGATTCTTGAAACGGGGAAGAAACAGTATGTTAATAGAGAAAGAAGAAATTGTTGTGTGGAGAAGGGAATACCTTAGGAAGATTCGGAAGTTTCGCGATGAAAAAAGAAAAATTTACTATTTGGACGAAACGTAGGTGAATGCTGGACATACTCAAGCAAAAGTTTGGGTCGACAAATCAGTAACATCATCAAGGCAGGCTTTTCTAGACGGTCTTTCGGCTGGATTGAAAAATCCTAAAGGTAAGCTCCTTCATCTATCCGGCAATTTAATTTTGATAAATTCGGGCAAATAATATGCTGTGATAGCAGATAATGTGTGATATTCTCCAAAAATGGTGCATTCGCAGTGTAGTCATTAGGAAAAAAACTTCGACCCTCTTTTAAGCGTTATTTTGAAATTTATTATCATTTTTGGGTGCAGTCAATTTGCTTTGAATGGGTTTTGAGAAGTTGCAAACTTCAATTTTCTACGTTTTTCAGTTTTTGATCAGCATTCCGTGACTCTTAAATTCAGCTAAATGAACTCAATTGCCTCATTCCTTCAAATTTAATCAATCCATAGTGTAAGGAATAATTTATTTCCAGGAAAAGGCAAACGGCTGATCATTTGTCACGTAGGTAGTGAAGACGGCTTTGTTCCCGAAGCACTGTGGGCCTTTGAATAAAAAAGACAGGGGACTATCATGAGGAGATGGACGGCAATTCCTTTGAAAATTGGTTCTCCAAAATGTTACTAAAGCTGGAGAATAACGCTGTTATTGTACTGGATAATGCCCCGTACCATTCTAGAAAAATAGAAAAAATTCCCACAATGGCAACTAAAAAAGCAAACATACAACAATGGCTGGCCTCAAAACAGATCGATTTTGATGAAACAATGGTCAAGGGTGAATTGATAAGTATAGTCAATAGACATAAATACAAATACGATTTTAAAATGATCGACGAAATGGCCAAAAAACAAAATAAAACTGTCTTGAGACTGCCACCCTAACATTGTGAGCTGAACCCTATTGAGCTGATTTGGGCCAACATAAAGCAATACGTGGCGTCGAATAATAATACTTATAAATTTTCTGATGTTAAAAATCTCTTTCACATCGCAGTCAATAGAGTTACGGCAGAGGAATGGAAAAACTGTATCCGCCACGTTCGGGAGAAGGTTGAGGTCAAAATGTGGGATTTGGACAATGTCATCGATACCCAAATTGAACCTCTAATAATTCATTTAAACGATTCAGAAGATTCAAGTTCCTCTTCTGAATGAGTGCGCGCAGCTTACTTACTAATAACTAAAAAGTGTAGTTAACTCATTTGTGAATCTCTAACTGAAATTTACTGTAAAAGATAATAATTATCTTGTATGAAATTTTTGATGACTACCCATAATATCTTGATGCGGTCCTGTAATGTCTCCTGCGCCTAAACACTCACTCACGAGCAATATGCGTGTATTTGTTTGGGTTTAGTTTCTTTCTTCAGCGGCTAGAGTATAAGTATTTTATTTTATCGGATGACTGAATCTCTTTGAGACCACTGCTTGTATGAATTTCAGGTTTTTTAAATTGTGGTGAGAGTCTGTCGTTACAAGAAAATACTATATAGTGTGTTTTGTTGTAACTAATTGTCATAGTTCTTTCCGAAAAGAAATTTATAAATTTTTTGAAATCATGTTCGATTGTGGTTTTTAGTGTATGCCTTTCATAGAGAATAGCTGTATCATCCGCAAAAACCGATAACTTTACCTGTACTACTTATTTTGAACAAATCGTAGGTAAATAGATTAAATAAAATGGGTCCTAATACTGAGCCTTGAGGTACACCGTATGATATAATATGGGGTTCACTGAATGTGTTATTAATTTTGACGCACTGTGTTCGATTTGACAAATAATTTTCTATAAGTTTGTATGTTATTCCCCGGATAGATAGATAAGTCTATTACAGCTCTTTTGCTGGTACACCAAAGGTTTGTCCTGACAAATCAATTCTCGCAAAAACCATGACATTAGTACAGTTTTTCCTGGCCCAATTATTTTTTACGATTCCTTTCCCAGTACAGGTATATATAAAACTATGCGGTAGTAATTCATTGTCAGACGAGATCGGTATCTTCTTCTACCGTAGTCGCCGCAAAAAATGGCAATAAACGCTAGCAGGTTCCCCTAATCTCCAGGTGGTATCTTTGGTACGGTCACATTTGTACAAGTGGTACCATTATAGAGAGGTGAATGGCAGCTGGGTGACCTTTCATTGATGGTCTACGTACGCATAGTTCCCAGGCTCAAATTGAATAATCGTAAACGTTCTTTATGCGCGTTTCATGATTTGCGAGTACTCTCGATCGGTCTCGTGAGATACTGGCTCTGCAGAATGTTAAAGTCGAATCAGATAGTTTGAAAAATACGCAACATTACCGAAACATGGTACGTCGTTGGCACGGATAATGCAAATGTTACAACAAAGTTGTTATGCAAATTAATGAATAATAATAATAATAATGCCTTTATTAACTGCAGTGAGGCGAAGTTTAGCCAGATGGCTACTCTTACACTCAACCCCACAACAGGAAAAAATAATACTTAAACACATAAGCAAAATACTAACATACCAAAAAAAAAATACAATTCATAAGAATGACAACATTGATTGCACAAGACAAATGCAGATAGTATTGCGAGAGTTTTAAATTTGAAACAAAAATAGTAGAAAATAGTCAAAAAAAAAAAAATAAAAAAAAATCACATGAGCACAAGAAAAACTGAACTAAATGGACTCCAGCAGCTGACTTTTCATTAATTTCTTAAAAGAAACAACCTGTTTGGATCGATAGCCACTGTTGACTGCATTGTAATGCTTGACAGCATTATAGGTGTAACTTCTTTCAAAGACGGAGGTATTGTGAGGAGGCATGTTAAAATTAGCATTAAATCTAAGATCTCTGGTAACAAAACTACCTCGGTGAACTAATTTGCTGGCGAGGTAAGCTGGTCTGTTAGATAGTAGAACTTTATGCGTGAAGACGGTCAAAAGATATAAAAATAACTTATCAATTCGCAACCAGTTGAGTTCTTTGATTTTACCTGAGACGCGACTAAACTTGCGCAATCCAAAAATAAACCTACAACAGCTGTTCTGAATTTTCTGGAGTTTCCTTTTGTGGACGTAGTCTAAACATGGGTAATACAGAACAAGAGAGTAAGAAATGACAGACAACACAAGACTTTCAGCGAGCTTTTTTCGGGTTTTAAAATTCAAGATGTATCGATTAGAATAGAGGAGTTTCAGACGCAAATACGTTACTCTAGATAAGAAAGAGACATGCCGATCGAATCTCATATTTAAATCAAGGGTAACACCGAGATTCTTGGCGTAATCCACAAAAGGGATGAGTGTCTCATCCAAAAAAAACACAAATCCTCTGCTTCATTTCACGGTAGGAGTTCTTCAAAGAATACAACATTGCAGTAGTTTTATTGGGATTGATCTTCAAGCAGTGTTTGTTTGTACTGTAGTAATCAACGATGTTAGCCAAATCTAAATTAACTTTAAAAGAAACTTCATCAACCTTTGATGGATCGAAACCAAACACTAACTGAGTATCATCTGCATAAGTTTGCATACTACAGTGGACTAAAAAGTCTTGCAGATCGATCGTATAAATCAGATATAGTAAGGGACCTAATACTGAGCCCTGAGGAACTCCTGAAGGAACTGGCTCAGAGGAGGAAATTCACTGTTTGTTGACGATTTAATAAGTATGACTCAAAGAACCTTAGAACTATATCTGACATTTCATAATGAGATAACTTACTCAGTAGTATCTGGTGATTGACCATATCAAAGGCTTTTGAGAAATCTAACAGTACCAAGACGGTGTTGATGTGATTGTCCAAATTGTGAATGATGGAATCAGTAAGATGTAATAAAGACGAAGTAGTGCTGTAACCAGCTCTGAAACCTGACTGATGTAGAGGAAATAAGTGATTTTGTTCGAAAAACTCCACTAGTTGTGAGTAGACAGCTCTTTCGAGTATTTTTGACAGAAAGCATAATAAGGTAATTGGCCTGAGATCCGAATATTGTTCTGGATGATTAGTTTTAGCGATTGGAATAATAGACATTAATAATGTGAGTTATATGGTCTATGGTATCAGGCAAACATAAGCAAACCATATTTAAAGTTAGACCATCAGAGCCACGTGCCGTAGACTTAGTGTGAGAGATTATATTGACGATGTCTTGCTGAGTAAGGAGTTTAAAAGCAAACAGAGGTGCATCCGGTGTATGGCGTCTATCGCTATAAGAGTTAGAGACACTATCAATCAAATTTGGATCAGCTGCAGCTGTCTGTAAAATTGAAAGAAAATAATTATTTAAAATGTTAGGCTCAAGGAGACTGGGAGGTATCGCAACATGTTTCTGGGCTACCACATTCATCCTCCTCAGGTGTTTCCAAGCTTGACTAGAGTTAAGATTCCGGAAACGTGACATATATGCTTTTTTCTCTCTTCTAAGCGATGCAAGGGCATAATTTCTCAAATCTTTGTAGCTGGCCCAATTCTTTTCAGATCTGTTATGCTGATAGACAGCGAATGCCTCATCTCCGAGTTGAAAAATCATTTTCAAGTTAGGAGTGAGCCAGGGCGCAGCAGGTTTTGTGACACGTACTGTACGTAGCGGAGCGTAGAGATCGAATAGATAAAGAAGACGGCCAGTAAAAATAGAGACTTTAATATCCACATCATTCACGAAATAAATGTCATTAAGCTGTATTGATGCAATCTGCGTCTTAAAACTTTGAATATCAATGATATTAAGATTTCTATATGTTACAAATTTAGGCTCTATTTTTTTATAACAAACGGAAATATCACAGTATGTGAGCCGATGATCACTAATTGAGTCTGCATTGAGTGTCCCTGACCTTTTGACGATAGTATTGTCACTAACAAATATTGGATCAAGTAATGTGGAACTGAAGGCTGTAACACGTGTAGGCTCATCAATGACTTGAATGAAATTGAATGAATCAAAGCAGCTGCTGAGTATGTTGTTATGAGCAAGCAAGTCGACATTCATATCGCCCAAGAATATAATGTTGTCATATTGGGGAGTGAAAAATGAGAATCGTTTTTAAAATTAAGGAATCACCTTCTTTCATTAGTACCATCAAAAAATGTAGGAAAAATTTAAATTATAATAAAATTTCCAAAATTTGCTCAGCATATGCTTATCATACCTCAGAAAAAAAATTTATTACACATGCCACAAAAAAACTCTCCAATAGCTATTTTCAACAACAAATTGATAAACAAACCATGGGCGTAGTGAAGAAAAGCATTTACTTATTAAGTAAATTCTTTTAGTCAAATTTCTTCTGAAAGTAGCACAAACTAATCTGATGTACCTATTAAAGTCTACTTCAAGCTTTAAATCAATAAATCTTCAAAACTACTGAACTGAAGCTCATGTATTTTACATCATTATAAAGGGAATTGAAAGACCTTTAAAATAAGGTATCACTCGACCCCCTTTCCATGTAAGATTTTAGGGTTGGTGTCACCCCGCCCAGGGGGCTGCACGTGCTAACGTGATTTTTTGCCAAACTTGTGTCCCCCTCGAAAACAAGTTTGACGGGTCTGAGCGTTTTTCGAAAAAAAAAACTGAGCTGCCAATAAATGCGTCTGTTTCGTTTTCGATGCGCCACCCTGTATAATATTGATACGGGCAGTAATTTCATTGTAATATTAGTGAAATTATATATTTTATGAATCTAGAGATACATTCACACTTAGGGCCATTTCCATCTTATCAAGTTTAAAACAACTATTCAGAAAGCAATTATCTCATTTATTATATTAAAGATCTATGTTTTTGGATCTGCTATGACTTTTCCGTCTGATCTTGATTTTTTCAAGCAATCAGTAAATCCATCTCAAAAAACCTGGATTCCTCAGTAATAATTAGAAAAGTCAGGCCTATGTTCAGAATGATCAGTTGGTTTGTCGTGACACATATGATATTTTTCTAACCACAATCTCGAAATAAATCCATAAAAATTGAGAATATTATGGTTTTGAAATGAAAAAAAAAGGAAAATGCTGCTTCATCCCACTTAAAGGTTTTATAAATAATCAAGTTTTAGAGTTTGACGAGTCTGCAAAAATGCTAGGTGTAGTTTTTGACACTAAAACGTGGTTTGTTGTAGATGTGAAGAGTCAGTCCCAAAAAACGTATCTAAAGTTACGTACTCTTACAGCAAATCGATATTTACTAAACTTCAAACTTCGCAACAAACCATGCGAGAGCTTAGTCATACCTGTCCTAAATTACTGTGATTTTTGCCGTCATTAGATTCCTTTAAAGAATCATTCAAAATAATTCTGCACGGCTCATTTTTGGATTACGAAAATTTGACCAAATACCAAATATATATTGAAGTGGACGAAATGTGAGAATTTCGTAAACTATCAGTATTTAACTTTCATACATAAATTGTTGCATACGTCAAAGCACTTATACCTCAGAGAAAAAAATATTTTTAGCAAGGATGTGCACACTAGACCGTCAAGTCACAAAATTATAAGAGTTCCACCGCACAAAACCACAATATTCAAACGAAGTTTTTCATATAATTTAGCTACTAGGTATAATTTAATACCTGAAGTGATATTCTTTGTCTGCATTCCGCATCAAAATTAAACTGTTTATAAATTCACTGTCCACTGAATGTTATCATTTCTATATACAGGGTGACTTTGAAGTTGAGTCATTAATTTTCAGATAATGATTGTAGAAGGAAGATAAACCAAAATATGTGTGTAAAAATTAAAAAAAAATTAAAAAAAGAAATGTTACCTTGTTTTATAAAATATCCTCCCGACAAGTATTTCAGTGCGGACCTGTATTTAATCGTGAGGTCTTAGAGCACCAGCATGCCGTGGGTATGTGAGGTCTTAAGTCACCTGATTCACGAACCCGTTGTACTACATTAACAAAGGCACGAGGGGTTGGTTGCACTCGATTGGGAAACCGATCCGCATAAACATGTGCCATTTTTTATTTCGTTTGAGCCACGCAACAGTTACACCACTATTCACTACCGACTGACACTGACTGTATACAACGGAATGAAATAATTGTAAAAACATCGTTCCAAATTCCTTCGCTTTTTTGTTTCCGATGCGATGAACCGATACGGCGGATTATATCCGTTGTCGCCAAGCACGAGCACATAATATTATTATTGAGACAGGGCGGTACTCAAACTTCCAAAGGGCTATAACTTTGTTACTTTAATTTTACCAGAAAAATGGTAAAGGAAAAAAACATTTCTTTTGATCAGATCTACTTACTGTTAAAATAAATGACTCAGCTTCGAAGTCACCCTGTATATTAGGTGAAAAATTAAAGCTTCCGCCTTTTGTTGGGTACTTCGACAAAATTTAAGCAAAGAGGACTCTTTATACTTTTTTAATTCTCTCTAGCTTTCAATGGACTTTGCCATCATCATCAGGAGCTGCAATTACAATGATAACAGTAGCAAAAAAAGTGTAAAATGAATTTAAATTGACTCAACTTACAGTAGTATGTGAGAATGTTGCTAATTGTTGTTTACGTATAGGATGAGGGAAACGTCCAGTAACATGGTGAGAGCTGGATACATGGTACAATGGTCAAAATTATATAAAATATGACAAGAACAAGTTAAAGACAGATTAAAAATTATTTAAAAACATTAGAGCATTACATCGTGAAGCCACTTGATGATTGCACAAAATGGTGGTCATGGAATAATGAGTGAGATGAAACTTTTTGACAGAAGGCCGAAGGTTGTCAATGTCTGTGTTGAAAGATGGAACGAATTGTGGGCGTGTGCCAAAACGTTGCCAAATCACTTCAGATGATGTGATTTTCAGAATGTTATGTAAGAAATTGTTAAACCGACCAGAGGCAGTTGAATAAACTATATTTTAATTAATGGGAATTTAAATTAACAATTATTAATAAATCGTGAGAAGAGAATTATTAGATTTTGAGTGGAATGAAATTTACTGCTGGAATCGGCCAAAACACAGATTCTATTTATGGTTGTGAAGAGTCGAAATTTGGGGAGATATGTAAGTTCTCCAATTTTTCGCAGTTTAGCAAATATGAGTAAATGACACTCAGTTGTTTAACATCTGTCTTTTTGTTGATACAGTTGCTATTCATGAAAATGTGGGACATTTCCAGGAATAAACGTTTGGAAAGGTGTTTTTCTTTATCAAGAACTCTGATACTTGAGTAATTCATAGAATGCCCTGTTGTGTTAACATGAGATGCTAGAGCGCATCTTTCAGGATGAAGCCTAGCATCAATTGCAACAACTGCAACCAAATATACAAAGGTCACACCTCCAGATCTCTTAAAGGAAGGATTATATCACACAAAAGTGATGCTAGGCTTCATCCTGAAAGATACGCTCTAGCATCTCATGTTAACACAACAGGGCATTCTATGAATTACTCAAGTATCAGAGTTCTTGATAAAGTAAAACACCTTTCCAAACGTTTATACCTGGAAATGTCCCACATTTTCATGAATAGCAACTGTATCAACAAAAAGACAGATGTTAAACAACTGAGTGTCATTTACTCATATTTGCTAAACTGCGAAAAATTGGAGAACTTACATATCTCCTCAAATTTCGACTCTTCACAACCATAAATAGAATCTGTGTTTTGGCCGATTCCAGCAGTAAATTTCATTCCACTCAAAATCTAATAATTCTCTTCTCACGATTTATTAATAATTGTTAATTTAAATTCCCATTAATTAAAATATACTTTATTCAACTGCCTCTGGTCGGTTTAACAATTTCTTACATACCATTCTGAAAATCACATCATCTGAAGTGATTTGGCAACGTTTTGCCACACGCCCACAATTCGTTCCATCTTTCAACACAGACATTGACAACCTTCGGCCTTCTGTCAAAAAGTTTCATCTCACTCATTATTCCATGACCACCATTTTGTGCAATCATCAAGTGGCTTCACGATGTAATGCTCTAATGTTTTTAAATAATTTTTAATCTGTCTTTAACTTGTTCTTGTCATATTTTATATAATTTTGACCATTGTACCACATATCCAGCTCTCACCATGTTACTGGACGTTTCCCTCATCCTATACGTAAACAATAATTAGCAACATCCTCACATACTACTGTAAGTTGAGTCAATTTAAATTCATTTTACACTTTTTTTGCTACTGTTATCATTGTAATTGCAGCTCCTGATGATGATGGCAAAGTCCATTGAAAGCTAGAGAGAATTAAAAAAGTATAAAGAGACCTCTTTGCTTAAATTTTGTCGAAGTACCCAACAAAAGGCGGAAGCTTTAATTTTTCACCTAACTGGTCTAGACGACAATGACCACGTCTCAAGTTATATATACAGGGTGACTTTGAAGTTGAGTCATTAATTTTCAGATAATGATTGTAGAAGGAAGATAAACCAAAATATGTGTGTAAAAATAAAAAAAAAATTAAAAAAAATGTTACCTTGTTTTATAAAATATCCTCCCGACAAGTATTTCAGTGCGGACCTGTATTTGATCGTGCGGTCTTGGAGCACCGGCATGCTCTCACCTGTGAGGTCTTAAGTCACCTGATTCACGAGCCCTTTGTACTACATTAACAAAGGCACGAGGGGTTGGTTGCACTCGATTGGGAAACCGATCCGCATAGATTCTTGATGTCGCGGCAGCATTTTGTAAAGACTCCCCCCCGTAAATAAGAATCATGTCCACAATTTCAGCATTTTCGTAGTAAACATGTGCGATTTTTTATTTCGTTTGAGCCACGCAACAGACACTGCTATTCACTCACGCGTTACCGACTGACACATTGACTAAATACAACTGAATAAGCGTTTCAAATTCTTTCGCTTTTTTGTGTCCGATGCGATGAATCGATAAGGCGGATTATATCCGTTGTTGCCAAACACGAGCACATATTAATATTATTATTGAGACAGGGCGGTACTCAAACCTCTAAAGGGCTATAACTTTGTTACTTTAATTTTACCAGAAAAATGTTAAAGGAAAAAAACATTTCTTTTGATCAGATCTAGTCACTGTTAAAATAAATGACTCAACTTCGAAGTCACCCTGTATATGATGAATTGTAATTCTTGATTTACGCATCTTCTGATCTTGTTCTTGTCTGTATTTTCCCTTAAGGTAGCATACATTTCTGTATTGTGTTACCAATCACTAACTGATTGGTTAAGTGTAAGAGTAGCGAATGCTAAACTTCGCCAATTAGTCTATTTCCAAATGAAGACCACTACCACCGTCTAATTGTGGTTGGCTACTTTGTTAGACTCAGCAATGATTTACATTCACGCCCTGTATAAAAGCATTATCCTCAAGCATGCGCTTGCATACCTTACCGCCACGGGCCATTAAAATGAAGGAGCAAGCCGCATAATTAGGCATACAAGTACGTAACAGGAAGAAAGTGTTAAGTGCGAACTGGTGCAGCGGCACCGACGCCAACGGTGTGAAATTCAGATAAGGTGGAAATTAGTTCTTGCGCTTACACCACACCAGAAACGCAAATCAGTTACAAGTTGCTTTACAAATCATTATGTTTCTGTCGTGCACTGCTGGGAGCGTAATGTGTACGATACCTTATTTGTTTACTCACTTCTGTGGAAATGTCAATGTACATACCTTTACTACAGGTTAAATTTATTCTAATGAAGTCGTATGAATTGAGAACTCTGTGATTAATAACTTCGGCCAAGAGAAACAGCAGGTAAATATTTTCAAGTTTTTAAAACTGCAATCTTGAGCCTAAAAAAAGTGATGTTTCAGTCAATTCCGCTATATTAACCTAACAATAAAAGACCTAAACTCTGGGCGCTGAAGAAAGACATTAAACGTAAACAGTGATCAGCACGTGAACAGATCCCTCGAAAGCATCCACGGATATACTCCAGTCACTTTAGGTCTAAACATCCTCGGCAGTGTATTTCTAGTGAATCCACAGACCCTTTTTCGTGTCATCTTGAGACTAGAAAAAGGATGACTGTTAAAATAAGTTACCTTGATCTTTCATGAGCTCCCAGTACAAAACATCATCGATATATTTTTGATGTAGGAACAACAAATTGGTTTAGAAAACATCCACTTTGAACCTAAATTGACTGGAGTAACATCGATCTACAGACAAATTTAAGGTCACTAGCAGTCGTCGGCGCTCTACGAATCTGCACAGGTTTGGACTTGTAAACGTGATTGTAGATGACACGACAGGCATCTAACAGTTAATTCACGCACAGGATTGCATTGCATACGCATTACGCATTCAGTAGCGTATACTCGTTTTTCGCGAGTGGAACGTTTTGTTTATATATTGCCTAAGATACGATGTCTGACACAGATACAGCCGACGAAGTGGTTGACATCAGCGCAACCCCACCCAAAAAAGGGCTAAGAAGCTACATTTAAGTGCAAATGAAAAACAAATAATATTAAATATATATACAAAAACCAAATTCAAGAAAAACCCGATTTGGTCGTGGACGAAGTTATATGTAAGGTAGCACATATTTCTGGAGTATGTCGGTCCAGTGTTTATAGGATCATTAAGGAATATAGGAGCACTCACTCACTTTCTGAGCCAAAACCGTATCCTGCAAGAAAAAGGATAACGGACGGAGTAGATGACTTTGACAGAACTGCCATCACGAGGAAAGTGCATAATTTTTTCTTCCGAAATGAGATACCTACAGTAGATAAGATATTAAGATTAGTTAATGCTGATGAGGATCTTCCATCATTTAAAAGAACCACATTCCGAAAACTTTTGAAGGAACTTAATTTTCGATTCTTGAAACGGGGAAGAAACAGTATGTTAATAGAGAAAGAAGAAATTGTTGTGTGGAGAAGGGAATACCTTAGGAAGATTCGGAAGTTTCGCGATGAAAAAAGAAAAATTTACTATTTGGACGAAACGTGGGTGAATGCTGGACATACTCAAGCGAAAGTTTGGGTCGACAAATCAGTAACATCATCAAGGCAGGCTTTTCTAGACGGTCTTTCGGCTGGATTGAAAAATCCTGCAGGTAAGCTCCTTCATCTATCCGGCAATTTAATTTTGATAAATTCGGGCAAATAATATGCTGTGATAGCAGATAATGTGTGATATTCTCCAAAAATGGTGCATTCGCAGTGTAGTCATTAGGAAAAAAACTTCGACCCTCTTTTAAGCGTTATTTTGAAATTTATTATCATTTCTGGGTGCAGTCAATTTGCTTTGAATGGGTTTTGAGAAGTTGCAAACTTCAATTTTCTACGTTTTTCAGTTTTTGATCAGCATTCCGTGACTCTTAAATTCAGCTAAATGAACTCAATTGCCTCATTCCTTCAAATTTAATCAATCCATAGTGTAAGGAATAATTTATTTCCAGGAAAAGGCAAACGGCTGATCATTTGTCACGTAGGTAGTGAAGACGGCTTTGTTCCCGAAGCACTGTGGGCCTTTGAATCAAAAAAGACAGGGGACTATCATGAGGAGATGGACGGCAATTCCTTTGAAAATTGGTTCTCCAAAATGTTACTAAAGCTGGAGAATAACGCTGTTATTGTACTGGATAATGTCCCGTACCATTCTAGAAAAATAGAAAAAATTCCCACAATGGCAACTAAAAAAGCAAACATACAACAATGGCTGGCCTCAAAACAGATCGATTTTGATGAAACAATGGTGAAGGGTGAATTGATAGGTATAGTCAATAGACATAAATACAAATACGATTTTAAAATGATCGACGAAATGGCCAAAAAACAAAATAAAACTGTCTTGAGACTGCCACCCTACCATTGCGAGCTGAACCCTATTGAGCTGATTTGGGCCAACATAAAGCAATACGTGGCGTCGAATAATAATACTTTTTAATACTAATTTTCTGATGTTAAAAATCTCTTTCACATCGCAGTCAATAGAGTTACGGCAGAGGAATGGAAAAACTGTATCCGCCACGTTCGGGAGAAGGTTGAGGTCAAAATGTGGGATTTGGACAATGTCATCGATACCCAAATTGAACCTCTAATAATTCATTTAAACGATTCAGAAGATTCAAGTTCCTCTTCTGAATGTGTGCGCGCAGCTTACTTACTAATAACTAAAAAGTGTAGTTAACTCATTTGTGAATCTCTAACTGAAATTTACTGTAAAAGATAATAATTATCTTGTATGAAATTTTTGATGACTACCCATAATATCTTGATGCGGTCCTGTAATGTCTCCTGCGCCTAAACACTCACTCACGAGCAATATGCGTGTATTTGTTTGGGTTTAGTTTCTTTCTTCAGCGCCTAGAGTATAATCTTTAAATTCGAGGATACAGGTAATCCGAATCATTTTTGTTTGACAATTTTTGCTGTATCTCTAAAAACATAAAAGTTTCCGAAAAAGAAACACCCTGTATCTTCGAAACGGCTGAGCCGATTTTAACAAACTTAGGCTGGTTGATAAGAGATACTCTTGGGCTACAAATGTAATATTTGAAGTTTTGTTAGTTTGCCGCTTTTTACGCTCCGGCAGAACAGAACGGAAATGGATATTTTGCTGAAAACGCTTAAATGCATTGCTATGATTTTTTATGAAAAAGTTGTAATAAATTATGGCGCGAAAATGTTCTCGGTTGAGTTCCATTTTTCTAATGACTTGGTGACACTTAAAAATTCACCGTAGTGAGAGGAAATGTTTTTGATGCTCGAAATGCATGCTCTATGCATTCCTGGAGCCTCTCGCTTACAATGCATTTCTTCTAAATAATACACAGTAAAATTTAACATTTGGCAGAACATAAACGAAGTTTTGATTTTTGAGACCATTTATTGCGATTCGCTCAGGAACCTGAAAATAATTCCAATGCTGTTTTTTCTATAATAGTCTTTCTTCCGATAGTTATTACTAAAAATTTCCGTCATCTTGCACCAGCTTATTTGATTCAAATGTAATTACAGAGGAATGGGTGAGCAAGAAAAAAACTGAAGTGACAAACACCAAGCAAATCGAAACGAGGGTGAAGAGACAAGTAGTATTAGAAGATGGAAAAGTTGTCGAGGATTCCGGACCAATGGTCACTACAAATACTACCGAGGATACTGAAACCCAGGAACACCACCACACCGAGGTATGTAAATATTACAAAAAAATGCTATAGACAAAAATTTCACATTACTTTGATTCTAAATAATGAATCTTTATTTTCGTCATATATCATAAACATATACTAAGTGACATATAAATCCGAACACCCAGTTTAAATGGTTTTATTTTAATAAAATTTTGTATAAGTACTTAATGAAGCATAATAAGTAAATGATAAAAATTTCTAAATGATTGCACTGCTTTAAAGCCCTTTGACCTTTAATAATGTGTGGATGCACCCTGATGTGCTACGCATTCTCACGACCATCGTGCACGCCTAAACAAAATCAAGACTCGTCACTAAAGACAATACTGTTCCATTCCTGATCCCAGAGTGACCGTTGTCTGCACCACTCAAGGCGATTACGTCGGTGTTCTCGAGTTAAAGGGAGGACCCAGTGTGGCCGGTATGAAAACAAGCCAAAACTTCTCATTCGTCGGTAAACACTTCGCATGCCAATAGTTCTTCCGTGTTCTGCAAACCATTCATTTGCAATGGACCTGGTAGTGGAGAAACGGTCTCTTAAGGCCAATAATCTTAGGCGGCGATCATCACGGTCTGTTGTTCTACGGCAGCGTCCAGTGCCCCTTGCTCTTTGTGTATGGCCTTCTCGAAGCCATGCCTGACAATACCTAACCACAGTGTCTACACTTCTTTGCACTCTAAATGCAATTGCCCGAAAAGAAAGCTTCCCGAAGTCCCACTATACGGCCCCTATCAAACTCACTAAGTTGACGAAATCGTACAGGTCTCCGTGCTCTAGGCATCGTAACCGATCGTAAAGGATGTCAAGAACCAAAATCCGCCAACGTTGATTCTTTACTGCGGCTGAAATATTCATTTTTAGAGCGTTAGTGAATTAAAAAAAAGCAGTATAAAAACCGGAATGTCCAACTGATAAGGCTGAAAATTGTTTCACTTGTTATTTACAGTAAGATAAATACATTCACCAACTTTTATTAAAATAAAAACATTTAAGCTGGGTGTTCGGATTTATATGTCACTTAGTATATTATATGTCATGACGTGGTCCAACTTTCAATTCGACATTTTCTCTTTCACCAACTTTTAGATGGAAATTATAAGGAAATAAAAATTAAAACTTTATTGATGGTAATCATAAATAAGCTGAGGTAAATCATAGCAGATTTTCAAATTGTCCGCCATTTTGTAGGCAAAGCCTGACCCTTCTCTGTACATTGTTCACTGCTCATATTATTTATCTTCATCTCAGTCTTCCAAATAGAAGCTCTATTGCTATGCACAATTTCAGGTCTGTTCTGGTAGACGAAACAAACGAAATCTGATAATTCCAAGGCCTAGGAAATTCTGTTTTTCTGGAATAACTAAGGACCGGCATTATCAGTGTATGACATATGACATTTTTGAAATCAGAATTAAAACCTATATTGATCTGCTCAAAAATCCAATGTGGCGTCCATAAGAAAAAATAAAGTTGATGGTGGTGGACAAGAAACGGAACGTCATATTGAAACTATTATTATGCCATCTTGTGGAGGAGAAAAAGTGCCAATGTTGATATGCAATTTATCTTGGAATCCCACTACAATTGAAGTCAGTAAAAAAATTACAACGTTCTTGTAAAAATTCCGACTCTTTTCGGAAGTGCTTTAATTTTGTAAGAAGCATTTTGTTGATTACCTAAATACTCATCTTTGCCCCTAGTCAAGCGACAGTCCCCCTGTATATTGGAATATTGTATTATATTCAAATAAGTTAAAAAAAGAAGACATTGCATGCGTTTGTTATAATGGATATTTTCTAAACATTGCTAATTTTAAGACTATTTTCCATCTAAGGATTTTGAAAATACCGCTTAGTTTCAAAGTTACAGGTAGAACAAGTTTTTCTAAAAATAACATTTTTATTAGGAAAAGTGGAATTTATTATTTGAAAAAACTTTTCAAAATCACCTTTAGTTATAATGCAAGACTCCAATCTTCCCTTCATAAACCGAAATCTCTTAAACATACCGACATCGTTTCTTGTCGAGTTATCTCCGGATTTTTCGTTAATTTTTTCGTCAAATTGTAGTTACATTAGTTACAATTTTCAATTTTTTTTTCAAGATCGGCAGTTGATAATGATAACAATGAAATGACCTACAACTTCACGAAAAAATTAACGAAATTGATGCAAAGGTTAAAAAGTTATTTCAAATTAATTTGAACAAAATTTTGTTGTTGGTATAATGCAGTATAAACTGACAACTTCAGATAACCCCTCAGAGAATAACCTAAGAGGCTTACGCGGATCAAAGAAACAATACCTTAGATCATTCTTGCCTTAGGTATTCTAATATTTTCGTAAAAACTCACGAGCAAATATACCGAAGTAGCTGGATGTAAGTTGGGTCTTCTGTTTCTCGCCTTTTTTAGTTTGCATTTCATGTACATGTATAGATAAAAATCATAAGTAACGTTTTTTGTATCTAGCTACGAAAATTGGAACCAGACGAGCTGGACTCCATCGACCAGCACGCCCTGGAGGACGAACCTGATGGAACCTCGCTGGCGAAGAGGTCCAACGCAATCCAGGTCGTCGCCAATCCCGATGGGGTCGTCAGGGAGGTCAAAGAGCGGAGAGTTGTGTCTAGAGAGGAGATCGAGGAAGTCAAGGAGACGGAAGATGTTCAGCATCTTGGAGACATCACCGATGAGGTAGGATAACATCCAATCACTTTTTCGAAAAAAGTCCAACTTTATTGCAACGTATTGAGGAAATAATGCGGTTTTTGCGCAAAACTAAATCAACAAATTTGTAAATGATTCAAATCAAATGTGTATTAAGATAAAATTAATAATCCCCGCGACAATCGCTGAGCGCGGGACAGCTTGTATGCAACCGGTTATACACAAAGGTGTAACTTGCTCGTACATCTGGTTGTCGGTATCTGCAAATGCTTCAGACTTAGTACGGGAGATAGTGCATCAATTTCTGTACCTGTTTCTAAGCTAGTTTTGCGACCAATGCGATATTGGATAGTCAGGATTGTATTGAAGCTACTCGAGGCGTAAGGAAAAAGAATATCGAATTTGTGAACTTCCTAATTGAATGTCGGCACTGTAAAAAAGCTTCCGCTTAGTAAAGTATCTACACAGCTAGAGGTAGAGCATGTGTTTCTTATGTCTAAAACGTCTAAATAGTGACTTCAAATATACACTGAGATCCAGATTTGTCTGATGGCTGAGTTCAATGTGTACGAGAGAGGAGTTCATCGCCATGTTGCCAATACATTACACCAGTTCCTTGAATCAAGATTCATATTGATAATATGCGTTAGTTTTTTCATTACGCCCAAATAATGGTTTTATTTTTGCGCAAATATTTTTGAATTTTGTCGCAAAATATAACAATCATTCAGGATGCATTGATTTTACCACCATCGGTGAAAATCAAAGATAATTTTAAAATAAATAAGAACACTAAGTCGCATTACAATTAAAATAAATAATTCTAATCAAAATAAAAACAAAATAGCGCGCAATTTGAATCAGTCACTTATGTATTGGCCACCTTATATTAATAAGTCGACCTACGTCCAGGAATAGTTCATTGCAACAGTATTTGCTAACAATAGGTTTAGAAGCAGAAACAGAAGTTATCTGTTTGAATGTGGACGGAGTATTTTGGTTGAGTTCCAAACCGAGACTCTTTATCTGCGATTTACTATTCCGAATAAAGGTTATTCGTCGCTAAGACTCACCCGTCCACGTTTGAATTCTCCATACCAACGGCAAATTGTCGACTGATGTGGCGCTTCGTTGCCGAAAACAGACAGTAACTCAGCAAGGCATTCTTGTTGCGATAACTGTCTCTGAAAGTTGTAATAAATTACCTCGTGAAAATGTTCTCGGTTGAGTTCCATTTTTCTAATCACTTGGTGACACTTAAAAATTCACTGTAGTGAGAACACTGCACGTATTGTTGTGAAACTTTGAATTTAAGTTTACTAAAGAGTGAGGTTAACATTCAGTACTGACGTTCGATCCGCGCGGCCTACTATGTTTCTTTATGCAAAACTTAAACGAGATCCCTCGTATACAGGGTGTTAATAAAGTATGTAGACAAACTTTACCGATCGAAACCTTGGTCAATTTGAAGACTAAATGTTCATATGAACATGGGTCGATAACGGCTTTCTTCTCGAGCTAGAGCATTATCACTAAAGAAATACGAGTAATGTTCCGAATATTTCTATGAATAATGAAACATATTTTTTGAACCAATGGTATAACCGATGATAAATTTTGCATGTTTTACAAGTTGCTGAGACTCGATATGAGCGTGGATGAAAATAGTTCCTGTATTTTTGGAAAAAAAATTACTTAGAAGGTCAATAGTTTTGAACAGTAATATTCGAATAGAACGACAACAATATCGAATAGTTTTTTTTACAATAAATGTTGTGGCTACGAATTATTTGAGACAATAAAGTAATTCAATTGTTTTCGGGTACGTCATAGGTGTCTAGATAAGCGCAATGCTTAAATATTAAAATCAAAACAAACCAATGTCATGCTATTTTTTTCAAAAATACTGGGTAACATTATCCATATTTACGTACATGGAGAGTCTGAAAACAACTGTAAATCATGTGATATTCACCACAGGGCATACCTAATTAAAATAAAATATGTACCATTCTTTTATATTTTTTTAGCACAATATCATCATTTCTTTTAGTGCTAATAAGCTATATACTATAACTATCTAAAACTGTAATGACTCATCGATGTTCACGTGAACATCACTTAACTACCAGTAGTCGGCTGTTCATAGGCAGGGTATGAATGTTTAACATGGGTGAACTAGATTTGTCACATGCTTAATAAAGAGTGGTTTGAAACATATTGTAAGTCAAAAATTTGGGAATTACCTTTATTCATCGTCGCTTCCACTTACATCTGACAGTAATAAACTGTCGCTATCGCTTTCCTCGTTGAAATTGACTATAACTGACTCTATGATGGTGTCAATGTGGTGGTCAAGCTGCCACATTTTTGTTTCTTCCTTCACAACATGACGGATAGCATTCTGCCAAGCTTCGGGCGTTACTAGCTGTATGGAAGTCTCAAGTAAAATCTTAACGTCTGGTAATTTGAAGGTTATGTTATGGCGCGCAATATAGCCCTTCACTTGAGCCCAGATGAGCTCTATTGGGTTCAGTTCACAGTGGTAGGGCGGTAACCGCAGCACAGTGACACCACATTGACGGGCCATCTCATCAGTCACGTAACTAATGTTCGCAGGTTTGTGCTGTTTAATTTTTTCATACAATTCCGCTTTCACACATGAATCGTCAAACGGGATTCCTTTTTCGCGCAACCATTGCTGCATGTCACTTTTTCGAGATCCCATAGTCGGTACACGTTCGGCTCGACGACTATGGTAGGAAGCATTATCCATGACGATCACAGAGTTGGGCTCAACTCGCTGAAGCACCCCTTGAAACCAGCTCCCGAAGCAGCTGGCATTCATTTCGTCATGGTAATCACCTCCTTTCTTAGAGACGAAAATCAAGTCACACTCTTCTAAAAAACCAACCAATATGAGTTACGATCAATCTTTGACCTTTCCCTGACGGTCCACGAAGACCTGTTGACAAACCTTCAATGCTTGCTTGTCGGTTACTCACTACGTTTTTGTCTATCCAGGTTTTTTAACTGTGTGACCTGCATTTACCCATGTCTCGTCCAAATAATAGATTTTTCTGCTTTGTCGCCTATATTCAATCATTTCGCGTAGGTATTTTCGACGCCAGGCGACTATTTCAGGTCTCTCTATCAATACTGACTTCCGATTACGCGTTTCGTAACGAACATTAATTTCGTGCAGGGATTTCCTCATTACCTCGACGCTCATTTGGGGTATAATTTCATTTTCCTTGTTCGCTGCATGTACAGCCTTGAGGGTTGGTATCTCATTCCTAAAGAAGAATGAATGTACGGTTCGCCTTAACGCCATTTTGCTATCGTCATCCAATTTAACGGCCTTTCGCCCCTTCAAATTAAACTTTGGATCAGTAGTAGCTCCAGTTTTCTTCTTTTCATGCACCACCCTGCGAATGGTCCACTCTGGAACGCCTGTCATACTTTCACAACGCGCAAGTGCATCTCCCTGCGACATAGTTCTGTTCAGATAATTGAACACGTTGAGCACGATTTCTTTCGCGTCCCTCTTCAGTGCTTTACGAAGCCGTCTACTTGTTCCCTGGCTTTCAGTACTTCCACTCGTGCCATTTGCACTCTCCATGGTTAAGTATAACCAAAACAGTAACCACAGAAACCACAACAATAACAATCACACAACAATTCTTATAAAAACACACAATATGCGATCGCTCAACGAAACACGTTCCAATGCGTTGCCGACGCCTATGAGTCTGCCGGTCGAAGCGCGTCTTTGATTTCATTGGTTCTATCGGCGGAGAACAATCAGCCATTATTTCCATCTCTGTCTGTGCTGTTGACCACCGCAAAGCCACAGAAACGACATATGTCGTACGCTATACGGCTGTACTGGAAGGAAGCCGGGATCGAGCTCTGATCACGTGTTGATCACGCGTATGAGTCATTACAGTTTTAAATAGTTGTAGTACAGCTTGAAAACAAAGTCGTTGCGGACCCATGTTCATATGGAAATTTCGTTAATGGTTAAAGTTTGTCTACATACTTTATTAACCACCTGTATAATAACTGCTGAGTGCTGAATTTTCCTTGATTGCCAAAAAATTGGGAGACGTTTTTTCTTGTAATCAAAAAAGTGTTCAGAGTGAAGGTACAACATGTTGCTCTCCACGATCTTCATTGTTTCAAAATCTAAATATTTGTTCTCTAGGTGTACTCGTACTGGATCATTAGAGTATCCTCGGGTCACTGACCTGCACATTTCGTATCAAGCATTATATTATGTATATACCCAGGTGCACTAACAAGGAAGGTTTATCAATCTCCTTCCACGTATTATCTAAAGTAATAGCAATGGAGCGCAAAAAGTGTATACGGAAGTAATTTCAGGTACGGGGGATATTCAGTAATTACCTACATAAAAAAGTATTACTGATAAAACTTGCGTTTGACAGTGGACGCGGAGGACAATAGACAGCGACAAAATTGAGTCTCGAGACGGATGTACAAAAAATGACAAATGAAAAGCGATCCTATATGCTTTCAAACAAAATTTCAAGAGCGATGTTTGTTAGAGATTGAGTTTCATACAGTTTGAGTTGTGATGCAGCTTGCCTCTGAGGGACCCAATATGATTTGTTTTGAGGCTCCACCCAATTGTGGCGAATAATAATAATAATAATAGCTTTATTGTCCAACAGTTTCCCATTTATAGGACAATTACATAATACAAAAGCAAAAAAAAAGCGAAAAGAAAACTACAAATGCAACACAGGTATAAATTTGTAACATGAGCTATTGGTACGAATAAGCCTTAGCTGCCTTTAGCAGGTAATTAACATTTGTCGTAAATATATCCCAGTAACATCCAATTCTGTTTAAGTTAGAGCACATTACATATAACGGTGACTTGAGAAGAATGTTTGTCCTAGCTCTAAGAAGCCCGAATATTTTATGATTGCGAGATGCAAACGTTGGAGTACGAAACTTGATCTGTTCCAGGATCAAGGGGCAATCAATTAAATTGTTGATCATTTTGTAGCCAAATATTATTGAGGCACAGTACCTACGTTTTTTCAAAGTCAACATGTCTAGGCCACTACATAGTTCCTCATTACTTGTACCTCTCTCTGGATATGTCCCATTAATCCTAAACAGAACAAACTTCATAAACTTCCGTTGTACTTTTTCAATAGCTGTGCTATAGCATTCATAGTAAGGGCTCCAAATAATACTACAATATTCGACTTTGGATCTAACATAAGCATAATATAATAGCTTAATAGACTTTATGTTATGAAAATTCCTGCAATTCCTTACTATGAAACCATAAGCCGCCAATGCTTCTGATGCTTTTTTATTTATATGCTGACTAAAAGTTAACTTTTGATCATAGATTATACCAAAATCACGTACATCAGAGCATCTTTCTAGCACAGACCCATCAATAGAGTACGGATATTCGCAAACATTAATTTTCCTGGTATAGCTGACTATTTTACACTTCCTCACATTAAGCTCCAACTTGTTTTCTACACACCAAGACAGCACAAAATTTAATTGGTGCTGTAGCTTGATACAATCATCAGGAGTATTTATCTGCGAATAAATTTTTAGGTCGTCAGCAAAGCATAGGCGTTCACATTCAACTGAGTCACAGAGGTCATTAATAAATATCAAAAACAGTAATGGTCCCAGGTTGGACCCCTGAGGAACTCCAGAAGGTGCCAAGTAGGTCTCAGATTGGAAGCCTTTATAGCTAACAAATTGCTAATAGCAACGGAGGGTAAAATTTGAAGTAAAGATGTTTTAACGAAAGAAACAGAACGCTTATACATAGTCACATAGTGACTTAACACTCCAAGATGTTTGATTTTGTTGAGAAATGTACGGGGAAAAAACAAGAAAACCTACTGCATAGCTCAGCTGAGGGAACATGCGAATAATAAGACACCCTAGAAAAAGCTGGTCCTTGTCTAAGACCGTCTTTTGCTTGTAAATGATATAAGATCGACCTATTCCAACTGTTGGCAGCATCGAGAATTGTTATCTTAGATTAGGATGTAGATGGTGTCCCATTTTCGATGATATTATGGGGTATCTCGCTTGCGAAGTTAGATAATTGCGATTTTCGCAATACTGTGCTACTTGTTTTTTAAAAGACAGATGGTATTAATACAATTTTCATTCCGTGATACAGGGTGAAATTGAAAATATTGCCTTTTGGGACCTCCCTTTTATTTCCGGTATCCTTTGACAGATCGCAAAGCTAAAAATTGGATCTAACACAGTTTTTAATGTTAAATACAGTGGCGCAGTCAAATTTTCATTATCATTTTTGTTGAGAAATGTATGGGGAAAAAGAAGAAAACCTACTGCATAGCTCAGGTGAAGAAACATGCGAATAATAAGACACCTTAGAAAGAGCTGGTCCTTGTCTACAACTTCTGCTTGTAAATGATATAAGATCGACCTATTTCAACTGTTGAAAGCATTGAGAATTGTTATCTTAGATTAGGATGTACAGGGTGTCCCATTTTCGATGATATTATGGGGTATCTCGCTTGCGAAGTTAGATAATTGCGATTTTTGCAATACTTATTTTTTAAAAGACAGATGGTATTAATAAAGTTTTCATAGTCCACTTCGTTTCTGTGATACAGGGCGAAATTGAAAATATTGCTTTTGGCACCTCCCTTATATTTCCGGTATCCTTTAACATATCGCAAAGCTAAAACTGGATCTTACACAGTTTTTGATGTTAATTTCATTGGCCTAGTCAAGTTTTTGCTGTGAGTTGTCAATTTTCAGCTATAAATCAAACTTAGTTTCTATTTTAATGGGACACCCTATATATTTTTTCTGGATTGATCCAAAAACTTATAAGCGCAATTTTTATAACACCTGCGTATAATGAAACCATTACGACTTGTATAATTTCATCTTATTATTAGCTAAAAATTAACCTCGATATTAATCCCTCTATAGACTTTTACATTAAAGAAGTGGTTGTCATTTTCTCAAACGCAATGTAGACATAAGGTGATTAATCTGTTCAGGAACAAAGTGGGTCATGAAAATTTTGTATACAGGGTGTTCCAGTTTATTGTTGCATAACTTTAAGATGCGATGGAACTTTCAAAATTAATGCATAAAGTCTATATAAACATGGGTCGAAAAATACGTGGCTTCCGAAATACAGGGTGTTTAAATTTACTTTTTAAAATAGTTTTTCTTAAATATTTCGAACAATATTTGGTGTATAACCTGTAGTGTATTAAAATGACCGAACATTTTTTCTTAGTGCAATTTTTTGCTTTTTGAATACAAAAAACTGATTCTTCGCACTTTTCAACATAAAAAAGCTCTCTTGTGAATTTTCGTTATAGTTAGCCGTTTTTGAGATATATCGATTTTTAAGGTTCGATGCATTTTTAATTATTTATGATAAAATAACGTTAAAAGTCAGTATCTCGATAATTTTTAGAAGTAGGCACATATTTTTGACATTGAAAGCAGAATAAGGTTAAGTCAATTGGTTGACAGTTAGTTTTGTTGTCAGTTAAAACCTGAAACGTTTTTTTGCAATTGAGAATGCGCGAAATTTAGTTCCTTTTACCTGTTTTTTTTTGTAAGTTTTATAAAAATGCCATTTTTATTCTCCAATCAAGATTTAGCGGATATTAATTTTTTGTAAATGGAAAACGCAGCAGAAGCAGCCAGATAATACGCAAGAAGATTTCCAAACAGACGACATCCAACTCGCTCAGTATTTGTAAGAGTGCATCGCCCAATAATTGAAAATGATTTTGGAAATCTCCAAAGGGATCAAAACATAAATGTTCGTCAGCGCAGATTTACCCGTATGATTCTGCGTGAGTTTGATAGAAATCCGACCACAAGTGTTAGGAGAGTTTCTGGTGCCTTGGGAATTTCAGCAAGCCAAGTTCACCGTGTTCTTAGAAATGACCATAGACGTCCTTACCATTTGCAACCTGTGCAAGGACTACAGCCAGGGGACGGAGAACGAAGAATCACATTTTGTCAGTGGATTCTTGATAGAACTGATAATAATAGGGAGTTTCTAAGTAACGTTTTATGGACCGATGAGTCATGCTTCACTAGACGTGGAGTGGTAAATTTTCATAATCAACATATTTGGTTGCATAAAAATCCGCATGAAGTTCGGGAAAGAAATTTTCAGTGTGAACATGTGGATTGGTATCTACCATAATCGACTATTTGGGCCCTACCTTTTGCCTGCAAGCTTAAATGCTGCGACCTTCTTGGAATTTTTAAAGGCTGAACATGCAAATATGTGGGATGATGTTATGTTAGATTTAAGAAGATTGGCCTGGTTCCAGCTTGATGGTTGTACAGCTCATTATTCGAGAATAGTTAGAAACTGGCTGAACGAAAATTATCCAGAAAGATGGATCGACCGTGGAGGACCAGTCGCCTGGCCTCCACGATCCCCTGACCTAAATCCATTAGATTTCTTTGTGTGGGAATTTCTAAAAGAAAAAGTGTACCAGACTCCCGTAACCACAAGAGATATGCTAATAGACAGAATCAGGAATGCATGTGATGAAATAAGGCCTTATTCGAATAATGCTATACCACGTTCGATCATTCGTAGATGTGAATTGTGTATTGAACAACTGGGTTTACATTTCGAGCAACTACTTTAGATTTTGTATGTTTGTCCTAACTATCCAATAAGTTGTAAATAATTAATTTAATTTGTTAAAAATAATATTGGAAAATTAAACAAATTAATATTCTGTTTTTTGTGTTTATTTGGAGTTAGGAATTATCGCTGTGTTTGAAAACACATTCTAAACGATCATCTTAATTACTTGTAATGCCCAAATCGAAAATGTAAAAAAAAATATTATTTTTCCATAAATAATTAAAAATGCATCGAACCCTAAAAATCGAAATATCTCAAAAACGGCTAACTATAACGAAAACTCACAGGAGAGCTTTTTTATGCAGAAAAGTGCGAAGAATCAGTTTTTTTATTCAAAAAGCAAAAAATTGCACTAAGAAAATTTTTTCGGTCATTTCAATACACTGCAGGTACAGTAGAGAGCGCCCTCTAGCGGCTACAGTAAAACTATGCCCATGGTTCGTTTTGTCGTACCAAAAAACCCTTGCATACCAATTTTCACTGTTATACATCAAATATTGTTCGAAATATTTAAAAAAAAACTATTTTAGAAAGTAAATTTAAACAGCCTGTATTTCGGAAGCCACGCATTTTTCGACCCATGTTTATATATACTTTATGCATTAATTTTAAAAATTCTATCGAATTTTAATGCAACAATAAACTGAAACACCCTGTATACCAATATTTCTTTTGACCAGTATTGCGAACAACGCAACTCTCTATCTTTACTAGTAATTGAGATACCCCGTAATATCATCGAAAATAGGACACCCTGGACAGAGAAGGAAACAAAAATGCGTTATCTTTAACACATAGTTTCTGAAAATATAGTCTGACACCACATTCTACGTTTCAAAATCGCCCGGGTTGAGATGATGACTCAACAACTTTCGGTAATTTTACCAAAACATTGGACATCCCTCAAGGAGCGCCAAATACATGAAAACTACAGCAATCTAAACCAGATCTAGAAGATATGAAGACAGACAGAAATGTCTATAATCGTTTCCTCACAATCATGATTTAAACAAGATGATCTCAATCGGCGAAAGTGCACCTGTCTTTTCTCTCATTCCAAGAAAGGATGCAGAGACACAAAGTGGCGAACCCACTTACAATGCAAGGATTTCAACATCATCGCTGTCTGAACGTTTCACTGCACAAAGATCCTGACCTATCATGAAATTCATCGTGATGCCAGTCCGGGGATCGTTGCAGGATTTTTTTCTCACTTTATGCGTTGCGTAAACGAATGACGGTTGAATCTTCTTCCTTTTTTAAGACATCGCTATGGACGTGGGGAACACGCAAAATGGAATCAAATAATGGGTGATTTTTTTGCTAGTATCTTTTTGGCAACACTGTTTTTGACAGATGACGCGTGAATCGTGTCTTGTGTCATTGTCAAACTTGTTCAGTTTGGTCTATAATTTAACCATGAATCGACTTACGAACGAACAACGCTTGCAAATTATTGAATTTTACTATAAAAATTCATGCTCGGTTAAGAGAGTGCGTCGAGCACTGCTTCCAATTTATGGGCAATTTGGTCGGCCTACTGAGGGAGCTATTCGGAAGCTTGTGACTAAATTTCGAACCCAGTTTACATTATTGGACATTAAACCACTAACACACAGACGTAGAGTGAGGACTGAAGAAAATATTGCGGCTGTATGCGCCAGTGTTAGTGATGACCGTGAAATGTCGATTCGCCGCCGTTCGCAGCAATTGGGCCTCTGTTACTCCAACGTGGAAAATTTTGCGACCGGATTTGGGTGTAATACCTTATAAGATACAGCTGGTGCAAGAATTGAAGCCACACAACCTCCCACAACGTTTCCAATTTGGTGAATGGGCGCTGGCAAAGTTGGAAGAAGATCCACATTTTTATCGAAAAATTGTGCTCAGCGACGAAGCTCATTTCTGGTTGAATGGGTACGTTAACAAGCAAAATTGCCGCATCTGGAGTGAAGACCAGTCAGAAGCATTGCAAGAGCTACCAATGCATCCCGAAAACATCACTGTTTGGTGTGGATTATGGGCCGGTGGCATCATCGGACCGTACTTCTTCAAAGACGACAATGGCCGGAACGTAACTGTGAATGGCGAGCGCTACCGTGCGATGATAACAAACTTTTTTTTACCCAAAATGGAAGAGCTGGACTTGGCTAACATGTGGTTTCAACAAGACGGTGCCACATGCCACACCGCACACGAAACAATGGCCCTATTGAGAGGCGAGTTCGGTGAACAGTTTATCTCACGTTTGGGCCCCGTCAATTGGCCGCCTAGATCGTGTGATTTAACGCCGTTGGACTATTTCTTGTGGGGCCATGTTAAGGCTAATGTCTACAGGGATAAACCAGCAACGATTGACGCACTGGAAGCCAATATTGAAGTATTTATTCGTGAGACACCGGCCGATATGTTGGAGAGTGTGTGCCAAAATTGGACCTTGCGCATGGGCCATCTAATGCGGAGCCGCGGCCAATATTCACATGAAATAATCTTTAAACATTAAATTATATCGACCGTTCTATCGACTCAAATAAAGATTTCATTGTTTTTTCAAATTTTCTATGTTTTTTTGAAAATCAAATCCTATACCTAAAAAATCACCCGTTAGATCAATATAATTACTATGATCACATAAATCTATTATTTTTGTCGTTGAAAATTACCATTGTACCGGGTGGCGACAAAAACAGTTATTACTAAAATGGCTAAGAGGAAAATCTGGAAAATATTTTCAAGTTTCTGAAATGGCCGCTAGGGGGCGTAACTGTAATCTTGAATCTAAGAAAGTGGTGTTTCTGAACTTTTTTTGTTTGGCATTTTTTCCTATATCTCTAAAAATAGAGTGGTGAGGAGTATCTAAAGGTTTCCGTAAAAAACACTTTGTATAAGTTTTATTAGTGTAATTTGAGAAAAATCGATCTTCATTAGCGTTCGTTAGGCGCCTGTATCTCAGTTGGGGGGCCCCCTACGGCAATTTTAATAAGGAACTTTTTGTGTTCTACAGGGTGTTCTTTAGTGATATGCGGATATTTAAGGGTGTGAATCTACATGAAAAAATAATGTTAGTTTGCTTTGTAAACTGTGGTCCAAAAATGTTTCCTTGCAAAAACTCGGGGTGTTGAAGATTTAGGAAAAAAATTGAAATTAATTAATATTTTCAGAACAACTTCAAATATTTCACTGATATTTAGTACGTAGTGGAAGCTAATAAAACTGCAAATTTTTGACATCATATTATGGGACATCTTGTTCTGACATCATTCAGTTACTTTTTCTTAAAAAAAACATAATTTCAATTTTATTGATTATATAACCATTTCTCTTGGAATGTCGAACAAATCCCTCTAGCGGCCACATGTGGAACTAACAAAACTTCAAATAATATAACACTTGTAGCCCAAGAATACCTCTTTTCAACTAGCCCAAGTTTGTTGGCTCGAAGATACAGAATATTTTTTACGGAAACCTTTGAATACCTCCACCACTTTATCTTTAGAGATACAGAAAAAATTATCAATCAAAAAAAAGTTTACATTATCATCGATTTTGAAGATCAGGTATTTTTTGTTAGATTAATTTAGCGGAATTCACAGAAATATCACTTTTTTAGATTCAAAATTTCAGTTACGCCATTTCGGAAACGTGAAAATATTTTCCAGGTTCTCTTTGTTTTTTTTTGCCGCAAGCCTCTGCGAAGGATAGGTTTCCAGATACAGTACCTACCGATCTTAGTACCCTGTACATCACACCTTCTACGGTTAATGACAGTAGTAACCTCTGCCAACAAAAAGGAAGTCTACCAGCGTCTCCAGCCGCCCTCTTACATATACTAAGTGACATATAAATCCGAACACCCAGTTTAAATGGTTTTATTTTAATAAAATTTTGTATAAGTACTAAATGACGCATAATAAGTATACGTAAATGATAAAAATTTCAAAATGATTGCACTGCTTTAAAGCCCTTTGACCTTTAATAATGTGTGGATGCACCCTGATGTGCTACGCATTCTCCAACGCGCCTAGGCATGCTTCTGATCAGGTGGTCAATGTCCTCCTGTGGTATCTCATTCCAGGCAACCACCAACTCCTCTCGAAGTGCTTCTAGAGTCTGAGGAGGACGTTGCAAATTGAGCAATCTCCTACCCATCATATCCCGCACGTGCTCAATTGGGGATAAGACGGGAGATCTTGGTGGCCATGGTAACAATGTGACATCATTATGTTGAAAGAAGTCTATTGTGACTCTTGCAACATGTGGTCGGGCATTATCTTGTTGGAAAGTTGGATCTGCCAGGGTGTCAAGATAGGGTAAAAGATGGGGTTCTAGAACTTCGTGGATATAACGCTGCGCGTTCATGACCTCTGATGAAGATTAAAGGTGACCTGGAACCATAAGCTATAGCACCCCAAACCATAACTCCAACAGTGTGATGAACATGTCTTTCAACAAAAAACTGTGGATTCCTCCTTTCACCACGTCGCCTTCTAACCCTGGCACGACCATCGTGCATGCCTAAACAAAATCGAGACTCGTCACTAAAGACACTGTTCCATTCCTGATCCCAGAGTAACCGTTGTCTGCACCACTCAAGGCGATTACGTCGGTGTTCTCGAGTTAAAGGGAGGACCCACTGTGGCCGGTATGAAAACAAGTCAAAACTTATCATTCGTTGGTAAACACTTCGCATGCCAATAGGTCTTCCGTGTTCTGCAAACCATTCATTTGCAATGGACCTGGTAGTGGAGAAACGGTCCCTTAAGGCCAATAATCTTAGGCGGCGATCCTCACGGTCTGTTGTTCTACGGCGGCGTCCAGTGCCCCTTGCTCTTTGCGTACGACCTTCTAGAAGCCATGCCTGACAACACCTAACCACAGTGTCTACACTTCTTTGCACTCTAACTGCAATTGAACGAAAAGAAAGTCCAGCTTCCCGAAGTCCCACTATACGGCCCCTATCAAACTCACTAAGTTGACGAAATTGTACAGGTCTCCGTACTCTAGGCATCGTAACCGATCGTAAAGGATGTCAAGAACCAAAATCCGCCAACGTTGATTCTTTACTGCGGCTGAAATATTCATTTTTAGAGCGTTAGTGAATTAAAAAAAAGCAGTATAAAAACCGGAATGTCCAACTGATAAGGCTGAAAATTTTTTCACTTGTTATTTACAGTAAGATAAATACATTCACCAACTTTTATTAAAATAAAACCATTTAAACTGGGTGTTCGGATTTATATGTCACTTAGTATATTTAATATTTGAGGATTGAGAAATTTCCACTTTTCCAACTGTACTGGAAAATAACTGAAATGTCTTTCAATCATATTCATTCGATCTGTGATTTTCGTTTAGAGAAATTTAAGAACCTGGTAATTTTCATTCGGGAAATTAATTTCTTACCAAGAACGCGGAAATACCGGCAAAGAGTCATATAAACTTAAAATGCTTATATTGCAAGAAAGTCAGATACGCAACTTCAAGAACATTGGTGCCCCTGTAATCTGAAAATCTTATAAAACAACTTGTTTTTCGTCTTATAACAATTCACTCGGCGCCATCTTTATCATATAAATAACGACTACTAAATAATGACAAACATTAACCTAATCGGATACAAATTTGTTCGTTGTACAGATAAGGTACCACCGTGCAAGAACCGTAGAACCATTATATTATCATTCAACTACCGTCTTTTTCTCAGTACCAGTAACGGAGGAACACGGCTCAATAAAATACGGGTACACTGCTGGAATATAAAGCTTTTTTAGCTCTTTGAAGCTTTTCATGTTTTATAAAAGAACCTCTGTCATAGTTATTCTGTGTTAGATTAAGATAAATATGAATATCAAAAAAAGCTTAGCGATACTTCTAGTGCAGAACACCCCTGCCGAAATGGTGTAAGGTAATGGCGATAGGGTCGTTTTTAAAATACATTTCTATAATACTTAAATGAGTGGAAATAAAAATTGTTAAATTTAATATACAGAGTTGTCCGCAAAGTTGGGGTTTTCCTTTTCAGAAACAACTACCCTTGAAATAACAATAATGTGTAGTGCAACGAGGGCGACCAAGTAAAAAAAAATAAAGGAAAAAGTACTCACTCTCCAGTTGACGAGAAGGGCTAAGTACGTCTCTGCCCGAAATCATACCGCTCCAACAGAAAATGAAATCAGCTGATGCGCTACCGAGCAAACGCAGAAACCACATTGATTGTCTTACACTTAATGGCACATCTTCTAACAAGGAAGGCAAAATGTTGCGTAAAAAGTCTAGTTATTGCATCCCGTCCAATCGATTTGGGAGAATAAATGGTCCAATGAGCATACCGTTCACCATGCCAGCCCAAACATTCACCGAAAATGTTTGTTGAAAATGTACCCGACGGACAGCGTGCGGATTTTCTACTGACTAAACATGAGTGTTGCGAAAGTTATTCATCCCATTACGCGTGAACCTAGATTCGTCTGTCACCAATATGCACTTCAAAAAGTCCGGATTATTGTCATGTTGATGCAACAACCACTCACAAAACCGCACTCTTGCTGGAAAATCGTCAGGTTGAAGGGCTTGTACACGTTGGACGTGAAACGGATACAGCCCCTCTTCACGCAGCGTTTGCCACACTTTAGTTTTTGATACTTGCACTTCTCTAGCCACGTCTCTAGTGCTTGTTGAGGGATTCTCGTCTACGCGATTACCTCTGTATGCGTGACCGTAACCGTCGGTTGAAGGTTGCATACTGACCTGACACACTGACTGACCCCGACCCAGTTCTGCCGTCGGGTTGAGACCTTGTACCAATCGGTGATGTCCCGGGTCGCGGCTACAGGACGGTATTCAGATATTTTTGATATTTTGGTGTATATGGTACTAAGAAAAATTGCTTATGTTTTCAAGATCTACACGTCGTGTAAAGGAAAACCCCAACTTTGCGGACACCCTGTATACTTCACCAACCAGATATTTTCTTTTCTTATCGCTCTCTTTTTTGATTTTCGGCAAATTTGCATATGTAATTTCCAGCTTTAATAAGAGAAGGCAGATGCACACCTAATTTTTAGCTTTGCAAGCATCTCAAATAAGTGTATTTGAGACAAGAAACCAACGGAATTATCATCAACACAGATTATTAGCACACAAATCCTGACTATGCATCTATGCACTGCCATTTCCTTCCAGCTATAGTATTTGTATACAGCCTAGACCTCAAATAATGCCATCTCTGAAGCAGATGCTACATCCCATCAGAAGCAAACATTGATAGCTGAAGCATCACGACGTTTAGGCAACACATACAGCTACGAAACGAGTACGCATCAAGTGTGCATCAGCTACAAAAACCTATATAATGTAAAAAAAACCGACATAATGTCACTTTTCAAAATACGTAATACTCAGCAGCATATCAGTCGCTACAGTATATTTAGATAAGAGATAGACGGGATATAAACAAGACCACGTGATCATCGAACGCTGTAACATTCGGCAGGGACATATTAAGAGTCACGCAGTACATATTTTAGATAGTAGATGCTGCTTTGCGTAACTTTGTAGTAAATTAGCACAATTCGATGTGTATACGATTGGTGATGGATATAGGATCATGTGGGGGTGGGGTAAGAAATATATAATGATGAAAATATACATAAGGGTTTCAAAATTTTCGCTTCGATTTCCAGCTTCGGATGCCGCCTGATGTTTGGTGAAATACAGTCGAATATAATCTCAAAATGGCGTTTAAATTAGCCTAAATTAAAAATAATCGTATATCTCTTAAAATTGCTTTTAGAATATTGATTAGTATATTTTTTGATTTCTAGGTAAATATGTAACCAAATTAAAACGTTCAAAACGTAAAAAAATGTGCATGGTTGAACATTGTCAGAAAGCAGATTCTTGAATAGGTTTTGCCAAAATGGGTTCAAAAATGTCAATAATTAATTAAAAAATACAGTAGCTTTGTAATTATTTATAACTTACCGAATTTGATGAACGACATCTTTTATTGGAAAGATGAGCTTGATGAGCTTTCATCATCGCTACTGCTTGAACCACCAACGTCAATAATGAATGACTCGACTTGTTCCTCTAAAATATTGTCCAGTTCCCACATTCTCTTTTCAACTTTGTCTTTCACGTGCTTAATACAGTTTTCCCATTTTTGCGCTGTTGTTAGTGCTTCTTTGAAAAGTCCTTTGAGGTCACAAAATTTAAAAGTTGTATTGTGCTTAGCTATATAATTTTTAACCTCTGCCCATCTGAGCTCAATGGGATTGAGTTCGCAATGGTATGGAGGTAAACGGAGCACAGTTTTATTTTGACTTGCTGCCATTTCGTCAATGGCGTATTTCGCGATATTCCGCCTTGTGATCCTTGACAATTCTTAATAATTGTACTTTCAGCATTGCTTCTTCAAAGTTGATATTTTTCGAGCGGAGCCAACTTATTTTGAACATCAACTTTCCTTGAAGCCGTTGTTGGGACCTTCTCCATTCTTCGAGAATGATAAGGCGCATTATCCAACACAATTACTGCGTTTTCCTCTAAGTTCGGTAAAATTTTTGAAAACCACTGTTCAAACGATTCGCCATTCATTTCCTCGTGGTAATCTCCAGTTTTCTTAGACTCAAAGCACCACAGACCGTCAACAACAAATCCATCCTCACTGCCAATATGGCAGATAATGAGCCTTTTCCCTTTACCTGGAAATCGAAGTACTAACTGGTGTAGATTTATTTCAATAAGCGAACCTTTTTCAAATGTTTTCATCACATTCAACGAAAAAACATTGAGACATGAGTATCAGATTGCTATAATTGGGATTATTTAGTCATATTGAAAGAAAGAATATTGAACGTCGTATGATTACTCAGCGCTTCACAATTTAATTTAAAGTTATAAACCTTTAAAAAATGAATGATCAGGAACCTGAAATACGCGCAAATATTAATATTAACAAATTATAACTTTATAAAGCTTAAAGTATGAATTAAAATGATTAGAAATATTAGGAACGGTACACAATATAAAACTTAGTAACTTTTTTTAAGTTTATAATATTCGACATATTTTAAGATTATATTAAAAAATTATTGAAATATCGAAAACACATAAAAGCATGGCTTAAAAAAGTTCTAACAAATGAAAATGACAATAAAACATCCACGCATTTTATCGAAAGTTATAAAAGTTTTGTTACTTGTAATATGTTTTATCTGCCCCCTGGAATTAATGTTTAGAACCTTGTTCCCAAGGTTTGAAAAACATCCGATTGTTGTCTATTACTCATATTTACCTGCTGGATTTTTTAATCCGGTGGACAGTCCTTCTAGAAAGGCCCTCCTGGATGAAGTTACAGAATCATCAACCCATACTTTACTTGTAGTGTGTCCTGCGTTTACCCACGTTTCATCAAGGTAATAAATCTTCCTGTTTTGATTTCTATATTTCCCAATTTTTGTTAAATAATCCCTCCTCCATAGCACAATTTCTTCTCTATCCAGTAGTAAACTATTACGACCCCGTTTTTTCCATTTGAAATTTAAATGCTTCAGTAACGCATGGAAAGTTGATCGTTTGAAATTTGGCAACGTTGTATCTCCATTTACCTCCTGCAGTACTTTATCTATAGTAGGTATTTCATTCCTAAAGAAGAATTCATGCACTTTCCTCTTAATCGCATGCTTATCAGCTTCATCCAATGATTTAACAATACTTTTGCGATGTTTACTGGTCATTGGCTCAGAAAAGGTGTGATTTTTTTTGTATCGTCTTAACACATTAAACACTGATGCGCGACACACCCCAACTTTGTGAGAAACCTTCACAACAATTTCTTTGATGGTTGATGCCTCGTTCTCCTCGCGCTCGATCTTATATACATTCAAAATGACCTCTTTCATTTCTGCACTCAGGTGTCTTTTTTTAGAGCGTTTCCTAGGTGGACTACAGGAGTTTACAACTTCATCGGCAGTATCTGTACTACTGGGCATTTTGCGCAAGCAGTTGATAACAATAACAATCAATAACAAGGTATAACAATAACAACGACAAACTCAACAACTTAATAAGATAACAAACGAAAACGTCCAAAGAAATATCAAATTGCAATGATGCACACGACATACGTAACACGTCTGAACCTGAATGTGACTCTGCCTTGATACGACTGCTCTGCCACTCGGCATAGGCATTTAATTGCGAATTGACCAATGAGGGCTCCTGTTTTACGTCGAGACGGCGGCGTTAGCGTGAAAATCACCCGAACCTTTTGTTTACATCCGGTCTATCTCTTATCTGAATATACTTTAGGTAGTCTATCAATATTGGTACGAGTAGTGGACAAAGAAGTTTCAATAAGAACGTGAGAATAATAGAAAACTGGTTTTGGTCTACCACACAGACTGACTTTAATGGGTGATCTATGCGTTCGCGTAATTGTCTTGTTAACGTTGGCGCTGGTTCATCTTCTCTAGTTGCTTCCATTATTCACTTTATAAGTACGGTACGCGCTGACAAGATGCTTTCTGTGCTTCATCGTTGCGATACGATGGACAGCAACTAATTGTCCTCCTAACTTTTTGCTAGGGAACACACAGGTTGGGGTGTCTTCTAACCTCAATGCAGCTCTAAGCTTACTAATGTCTTCTTTATCAGCACAAGTGGACAAAATGAAGACTATTGAGCAGTGACAGAAGCACATTAAGCTGAGAACTTCCAACATCACGGATCGCATATGAAAGGGAAAACAGCAGATTTTTAAGATTATAGCAAAAAAGTTATGTATTACGAGTAAATAATAATAATAATCATCTTTATTCGTTGGTACCAAAGTACAGAGTAATGGAAGTGATACTTGGAAAAGGTGAAGTTTAGTTTTCATTCCTATAGAGGAATAGTTGGTCTTCCACTTAACCTAACAAAACCTACTTAACTAACTTAAAAGCTTAAAAGTAAAGATATACGAGTAGTATATGTTACCTTAGTAATATTCAAACAATAGCCTTTTTGAAAGCATGAATAACTAATATATATAGAAGAAATGAAAAATTTCACAGAATACAAACAAAGACATAAAGAAATTAGGGACAAGCGTACAATGTAAGATAGGTATAATCATATATATGTAATATAGATATGTGCATAGAAATGAAAAACATTGTTATTAATTATTGTAGCGAGATCTCAGAAAATTGAAGTAGCATGTTGAAAAATTATATAGCGATTTGGATTTCAAGTATTGAGGGACAGCGTTATATATTTTGGAAATGTTATAAGAAAAAGATCTTTCAAATAGAGCAGTATGATGAGCTGCTGGTGTGATCGTGGTTTTAGACCTTATGTTTACATTGTGTGCATCTTGGCGAAGGGTTATTTTATTATATAAACTCGAAGGAGTTTTCATAGTTACAACCTTATGATAGAAGCATGCGCTATGCAGCTCTCGTCTATCTTTCATATTTAGCCGGCTTGTTTCTACTAACTTATGTGAAATGCCTTCTCTACGTCGAATTCCATGGATGAGTCGTAAACACGAGTTTTGAACCTTTTTGCATCATTTTGGTCTATACACTTACTATACAGAACGTCACAGGAGTTAAAATGTGATAGCACAAGAACATTTGTTAATATAATTTTGGTATTCATATTCAACAAATCTCTATAGCCATAGATACTTTTCAGGTTGCTGAAAGCCTTTCTGATACAGTTTGTTATGTGATTTTTAAAACGCAGGTCCTCATCAAGAAGTACACCTAAATTGTTTACTTCAGTTTGATATTAATATTTATTCTGTTCGTAAGAAGATTCCTCGTTTTTTTGGGACCAAAAATAATAAAATTTGACATATCATGGTTGGGGTACAAGGAGTGCTGTTTGGAGATATCGGAGATACTTTTGAGATCAGAGCATATTCGATGACAACCTTCATCTACTCCATCTGGGCGAAACGAATGAAGAAGCTGCGCATCATCCGCATATAACTGTAGTTCTGAGTATTTGACAGATTCTTCAAATTTTTATGTATAGACAATATACAGTAAAGGACCCAGTATTGATCCCTGGGGCACACCTGCAACTACTCCCGGAGCATCCGACACATTCCCATTTAGCACCACCTTCTGCTTTCGATTGTTTAGGTAATTTGACAGTAGTAATGATGCATGATTACTGAGCCCCACAGAGTGTAAGATGGATATAAGCATTTGATGGTTGATTGTGTCGAAGGCCCTAGAATAGTCCAGGAGTGCTAGGATGGTTATCTTACCATCATCAGTTGCCTGAAATATACCAAGTGACATATAAATCCGAACACCCAGTTTAAATGGTTTTATTTTAATAAAAGTTGGTGAATGTATTTATCTTACTGCATGCGGATTTTCATGCGACCAAATATGTTGATTATGAAAATTTACCACTCCACGTCTAGTGAAGCATGACCCAATGGTCCATAAAACGTTACTTAAAAACTCCCTATTATTATCAGTTCTATCAAGAACCACTGACAAAATGTGATTCTTCGTTCTCCATCCCCTGGCTGTAGTCCTTGCACAGGTTGCAAATGGTAAGGACGTCTATGGTCATTTCTAAGAACACGGTGAACATGGCTTCCTGAAATTTCCAAGGCACCAGAAATTCTCCTAACACTTGTGGTCGGATCTTTATCAAACTCACGCAGAATCATACGGGTAAATCTGCGCTGACGAACATTTATGTTTTGATCCCTTTGGGGATTTCCAAAACCATTTTCAATTATTTGGCGATGCACTCTTACAAATACTGAGCGAGTTGGATGTCGTCTGTTTGGAAATCTTCGTGCGTATTTTCTGGCTGCTTCTGCTGCGTTTCCATTTACAAAGCCATACACAAAATGAATATTCGCTAACTCTTAATTGGAGAATAAAAAGGGCATTTTTATAAAACTTACAAAAAAAATAGGTAAAAGAAACTAAATTTCGTGCATTCACAATTGCAAAAAACGTTTCAGGTTTCAACAGACAACAAAACTAACTGTCAACTAATTGACGTTTAACATATTTGCAGGCACAGCCTACTTCTAAAAATTATCGAAATACTGACTTTTTAACGTTTTTTTATCATGAATAATTAAAAATGCATTGAACCTTAAAAATCGAAATATCTCAAAAACGGCTAACTATAACGAAAATTCACAAGAGAGCTTTTTTATGTTGAAAAGTGCGAAGAATCAGTTTTTTTATTCAAAAAGCAAAAAATTGCACTAAGAAAAAAATTTCGGTCATTTTAATACACTACAGGTACAGTAGAGAGCGCCCTCTAGCGGCTACAGTAAAACTATGCCCATGGTTCATTTTGTCATACCAAAAAACCCTTGCCTACCAATTTTCACTGTTATACATCAAATATTGTTCGAAATATTTAGAAAAAACTATTTTAGAAAGTAAATTTATTTTTATTCGGAAGCCACGCATTTTTCGACCGATGTTTATATAGACTTTATGCATTAATTTTAAAAGTTCTATCGAATCTTAAAGTTATGCATCAATAAACTGAAACACCCTACATCTAGTTGAACTTGCCGATCGACAATAATAAATCTACATTCTGGTTCTCAAACATGCTCATGCTCAAATATAATTTATTTGCAAAATCTTGAACGATCAGAAAGAACATCATTTCTTATCACCTAGAAAATGCCTAGCTCCAATAGTTTTTTAGAACGTGAATGCCTTCCCAGGCTTTTTTAAGCTGCCTTATCCAAAATAATGAAATTTTATATAGAAAAGAGACAGCACAAACTGCCAACTGTTACCTGAATCGACCACTGTGAAAGTGAAAAGAGTAGGCAGTCTATTTTCACTGAATCCCAGTTGGCACTGATAGCCCGGGTCACCATTCTGGCCACTAGATGCCGTCGATTCTGGTGGTATAGCAGATACGGTTTACTCGCCATTGAGCAAACTAGTAATATAGCTTCAGTTCGTCGGACTACAGATGGATGAACATAGACAGCTGTTTCGTGCTGTTTGACAAAACCTCAGCATGCTGTAGCGTTGGCATTGGTGGACAACGAACGTAAGCTAAGCAACTCTATTCAGCGTATGAGGTTTTTTAGTTTAATTTTCCATATTCGGCTAAACAGACTTTTCTTGTCGTTCTGATTTAAGCGCTTATTGGAAGTCGCAAAACCAGAATTTTCTACTCCAATTTATTATCAAGGTCTCTCTTAGTGGGATCTTCCTGTAACCATACCTACACTTTTATTACCGCTATTATTTTGTTACTACCCGCCTACTATTTGTCACATAAATTTTAACACTTCAGCACTTCTACAGCAGGAGCTTATCGTGTTTGTTGTATTCTTAACCTTGTTTGCTTTTTTATTGTTAATTACTTGTTACAACCAATTAAATAACAAATCGTTCTCAACCTTGCAAGCACTTCGTTACGGTTTAAGATTTGCCGATTAACCGTTAAATTCGGATGAGTAAATTTTACAATAAACGATGCTTTTTTTTTGGGATAAATCTGGTATGCGGAACAAATGAAAATCCTGTAATTTCAAAGCTTACCTAGGGAATTTTCTTTTTTTCGATGAAGAAGATTTGGTGATGTAAATGTAGGTCGTATTTACATTTTTGGAATCGTAATTAAAAACTCATCTATGCAAAAATGCAATATGGCGTCTATAAGAAAAAATAAAGTTGATGCTAGAGGACAGAAGACTAAACGTCATATTGAAATTCTAATTATGCCACCTTGTAGAGGAAGAAAAGTGGCTATGTTAATGTACAGTTTATTTTTAAATCCTACTACAAATAAAGTCAGGGACAAATTTAAACGTTTTTGAGAAAATTGAATTTTTTGCGTCACTCTCTGGAAGTACTTTGTATTTCAAACCTTTTTAAACGGCAGTTTGTTGTTTACCGTAACTTTGCGACTTAAGCGACTTCGAATCTCTTACAGTTTTCGAGATCCCAATGGTGATACAGCCTGTATAGCAGTCGCGACACTTCATTATACTAAGTGACATATAAATCCGAACACCCAGTTTAAATGGTTTTATTTTAATAAAAGTTGGTGAATGTATTTATCTTACTGTAAATAACAAGTGAACAAATTTTTAGCCTTATCAGTTGGACATTCCGGTTTTTATACTGCTTTTTTTTAATTCACTAACGCTCTAAAAATGAATATTTCAGCCGCAGTAAAGAATCAACGTTGGCGGATTTTGGTTCTTGACATCCTTTACGATCGGTTACGATGCCTAGAGTACGGAGACCTGTACGATTTCGTCAACTTAGTGAGTTTGATAGGGGCCGTATAGTGGGACTTCGGGAAGCTGGACTTTCTTTTCGGGCAATTGCAGTTAGAGTGCAAAGAAGTGTAGACACTGTGGTTAGGTGTTGTCATGCATGGCTTCGAGAAGGCCGTACGCAAAGAGCAAGGGGCACTGGACGCCGCCGTAGAACAACAGACCGTGAAGATCGCCGCCTAAGATTATTGGCCTTAAGGGACCGTGTCTCCACTACCAGGTCCATTGCAAATGAATGGTTTGCAGAACACGGAAGACCTATTGACATGCGAAGTGTTTACCGACGAATGATAAGTTTTGGTTTGTTTTCATACCGGCCACACTGGGTCCTCCCTTTAACTCGAGAACACCGACGTAATCGCCTTGAGTGGTGCAGACAACGGTCACTCTGGGATCAGGAATGGAACAGTATTGTCTTTAGTGATGAGTCTCGATTTTGTTTAGGCATGCACGATGGTCGTGCCAGGGTTAGCAGGCGTCGTGGTGAAAGGAGGAATCCACAGTTTTTTGTTGAAAGACATGTTCATCACACTGTTGGAGTTATGGTTTGGGGTGCTATAGCTTATGGTTCCAGGTCACCTTTAATCTTCATCAGAGGTAACATGAACGCGCAGCGTTATATCCACGAGGTTCTAGAACCCCATCTTTTACCGTATCTTGACATCCAACTTTCCAACAAGATAATGCCCGACCACATGTTGCAAGAGTCACAATAGACTTCTTTCAACATAATGATGTCACATTGTTACCATGGCCACCAAGATCTCCCAACTTATCCCCAATTGAGCACGTGTGGGATATGATGGGTAGGAGATTGCTCAATTTGCAACGTCCTCCTCAGACTCTAGAAGCACTTCGAGAGGAGTTGGTGGTTGCCTGGAATGAGATACCACAGGAGGACATTGACCACCTGATCAGAAGCATGCCTAGGCGCGTTGGAGAATGCGTAGCACATCAGGGTGCATCCACACATTATTAAAGGTCAAAGGGCTTTTAAGCAGTGCAATCATTTTGAAATTTTTATCATTTACTTATTATGCTTCATTAAATACTTATACAAAATTTTATTAAAATAAAACCATTTAAACTGGGTGTTCGGATTTATATGTCACTTAGTATACTTTATGCCTTCTCCAGACTCACGCGCGAATCGCGCGCGAAGCCGCGGACTTCCCGCGACCCATGAGTGTGGATCCCATCGTATTCTTCAAAGCTTCACTTCGCGTTCGCGGGTTGTTCCCGTTTGTCGTCGGGTTTTTGTCCCGCGACAAAGGGTTCGCAAGGCGCGAACATGATTAGGCTCCTCATTCGCTGGTGTTTCAGTTGCCCTATAGCGAGTGCCGGGAATCGTTGTGTTTCTTCCACTTCTTTTCAATTGCTCTAGTTTTACTTATACAGGGTGTCCCGAAAAAAGTGTGCAATATTCTACCGGCGGTTTCTAGAGCTTAAAATAGGAAGAAAAGTTTATATAAACATAGGTCGACAAACGTCCCCTAAGGGCGCTACGGTCTTTTAAAGGGGCTCCCCTGGTTTTTCCTTAATATTTCCGAAACGTGTTGAGATAAAGACATAAAATTTGGTATCCTAGCCTAGTTTTTTATGCTGGATTTAAAAATATTAACAATCTTAGACAGTTTTGTTTGGAAGCGTATGTAACAGAGAGGGACTCAGGTTATTTTGACCCCAAAATTTTTGTCTAAATTGTGAATGATGGAATCAGTAAGATGTAATAAAGACGAAGTAGTGCTGTAACCAGCTCTGAAACCTGACTGATGTAGAGGAAATAAGTGATTTTGTTCGAAAAACTCCACTAGTTGTGAGTAGACAGCTCTTTCGAGTATTTTTGATAGAAAGCATAATAAGGTAATTGGCCTGAGATCCGAATATTGTTCTGGATGATTAGTTTTAGCTATTCGAATCATAATACCATTTTTCCAACTGGCAGGAAAGTAACCTGTTTCGAGACAGACATTAATAATGTGAGTTATATGGTCTATGGTATCAGGCAAACATAAGCAAACCATATTTAAAGTTAGACCATCAGAGCCACATGCCGTAGACTTAATGTGAGAGATTATATTGACGATGTCTTGCTGAGTAAGGAATTTAAAAGCAAACAGAGGTGCATCCGGTGTATGGCGTCTATCGCTATAAGAGTTAGAGACACTATCGATCAAATTTGGATCAGCTGCAGCTGTCTGGAAAATTGCAAGAAAATAATTATTCAAAATGTTAGGCTCAAGGATACTGGGAGGTATCGCAACATGTTTCTGGGCTATCACATTCATCCTCCTCATTTGTTTCCAAGCTTGACTAGAGTTAAGATTCCGGAAACGTGACGTATATGCTTTTTTCTCTCTTCTAAGCGATGCAAGGGCATAATTTCTCAAATCTTTGTATTATGTTTTAATAATAATAAACTTCCTATATTACTTTATTGCATTATATTCTGCTATAACCAATCAACCCTGATACCTAGTAATCTTACCGACAAAGCTTGATCTCCAATGTGCGGCATTTACTGCTTGTACGAGCGCATCGCTATCAGCACAAACAAATAAAACGTCAAGCTCAAAAAGCGAAACATTTCCGCTTGATATGCGTCTGTCATGAATTATCCTACGCGGACACTAGTTATCAAGTTGGCGGTCAACAAACTTTCTCGACCATATGGATGAAGCGGCAGCGACTCACATGTAGAGGCAGCGCTGAATGCCCCTCGAGAGGCAAAGCAAAGGCAAAGCAACGGCCTTGTAGAAGAAAGGAGGCTGGCGGTGGCCGAGGCGTGCTATCGTGCAGCAGACCGCGCCTAGTAACTCTTCTTTGCGACTCTTCTCTCTTTTGCCGGACCTGCGACATCAAATCGATCATAGCGCAGTGCTTTTATGGCAGGTCTAGATTTCATTTCATTTTTTTATTGGTGCTAAATATGGTTTATCTGAAGTCACTTGAAATAGCATAAAAACCTTTGGTCGGCGCGTCCTTTGTAATTTCATGACGTATCATAGACGTGCGGTCATTTATTTAGAACGATAATAATAATGTTTTTATATCACAATAAATGGATTTTACTATCTTCTTATTTTTTTGATTTGGGATAAAAAATACTTATATTGGGATTTTAATTTATGTTGACTGAAAGTTAAGAAATGGAAAAATTACAGAATTCCAACGTTTGACATAGGCAAATATTTACATAGCAGGTAGGTATATAAAAAGGTATATAAAGACTTACATTATAGGTATTTATATATCATCCTCGCCTTCGGAGCTGTCGCTAGAGTCATCTTGTAGAGGAATTACAACGGGATTTACAGGAGGCAAAACACAATATTCATTTTCATTTTCAAAAATATGCCTAGAACACTGCTTCCATAGGTCTGTGGCAGCAATATGAGATACTGCATCTCTTATTGTGGCCAATAGCGATTCACTTAATTGAGGGGTCTGATTATGTTTTCTTACTTTTTTTTTTAAAGCAGCCCAGACCAACTCAATCGGGTTAAAAATGCAGTAATAGGGAGGCAGACGTAATACTTCATGGCCATTTTGCTGAAGCAGATTGTCAACAACATACTCTTTTTCAAATTTTTGTCTTTAAATAAGATCCAATAATATGGCTTTGGTTGATTTTTGTGGTATTTCCATTCCCTTATCCTTCATAAAATCAATAATGTCTTGTTTTTTTGTGCCTGTATTCGGAATTTTGTTTTTCTGTCGGGAATGGTATGGCGCATTGTCCATAATAATCACTGAATTTGGGGAAATGTTTGGTATTAACTGCTACTCTATTCACTTTTCAAATAAGTCGGAGGTCATGCCCTCATGATAGTCGGCACATGATTCTTTGATATTTTTGGCAGATAACAGCAAGGCATTAGGTATAAATCCATTTTCACTGCCAGCATGGAGAATAATGATTCGTTTTCCACGGTTGCATGGTGCATTTAAAATGCACTTGTTGCTGTCGTCAACCCAGCCGTACTGCACAACATCATGGGTATCATACCACGTTTCATCCAGGTAAATCAGATTTCTTTTCTGCTCTCTATAGATTTTAACTTTGTGCAAAAATTCTTGGCGCAATTCAACGATTCGAGACGACTCCATAATCACCATTCTTTTATCTAATTTTTTGTATTGAAAACCACACAGTTTTACAATACAGTGCAGTGAGTCTAAGCATTTGTAATTATAAAAATCTTCAGGATAATCTTTTAATTTATCCCGTATCATTTCCAACGTGGGCACCAAATTTTCTTTATAAAATCCGTATATTATACGACGAATATCTTCCTGAAAACCCACGTCTATTCTTTTTAATTTTTGCCCTATGCGCTTTCTGTGGAAGGAATGGTTGACTACATCTACCCTTTTTATAACCCGATAAATGGTAGACCGACTGATTTTTGTCAGGATACAAATTCTGTTTAAAATTTGATTTTGCGACGAATATGGATGTTCGTTTTTCAGACAATCATACATATTTAGCATTACTCTTTGGGTCTGTTCCTCTAAATCTTTATGAAAGAATTCTGCCTGCACAGGTTCATCAACCATCTCCTCGTGGCTTGGAGCATTTTCCCAAGGTCTCCAAAGAGCCATATTTAGGACACACAAGAACAATCATCACAACAATTAAATCAACAAATAAACTGAGTATTCAAAAGTCAAAAACACACAAACTAATAAAATCTATGAAAAAACACGGACAGACTAAAGAAAACACGTTTATTCACCGCTACACTGCACTGGCTAAACTGTTTCAATTTTCAGTAGCCAGCTGCACTTGTTCAGAGCTCTGAAATACACGCTTTCTCATTGGCTATGTCCACGCATAGGCGTGCTTTACTCCACGTGGACCGGTGAAACTGCCTTTGATCTTATACGGGGGATATTTGCTGCAAAATTTGGCGATTTTTGCAGCAACAGAGCGTGTTAAATATAGATATATAAAACGCGCCCGGTATTTCACAGTGTTTCAAGTGACTTCAGATAAAGTATACACTTGTGTGCTTACACAGGTCAAAGTAAAATACAAAAATGTCAATTCACGAAACAATAACATTTGTTGGAAAGTAGATCATTAACAGGAGACTGTAAAAAACAATACTAACAGAAAAACTGTAAACTGATATTATGAATTTAAAATAAATACAAAACTGTAGAACAAGCACATCCGGAAAAATTGACAGAGTAAAAGTAAACTAATGCGCTACAACACCATTATAAGAGATCCGAAATTTATTTTTTTAAAATTCTTCGATGTTGTAGAAAGCTTTCTTGATAAGGTACGCTTTAATTCTATACTCAAATGAGCGGATGTCAGACATACTGAGTGCCTCATGAAGAACATTATGGAAGTAGATTCCATAGTAGTTAGAACCGTTTCTAGTTCTTTGTAGACGATGTTTAGGAATATCTAAGTTATACATGTTACGTGTACAGTAACTATGTACATCACTGAGCGTTTTGTATAGATCCAAATTGTTCCGTACATAACATAAGCGGATAAATATACAGGGTGTTTCAGTTTATTGTTGCATAACTTTAAGATTCGATAGAACCTTTAAAATTAATGCATAAAGTCTATGTAAACATGGGTCGAAAAATGCGTGGCTTCCGAAATACAGGGTATTTAAATTTACTTTCTAAAATAGTTTTTTTTAAATATTTCGAACAATATTTGATGTATAACAGTGAAAATTGGTATACAAGGGTTTTTTGGTACGTCAAAACGAACCATAGTTTTACTGTAGCCGCTAGAGGGCGCTCTCTACTGTACCTGTAGTGTATTAAAATGACTGAAAAATGTTTCTTAGTGCAACTTTTAGCTTTTTGAATAAAAAAACTGATTCTTCGCACTTTTCAACATAAAAAAGCTCTCTTGTGAATTTTCGTTATAGTTAGCCGTTTTTGAGATATTTTGATTTCTAAGGTCCGATGCATTTTTAATTATTTATGATAAAATAACGTTAAAAAGTCAGTGTCTCGATGAGTTTTAGAAGTAGGCTGTGCCTGCAAATATTTTTGAAATTGAAAGCAGAATAATGTTAAACGTCAATTAGTTGACAGTTAGTTTTGTTGTCTGTTGAAACCTGAAACGTCTTTTTGCAATTGTGAATGCACGAAATTTAGTTTCATTTACCTGTTTTTTTTTGTAAGTTTTATAAAAATGCCATTTTTATTCTCCAATCAAAAGTTAGCGGATATTCATTTTATGTATGGCTTTGTAAATGGAAACGCAGCAGAAGCAGCCAGAGAATCCGCACGAAGATTTCCAAACAGACGACATCCAACTCGCTCAGTATTTGTAAGAGTGCATCGCCAAATAATAGAAAATGGTTTTGGAAATCTCCAAAGGGATCAAAACATAAACGTTCGTCAGCGCAGATTCACCCGTATGATTCTGCGTGAGTTTGATAGAGATCCGACCACAAGTGTTAGGAGAGTTTCTGGTACCTTAGGAATTTCAGCAAGCCATGTTCACCGTGGTCTTAGAAATGACCATAGACGTCCTTACAATTTGCAACCTGCGCAAGGACTACAGCCAGGGGACGGAGAAGGAAGAATCACATTTTGTCAGTGGATTCTTGATAGAACTGATAATAATAGGGAGTTTTTAAGTAACGTTTTATGGACCGATGAGTCATGCTTTACTAGACGTGGAGTGGTCAATTTTCATAATCAACATATTTGGTCGCATGAAAATCCGCATGCAGTTCGGGAAAGAAATTTTCAGCATGAATTTAGTGTGAACGTGTGGATTGGTATCTACCGTAATCGACTATTTGGACCCTACCCTTTGCCTGCAAGGTTAAATGCTGCGACCTTCTTGGAATTTTTAAAGACTGAACATGCAAATATGTGGGATGATGTTATATTAGATTTAAGAAAATTGACCTGGTTCTAGCTTGATGGTTGTCCAGCTCATTATTCGAGAATAGTTAGAAACTGGCTGGACGAAAAATATCCAGAAAGATGGATCGGCCGTGGAGGACTAGTCGCCTGGCCTCCACGATTCCCTGACCTAAATTCATTAGATTTCTTTGTGTGGGGATTTCTAAAAGAAAACGTGTACCAGACTCCCGTAACCACAAGAGATATGCTAATAGACAGAATCAGGCCTTATTTGAATAATGCTATACCACGTTCGATCATTCGTAGATGAGAATTGTGTATTGAACAATTGGGTTTACATTTCGAGCAACTACTTTCGATTTTGTATGTTTGTCCTAACTATCCAATAGCATTTTAGTTGTAAATAATTAATTTAATTTGTTAAAAATAATATTGGAAAATTAAACAGATTAATATTCTGTTTTTTGTGTTTATTTGGAGTTAGGAATTATTGCTGTGTTAAAAACACAATCTAAACGATCATCTTAATTACTTGTAATGCCCAAATCGAAAATGTAAAAAAAATATTATTTTCCCATAAATAATTAAAAATGCATCGAACCTTAAAAATCGAAATATCTCAAAAGCCGCTAATTATAACGAAAACTCACAGAAGAGCTTTTTATGTTGAAAAGTGCGAAGAATCAGTTTCTTTTTTCAAAAAACAAAAAATTGCGCTAAGAAAATTTTTTCGATCATTTTAATACACTACAGGTACAGTAGAGAGCGCCCTCTAGCGGCTACATTAAAACTATGCCCATGGTTCGTTTTGTCGTACCAAAAAACCCATGTATACCAATTTTCACTGTTATACATCAAATATTGTTCGAAATATTTAAAAAAAAAACATTTTAGAAAGTAAATTTAAACACCCTGTATTTCGGAAGCCACGCATTTTTCGACCCATATTTATATAGACTTTATGCATTAACTTTAAAAGTTGTATCGAATCTTAAAGTTATGCAATAACAAACTGAAACACCCTGTAGAGAGATGGAAGAGTAAAGATCGCTAGATTGATGAATGCTTCCCTACATGGCTGCATATACCTCTGATGCAGCGCCTTTGTAGTGCAAATACTTCAGGCATATGGAGAGAGTGACCCCAGTTCAAGAGTGCGTACGACATTCTTCAGTGGAAGTATCCATAATAAGTGGTTAGCCACGTGTCATCAGAAACGCAGCTTTTCAGATACCTGATTGAATAAATGGTCTTGGATAGTTGGTAGTGTATCAATACTGATCCCCAAAATTTTACTAGTTTTATGTTTTACTGTTATGGTGACACAAACTTATTACCATGGAATGTCTTTAAATCATTAAGTGACAGTTTATTTGATAAACACCAATTTTCTAAATTTATCGCAGAGAAAAGTGGATCAATTGATTTGCTACTACAGAGCATTGTTGTGTCATCGGCAAATAGGTAATTTTGTTTCTTTTACAATTAGGAGGGTCATTTATGCAAATGAAGATTAAAAGTGGACCCAGTCCAGAACCCTGTGGAACCCCACATGAAACTGACGCTATACTGCAGGTAGTATTCGTATACCGATGTTAGTTTATATTTGTATGTTACGTGAATAAACTTATTATTATTATATGCAACGTGTGTAAGCTCTATTGCTTTGAGATTTGCCTTTAAGACTAACTTTTTCTGATTGGTTACGCAGTAAAATGATAAGGAATCCAGGTTTTTCTCGAATATTGTTCACAGATGGAGCTTGTTTTTTATGCAATTCAATTATTAACTTCCACATCAATCACATTTGGATCGAAAACAATCCACACGCTTTAACAGAACATAATTTTCCAGAACAGCTTTCTTTTCATTTTTTGATCGGAATTGTCGGTGACCATCTCATTGGACTTCATCTTTTTCCACCTAGACTTAATGAAGATGAATCCCTAACTTTTGTAACTTTTGTAGAATTTGTTTTATGACCACTCATGCAAAGATTCCGTTAACTGTAGTAGCGCGGTAATTTTGGAATGGATAGCTGGACACAGAACCTAATAAAAAATGCACAAAAGTCAGTGGCGTACATTTTTTGACACAAATATTCCTTCAGATTCCGTTCGAGACGACGCTGAACTTAATAAATTTATTCAACTTAAGGCTTAATTAGCTCCTTAATGTTATAAATGCTAAACCTAGTAAAGGCACTAATGGACTGCAACCAGAACAGGGTCCGAAACTTTGCGGCGAACATCAGGATCTTGGTGTCAGCTTGTCTTTCATATCGTTTACAGAGCGTTAGTAGTATGTTGTTGCAACTAGCTTTGAACATCTACGATATGTATTCTAAATATCTTCTTCGACGAGGACGGAACAAAAATTATGTTAAGTCCTCGTCGAAGTAAATAGCTCCCTCACTCCCTATGTATCACCCAATTGTTGCAACAACTTGGCTTTGAAGTAAATGAAGGCTTATAGGTGGCCAGAGAGGAGAAAGGTAGGGGGAGGGGGCGCGGTGCCGCTTTCCTTCTCAGCGTGCGCGCTTTGAAATCGTGGCGGTTGGGTACTACTATGAGGGTACTACCCGCCAAATTACAACTAAATTAGGTAGTGGATATGTTGTAGAAAAAATTACACACTGTCACAGAAACACGTAAATAATGTACGTAATACCCCTGCAGGTGCGGCTTGCTTTTAGTGAGGATAGTACATTAGGGCAACACTGATGCAGTTTCTATTTGAGGTTTCGCGTGACCTTTCAGCGTTATCAAATAGTCTACAATAACAACAACTCACTACGATGACGTTACTAAAGATCCTCGAGAGGGGCGACGCGGTACCTCGCCGCGGAATCGGTGAACGGTTACCAACCAACCGGCGACGAAGAAGTACTCTGCAAGTCCTCAGCTTACCGGTAAGCCAGCGGTACGTTCTTATGGCGATAAACCGGGTGCTACTCATCACCGCATGATGATAACCACGGTATAAAAAACATAACTCACGACAACTGTGATGATGGTACTCGAATACTTGTGACAGTGCTTACGATATAGTGATCGGTGTGAAACTTGGGCAGTACTACTTTTTGGGACTTCTCGTTTGGCGAAGCAGGAAGAGTTTGGGATTTATTGGGGGTAAGGATCTGTTAGGGATTGATTGTACATACTGAAAAAGGACTCTTTATTGAATTGTTGTAGCTTTGTTGTATATTCTAATTAATAATAATGTTTATTGGTGTAACTACAAAGTTTTCGAATAAATAATAACGGCAGTGCCCAATAAACATAATATACTCAAACAAGTGTGCACTTGTGCTTGGGTTTTAAACGAACTTGAATTATATCAATACAACAAATTTCCTTTAAGTAACGTCAAACGTATAAATTTACATCAATTTATTACCAAATAATATATTGATTTTTAATGTCTTTAAGCTTTGTAGCCCTAGTGGATTTGGGATAAATAATATCTATCCTATATTTGCCGGCAGTCGAAAAGCTGAGAATAACTGTAAAAATTTTCTGTGGGATAACATTTAGAATACATGTATTTACAATGCGATCAAATCGTATAATTCTTGAGACCGCAGTTAGAAGGAAACCAATCCATTACCCAAATTCAAGAAAAAAGTTAAAGAACTTCTACTTGATCAGCAGCGAAATCTGATGTGACCCATAAGTGGTCTCATATTTTCCTTATGCCTTACTTAGATTATACTTTATTCTGTCGTTATTGTATACAGGTATTAAATTTAAACAAATCCTGTTTTTTTTCACATCTAGTATTGTTAAGGGTGTTAGATAGTAGAATACATATATTATCTAAATCTCGCCTCCTGTAATAATATTACAAATAAGAGACGTTAATTATTAATTATTATTATTATGTGTTTTTGATCACTTAACCTTCAAATTCCCAAGCTAAAATTCCATAAAATGGTAATGACTGAACAAAGGCATGATATATCGTGTGTAGATATTTTTCGCTTAAAAGACTGCTGAATAGTTTGATTTTTGGAATATGGTATCTTATTCTTCTTTCTTTCTTTTTAACGGGTAATTCCATCTTAGATGAGTATCTACGAATAACCCTAAATATTTGAAATCATCAACCGATTGTATCTTTTGCAGCTATTCAACGTTTTAACTTCGAGTTGATTAAAATTTGGGGAAGATCTGTTGTCGCTAGAAAATGTAATAAAATATGTTTTGTAGAATTGTTTAAAATACTTTCCGTCAAAAAATTTGTAACCTTTTGAAAACCTAATACAATTTTGTTTGTTAAAGAAGCCAATATTTGTCTGAGTAAATAATTGCCGTATCGTATGCGAAACCGATAATGTCTATCGTTTTTTAACTTCATTAACGTCATTAATATCGAAATTAAACAGCACTGGTCCTAATACGGTTCCCTGTAGAACCCCGCATCTAACTGTCACATTTTAACTTTGTGTACTGTTAATGTTCACACAGTGTTTCCTGTGTTTCAAATAAGTTTTCATGACTTGATAAGTGTTCCACGAAATCCTAAATTTTCCAAGGTTTCAAATAATGTTTGATGCATAATGCTATCGAACGCTTTGGCAACTTCTACAAAAAGGCAAGCTGTTGACTTATTACTATCAGCGAATTTGTAAATGTTGGTTGTTAACTGAATAAGTGCATCTTGAGTTCACGTTGCTTTCTGGAAATTTTTTCGAATATTTTTGAAAAGTTTGTCAATACTGAAATTGGGCGATAATTACGAGGTTTTTCTGTTTATCTCGAAATTTGAATCAGGTTTTGTTAATGCCTTTTTTAACTGGGTCGGTAACATCCCTCTTTCCATGCAGGTGTTTAGAAGATATGCTAGTTTTGTCTTTATTTTTGATGTGTTTTAAAATAAAAAAGATCCATGATACATTCGGGTATACACAAAAAAATGAATCAATTATATTGCCTTGACGTATAAAGCGTAAGGGTTAGGTCATTTCTCCCTTGATGAAGATCACTACAGCACTGTGACTGGTAAAATAGAAATCTGTATCCAACATCTTTTGACTGATCTCAATATACTTTCTATTGACTGAAGATGATTCTTCAACTACGAACACGTTTGAACAATTAACCATTGCCCTTAAGAAATTCTTACTTAGTGTCTAGCTTAACCTCAATTTTGTTTATATTGTTCCAGTTGATTGATACTCAAAAGATCAAAATATACTAAGTGACATATAAATCCGAACATCCAGTTTAAATGGTTTTATTTTAATAAAATTTTGTATAAGTACTTAATGAAGCATAGTAAGTAAATGATAAAAATTTCAAAATGATTGCACTGCTTCAAAGCCCTTTGACCTTTAATAATGTGTGGATGCACCCTGATGTGCTACGCATCCTCCAACGCGTCTAGGCATGCTTCTGATCAGGTGGTCAATGTCCTCCTGTGGTATCTCATTCCAGGCAACCACCAACTCCTCTCGAAGTGCTTCTAGAGTCTGAGGAGGACGTTGCAAATTGAGCAATCTCCTACCCATCATATCCCACACGTGCTCAATTGGGGATAAGTCGGGAGATCTTGGTGGCCATGGTAACAATGTGACATCATTATGTTGAAAGAAGTCTATTGTGATTCTTGCAACATGTGGTCGGGCATTATCTTGTTGGAAAGTTGGATCTGCCAGGGTGTCAAGATAGGGTAAAAGATGGGGTTCTAGAACTTCGTGGATATAACGCTGCGCGTTCATGTAAACTCTGATGAAGATTAAAGGTGACCTGGAACCCCAAACCATAACTCCAACAGTGTGATGAACATGTCTTTCAACAAAAAACTGTGGATTCCTCCTTTCACCACGTCGCCTTCTCACCCTGGCACGACCATCGTGCATGCCTAAACAAAATCGAGACTCGTCACTAAAGACAATACTGTTCCATTCCTGATCCCAGAGTGACCGTTGTCTGCACCACTCAAGGCAATTACGTCGGTGTTCTCGAGTTAAAGGGAGGACCCAGTGTGGCCGGTATGAAAACAAGCCAAAACTTCTCATTCGTCGGTAAACACTTCGCATGCCAATAGGTCTTCCGTGTTCTGCAAACCATTTATTTGCAATGGACCTGGTAGTGGAGAAACGGTCCCTTAAGGCCAATAATCTTAGGCGGCGATCTTCACGGTCTGTTGTTCTACGGCGGCGTCCAGTGCCCCTTGCTCTTTGCGTACGGCCTTCTCGAAGCCATGCCTGATAACACCTAACCACAGTGTCTACACTTCTTTGCACTCTAACTGCAATTGCCCGAAAATAAAGTTCAGCTTCCCGAAGTCCCACTATACGGCCCCTATCAAACTCACTAAGTTGACGAAATCGTACAGGTCTCCGTACTCTAGGCATCGTAACCGATCGTAAAGGATGTCAAGAACCAAAATCCGCCAACGTTGATTCTTTACTGCGGCTGAAATATTCATTTTTAGAGCGTTAGTGAATTAAAAAAAAGCAGTATAAAAACCGGAATGTCCAACTGATAAGGCTGAAAATTCTTTCACTTGTTATTTACAGTAAGATAAATACATTCACCAACTTTTATTAAAATAAAACCATTTAAACTGGGTGTTCGGATTTATATGTCACTTAGTATATGTTTCGATAATTCTCGATGCCAAATGTATGTGAGTATCAATTATAGACAAACAAATTCAAATTTAATCTGTATGTCCGGATTGTTTTAGAAATAAGCACATAAAGAACTAAATTCTGTTTTTTGCTTATTGCATTGAAATATCTTCACTATCTGTTTTACGACAAGTTAAATTTATATTTATTAATACCCCCAGTGAGAACTAATCCACCTTGTCGTTGTCTAGGCTATAGTATTGTATCGAATTTTCATCAATAATACCATCAGGATAATTAGAGTTATCAGAATAATTGAATACATCCCCTATCGAATAAAGAAATGTTGTTTATTGGATTCAATGTTTATGGGCAATATAAAGTTCATGTTGGTTTACACGATACCACTTTGATCTATAATATATACTAAGTGACATATAAATCTGAACACCCAGTTTAAATGGTTTTATTTTAATAAAAGTTGGTGAATGTATTTATCTTACTGTAAATAACAAGTGAAAAAATTTTCAGCCTTATCAGTTGGACATTCCGGTCTTTATACTGCTTTTTTTAATTCACTAACGCTCTAAAAATGAATATTTCAGCCGCAATAAAGAATCAACGTTGGCGGATTTTGGTTCTTGACATCCTTTACGATCGGTTACGATGCCTAGAGTACGGAGACCTGTACGATTTCGTCAACTTAGTGAGTTTGACAGGGGCCGTATAGTGGGACTTCGGGAAGCTGGACTTTCTTTTCGGGCAATTGCAGTTAGAGTGCAAAGAAGTGTAGACACTGTGGTTAGGTGTTGTCAGGCATGGCTTCGAGAAGGCCGTATGCAAAGAACAAGGGGCACTGGACGCCGCCGTAGAACAACAGACCGTGTAGATCGCCGCCTAAGATTATTGGCCTTAAGGGACCGTTTCTCCACTACCAGGTCCATTGCAAATGAATGGTTTGCAGAACACGGAAGACCTATTGGCATGTGAAGTGTTTACCGACGAATGAGAAGTTTTGGCTTGTTTTCATACCGGCCACACTGTGTCCTCCCTTTAACTCGAGAACACCGACGTAATCGCCTTGAGTGATGCAGACAACGGTCACTCTGGAATCAGAAATGGAACAGTATTGTCTTCAGTGACGAGTCTCGATTTTGTTTAGGCATGCACGATGGTCGTGCCAGGGTTAGAAGGCGACGTGGTGAAAGGAGGAATCCACAGTTTTTTGTTGAAAGACATGTTCATCACACTGTTGGAGTTACGGTTTGGGGTGCTATAGCTTATGGTTCCAGGTCACCTTTAATCTTCATCAGAGGTAACATGAGCGCGCAGCGTTATATCCACGAAGTTCTAGAACCCCATCTTTTACCCTATCTTGACACCCTGGCAGATCCAACTTTCCAACAAGATAATGCCCGACCACATGTTGCAAGAGTCACAATAGACTTCTTTCAACATAATGATGTCACATTGTTACCATGGCCACCAAGATCTCCCGACTTATCCCCAATTGAGCACGTGTGGGATATGATGGGTAGGAGATTGCTCAATTTGCAACGTCCTCCTCAGACTCTAGAAGCACTTCGAGAGGAGTTGGTGGTTGCCTGGAATGAGATACCACAGGAGGACATTGACCACCTGATCAGAAGCATGCCTAGGCGCGTTGGAGAATGCGTAGCACATCAGGGTGCATCCACACATTATTAAAGGTCAAAGGGCTTTAAAGCAGTGCAATCATTTTGAAATTTTTATCATTTACTTATTATGCTTCATTAAGTACTTATACAAAATTTTATTAAAATAAAACCATTTAAACTGGGTGTTCGTATTTATGTGTCACTTAGTATATATAAAGCAATACCAGAGCAAAGAAGGTCTTATAGATGAAAGGCAAAACAAGAGTCAAACAAAACAGTCTATGCCACAAACAGGAGTAACTTGAGTTGTTAGAATACATAATAAACGTGGATAATAATAATAAGCATTTGTAGCCCAACAGTTTATAGGCAATAACAGAGGTATATACATAAGCACAAAGCATTTACAGGGTGTTTTCAAAGTTGAGTCATTAATTTTGACTGCTTGTAGGACTCGTCGAAACGAGTTGATATTTAAAGAATCACCCATATAAAAGTTGCGTGTTAAATGAAATAGTAAAAAATTAAAAAACTTTGAAAATAAGAATGTAATTACACAAAGTTTTTGAAATTCTCGTCGATTACCGCGTAAAATCTCAGCGTTCTTTTTACTACCCTCATCGTTTATCTAAATTTGGCAAACTTTTTGTGTTATTGTATGACTTTCAGTTCGAGTCTTCATTTAGTTTTTTTTCTTACACAATCTGCCATAATTATTAGATGTTCCTCTAAATGTGACACAGAATATGTGGTTCCTCCATGATGGGCCTTCACCAGAGACGAGAAGGTCATGATCATCTAAATAAGGAGTTTCCGAATAGATCGATAGCGCGCAATGGACCCACTTCTTGGCCTGCTCGCTCCCCGGATTTAAGCCTTGCGATTTTCTTCTGTGCTATTTGAAAGAGTTGGTGTATCATGACGGAGCAGTAACTACTCTGGAAGAACTTCATCAGCGCACAGAGAATGCTTGAGGGGACAATTTTGAACAGTTTTCGTACAAATGCTATCCATTTAACTTTTTTTTTAAATAAATTTTAATAATGTAAGCTAACTCTCTTAATATGCAACTTTTATATATGTGACTTTTGGTATATCAACTTCTTTTGACGATAGTCTACAAGCTGTTAAAATAAATGATTCATCTTTGAACACACCTGCTATACTTAAGAGTGTTGTTGACACACATAGTGGTGTCTTACTGTCTGACATGTAAAGTTAAAAGACAATACATAGCTGCTATAAAGGCCTTAGGAATTCACAACTTTATCTCTAAGAGCACAATGGTAAAGACCAACGTGAGTCATCAGGGCACAGAACGAGCTAAACTCTCCCTAATCCAACATGTAGTTTTAAAAATCATGCGTCTGGCCGCCTTCGGTAATTTCTCAGTTAACCTAACGATGAAATAGCGAAATGCTAGCTACAAATGTCCATACAATATCTTAGGTTTCTAGTGACTTGATTAGATGATTTCAGCTAACGAAGCATTTTCATAGCAAAGATCGTAATACGTCTCCGTGTATGCGAAATGGCAAACTGATTCTGTGGTTAATTCTTCAACAGTTTCATGTGTCAGATAAAAAAAATCGAAGGCCTCTAGGTGCTTTAATCTTGACTCCAATACAGAATGCAGAGTACGCACGTAGTATGACAATAGTCTGATCTACGATACCATCCACTGAAGTTATTACCTTAAATATTATCAGTTTATCTCATCAAAAGTAAGTACAAGCCCATTTAGAAGAACATTCTCCTCGCCATTAGCCTGTCTGTGGTTTGATGGAAACCAGCAAGTCTGTCTCTATAATTACAATGATGCAGGCGAGGCAGTAGTGAGCATAAGAAAAATAATAAATACTGCAGAATTGATTCTCAAGGTCATTGGCAATAGCAGGATACCACAAAGAACGTAAAACCGCTCCAAGTTGTAACCGCCGAAGAATTTTTTCAAAAGGTGACTTGCCAAGCATTGCGATGCTATCACGCTCATAGCTGCGGTAAAGGGTATGCATTTTAACGATGTCATTACGTTCTGTGATCATTGTTGCATTTTTAATTGAGGTAGTACCACAACACAATTTTACTACAAGCACACCACTACGGACGATCTACAGGTACCTTTGGTGTCCAAATGTCCTAATATATACTAAGTGACATATAAATCCGAACACCCAGTTTAAATGGTTTTATTTTAATAAAAGTTGGTGAATGTATTTATCTTACTGTAAATAACAAGTGAAAAAATTTTCAGCTTTATCAGTTGGACATTCCGGTTTTTATACTGCTTTTTTTTAATTCACTAACGCTCTAAAAATGAATATTTCAGCCGCAGTAAAGAATCAACGTTGGCGGCTTTTGGTTCTTGACATCCTTTACGATCGGTTACGATGCCTAGAGTACGGAGACCTGTACGATTTCGTCAACTTAGTGAGTTTGATAGGGGCCGTATAGTGGGACTTCGGGAAGCTGGACTTTCTTTTCGGGCAATTGCAGTTAGAGTGCATAGAAGTGTAGACACTGTGGTTAGGTGTTGTCAGGCATGGCTTCGAGAAGGCCCTACGCAAAGAGCAAGGGGCACTGGACCCGCCGTAGAACAACAGACCGTGAAGATCGCCGCCTAAGATTATTGGCCTTAAGGGACCGTTTCTCCACTACCAGGTCCATTGCAAATGAATGGTTTGCAGAACACGGAAGACCTATTGGCATGCGAAGTTTTGGCTTGTTTTCATACCGGCCACACTGGGTCCTCCCTTTAACTCGAGAACGCCGACGTAATCGCCTTGAGTGGTGCAGACAACGGTCACTCTGGGATCAGGAATGGAACAGTATTGTCTTTAGTGACGAGTCTCGATTTTGTATAGGCATGCACGATGGTCGTGCCAGGGTTAGAAGGCGACGTGGTGAAAGGAGGAATCCACAGTTTTTTGTTGAAAGGCATGTTCATCACACCTGTTGGAGCTATGCTTTGGGGTGCTATAGCTTATGGTTCCAGGTCACCTTTAATCTTCATCAGAGGTAACATGAACGCGCAGCGTTATATCCACGAAGTTCTAGAACCCCATCTTTTACCCTACCTTGACACCCTGGCAGATCCAACTTTCCAACAAGATAATGCCCGAACACATGTTGCAGGAGTCACAATAGACTTCTTTCAACATAATGATGTCACATTGTTACCATGGCCACCAGGATCCCCCGACTTATCCCCAATTGAGCACGTGTGGGATATGATGGGTAGGAGATTGCTCAATTTGCAACGTCCTCCTCAGACTCTAGAAGCACTTCGAGAGGAGTTGGTGGTTGCCTGGAATGAGATACCACAGGAGGACATTGACCACCTGATCAGAAGCATGCCTAGGCGCGTTGGAGAATGCATCAGGGTGCATCCACACATTATTAAAGGTCAAAGGGCTTTAAAGCAGTGCAATCATTTTGAAATTTTTATCATTTACTTATTATGCTTCATTAAGTACTTATACAAAATTTTATTAAAATAGAACCATTTAAACTGGGTGTTCGGATTTATATGTCACTTAGTACAAGTGATTTTGTAGTTGGTTGGTTGGCCGTTTTAGTAATAACTGCACTGGTGAACAAGATTAAAATAATTTTTTGTGACATGAACAAAATAAGGTGGTTATTACGTAAAACGTAAGTCATTAAGTTCGCCCTGTGTGATCAAATGCGGCGCTGTTGAACATCCTGGCAGGTCAAATGAAGAACCGGAAATTTTTACGCTTTCTGTACTATCACTTTCAGAATCGGTAGATTCGATTTTTCATCCAACGACCAAGATTCTGGTGGAACTGGGACACAAAGTTCACCACTATGCTTAACGGCCCGCAAAGCTGATGGTAAATTAAAATATACTAAGTGACATATAAATCCGAACACCCTGTTTAAATGGTTTTATTTTAATAAAATTTTGTATAAGTACTTAATGAAGCATAATAAGTAAATGATAAAAATTTCAAAATGATTGCACTGCTTTAAAGCCCTTTGACCTTTAATAATGTGTGGATGCACCCTGATGTGCTACGCATTCTCCAACACGCCTAGGCATGCTTCTGATCAGGTGGTCAATGTCCTCCTGTGGTATCTCATTCCAGGCAACCACCAACTCCTCTCGAAGTGCTTCTAGAGTCTGAGGAGGACGTTGCAAATTGAGCAATCTCCTACCCATCATATCCCACACGTGCTCAATTGGGGATAAGTCGGGAGATCATGGTGGCCATGGTAACAATGTGACATCATTATGTTGAAAGAAGTCTATTGTGACTCTTGCAACATGTGGTCGGGCATTATCTTGTTGGAAAGTTGGATCTGCCAGGGTGTCAAGATAGGGTAAAAGATGGGGTTCTAGAACTTCGTGGATATAACGCTGCGCGTTCATGTTACCTCTGATGAAGATTAAAGGTGACCTGGAACTATAAGCTATGACACCCCAAACCATAACTCCAACAGTGTTATGAACATGTCTTTCAACAAAAAACTGTGGATTCCTCCTTCCACCACGTCGCCTTCTAACCCTGGCACGACCATCGTGCATGCCTAAACAAAATCGAGACTCGTCACTAAAGACAATACTGTTCCATTCCTGATCCCAGAGTGACCGTTGTCTGCACCACTCAAGGCGATTACGTCGGTGTTCTCGAGTTAAAGGGAGGACCCAGTGTGGCTGGTATGAAAACAAGCCAAAACTTCTCATTCGTCGGTAAACACTTCGCATGCCAATAGGTCTTCCGTGTTCTGCAAACCATTCATTTGCAATGGACCTGGTAGTGGAGAAACGGTCCCTTAAGGCCAATAATCTTAGGCGGCGATCTTCACGGTCTGTTGTTCTACGGCGGCGTCCAGTGCCCCTTGCTCTTTGCGTACGGCCTTCTCGAAGCCATGCCTGACAACACCTAACCACAGTGTCTACACTTCTTTGCACTCTAACTGCAATTGCCCGAAAAGAAAGTCCAGCTTCCCGAAGTCCCACTATACGGCCCCTATCAAACTCACGTTGACGAAATCGTACAGGTCTCCGTACTCTAGGCATCGTAACCGATCGTAAAGGATGTCAAGAACCAAAATCCGCCAACGTTGATTCTTTACTGCGGCTGAAATATTCATTTTTAGAGCGTTAGTGAATTAAAAAAAAAGCAGTATAAAAACCGGAATGTCCAACTGATAAGGCTGAACATTTTTTCACTTGTTATTTACAGTAAGATAAATACATTCACCAACTTTTATTAAAATAAAACCATTTAAACTGGGTGTTCGGATTTATATAGTATACTTAACAGTATATTTCGATTTTGGTCCAATATCTTGAATATTTGTTAGGCAAAAATAGCAATCAGTAGTAGGGTCTCTCGGTTCTCTTCAAACTATTGGTACCGCAAAGGGCATTTTACGATTGTCGCCTCTTAACCAACCTATTAAGAATTCTTACAACATATATGAGGGGCCCATAGTTTATCTTGATCGTCAACTTTAATTCCAAAATAAAGTTCGTATGCTTTCAACACATGGGGAGTAAAAGTACGTTTTTGGGTTTTAAAACATAGCTCATCGCACAGCATAACAAAAACTGTTCGCACTATTTACACAATTTCTAGGCATTGTCCATAAAGATAGTCTCGATCACAATGAAGTAAAAACAACACACCGTTTTAACAAAAATTAACAGTACTCAGAACATCTCAGTACTCTTCAACACAGAAAACTGACTCGGCTGCTATTAGTCTACTAATAAGCGCAATACGCTCTCTAAACATAGAGCTCGCATATAATAATCAGGAATAGACAGGTCTTAACATTATATATGTGCGTCATCGCATAAACGCCGAGAAATGCAGCAATATGAGATGTTACGCATTGTAATTCATAAAAGTAGATGTTACCGAATATGGGTGATAGAAGAATTCTGTTTTCAGATTTGATTTAAGGGTCTCACAGTACATAAGATACACCCAAAAATTGTCATGTCACAAACCTGTTATCTAACTATAACTATCCCATGCTTGTTGCTGTGTGTTGTTAACTTGATGATGAAAGACATTTACACGATCAAACTTATGCATCACTGGCGCCAGCTTAGACTCCTAATCTCGTCATTCGTAACAGAAGAAATGCATTTTTAATAGTAGAACATTTCTTCCTCCACACTAATCTATTTACAAGGACAACGCCGCGTAAATATCAAACCTACCTTTGGAAAATTCTTATTCAAATGAGTTTTTAATTTACATTGCCGGTGCAGTAACGACAATAAAAATGAGATAAAAGTAGTAAACGGATTGTATAAGCCGACATAGTACGATATTTTTTTTCACTTTAGTCACGGTTTTGCTTTGACGATAACCTTGAAAGCCAGGAAGTTCAACGTCAAACTGTTATTTCGCGATACAATTCTAGCCTGTGGACAATCTAGAAAAGAATCGCTGGGAAGGATCTGTACTGGCATATTCAGTCAAGCGTCAATCAACAATAAAAGTATTTGTGAAGATATCGCTCACTGGAAATCATTCTCTGTATGTTACTGATTGTTTTCTACAAGAGCCGAGTGCCATATTCGTAACAGTTAATTGATGATATTATGACGATATTGGTAAAAAACAAAACTTAATAGACATTGACGAAAAATACAGCTGTAATAGCATAATTTGATACAAATCGGATTACTGAAAATTTGTTCAAAATTAGTACCTGTCTACAATAACGACAAAATAAAGTATAATCAATGTAAAAGCTTACAGAAAACATAAGGTCGGTTAACTCTGATGGATTACAACAGATTTCGCTGCTTACCAAGTTGAAGTTCTTTAACTTTTTTCTTGAATTTGGGTAAGGAATTAGTTTCTTTTAAACGACGGTTTAAGGAACTATGTAATTTGATCGCATTGTAAATACAGGGTGTCCGCAAAGTTGGGGTTGTCCTTGTCAGAAACAACTACCCTTGAAATAACAAAGGTAATGTGTAGTGAAACGAGGGCGACCAAGTAAAAAAAAATAAAGGAAAAAGTACTCACTCTCCCGTTGACGAGAACGGCTAAGTACGTCTCTGCCCGAAATCATACCGCTCCAACAGAAAATGAAATCAGCTGATGCGCTACCGAGCAGACGCAGCCGGTGGTGCAGACCACGAACAGAGGTAACAAATATGACGGCGTTGTCGCGTTTTCAGTTTTTAGGTAAACGTACTTTATAGGTATTGTTCGAAGTTATCGCCGTTTGATTCAAAAACACAGGTGCGTGCACGACGTAGCCAAGCATCGGTGCAGGCTTTGAGAATGGAGTCCCTCCCCCGAATGAAAGCACCAGCTTGTTCAATTCTGAGACGAAGTTCGTCAACCGTATGCACTTCAGTTTTGTACACTAAGCGTTTCATTTCTCCCCAAAGAAAAAAATCACATGGTGTTAAGTCTGGAGATCGCGGAGGCTACGCTACGGGTCCATTACGTCCGATCCACCTATTCGGAAATAATTCATTCAAAAACTCACGCACTTCGCGTCTAAATTGGGCGGTGCACCATCGTGCAGAAACCACATTGATTGTCTTACACTCAATGGCACATCTTCTAACAAGGCAAAATGTTGCGTAAAAAGTCTAGGTATTGCATCCCGTCCAATCGATTTGGAAGAATAAATGGTCCAATGAGCATACCCTTCACCATGCCAGCCCAAACATTCACCGAAAATGTTTGTTGAAAATGTGCCCGACGGACAGCGTGCGGATTTTCTACTGACCAAAAATGAGTGTTGCGAAAGTTATTCACCCCATTACGCGTGAACGTAGATTCGTCTGTCACCAATATGCACTTCAAAAAGTACGGATTATTGTCATGTTGATGCAACAACCACTCACAAAAACGCACTCTTGCTGGAAAATCGTCAGGTTGAAGGGCTTGTACACGTTGGACGTGAAACGGATACAGCCCCTCTTCACGCAGCGTTTGCCACACTTTAGTTTTTGATACTTGCACTTCTCTAGCCACGTCTCTAGTGCTTGTTGAGGGATTCTAGTCTACGAAATTCAGTAGTTCTTCCTCAACTGGCACCATTCGTGGTTGTCTAGGCCTCCCACTGTGCCCACCTCGAAATTCCTCCAAATGGCCCGTATCCCTGACTCTCTGGACCAGGTACACAAATCTGCGGGGCCTTGGATGATGTCGTCTAGGGAAACGATCTGCATACACTCGCGAAGCCTCTGTAGCATTTTGAAGACATTCGCCATAAATTAACAACATATCAACGAGTTCATTATTGGTGTATGAGTGTGCCATTATTATTTTTTTTTTGAAACGCAATCGATTATACGGGTTCGTTTACCTCTACACGCGTGACCGTAACCGTCGGTTGCAGGTTGCATACTGACCTGACACACTGACCCCGACCCAGTTCTGTCGTCGGGTTGAGCCAATGACCTTGTACCACTCGGTGATGTCGCTGGTCGCGGCTACAGGACGGTATTAAGATATTTTTGATGTTGCAGAGCCCTTTATCTCGGTTCCCTTAAGACATTGGTGTATATGGTACTAAGAAAAATTGCTTATGTTTTCAAGATCTACACGTCGTGTAAAGGAAAACCCCAACTTTGCGGACACCCTGTTTAATGCATTCTGAAATAGAGATGTGTTGTGACGTGGAATTGAAAAACTCTCTCTATATCTAATATTGATGCATGCATATTTCCTCTACGTATGAATCGTATGAATTTGGTTTCTCAATATGATAATGTTTTTGAATAAAGAACCCTATGAGTCAGATTTAGGAGCTGATATTTTATCAGTTTTCATCCATTTGAGGTCATTAATGGCCTTCGATACATGATCATATTTTCTGAGGTCATTTACTAGTTTGCAACATGTATTCATACTACTTTTGATATGATTTCTTGTTATAATATCTAAATAGGGACAGTAAACCACGAAGCAATACGATATTTTTGAACGCAAGAAACATTCACGTAATTGCACCGGAATTATTTTATTACCTAAATTCATGTTTATGACCTTTTTTTAAAGCATTCCTTTTTGTTTTATTTGCGTATACCAACATCTTCGTCTTTAAAGGGTTCAAACGAAGGTTATGACCACTACTAAACTTTTTAATTTGGGCAAGATCTCGATTAGTTTTTAGCTGTATCCAAGTCATTACTCCTAAATGAGAGGAAAATCTGAGTATTGTCGACAAAAAGTTGTATGCTGCATGATGTTACTTCTCTTTCTAAATCTGAGATATATAATGAAAATAACAGGGGTCTTAAGACAGATCCCTGTGGTACACCAGAACAATTTTTTTGTGCGGTACAGTAAGTACTGTTGACTTGAACGGATCTTTTGGAACCGATTTTCATGGTAAGTTTGAATAAACGAAAGACGTTTTTCATTAAATCCATAAGAACTGCATTTATACACAAGCAGTGAATGATCAACTGTGTCAAATGCTTTAGTGAAGTCAAAAAGTATGAGAGCTATTTGGTTGTTGAGCCCCATTGTTTTATTGTCTGTTGAATCACAGAGTGCTGAAGCTGTATTATGACCTTGTCTAAATCCAGATTGTTTACATGGAATAATCTTGTTAGAATATAAGTAGATGCAGAGCTGTTCGAAAACAACGCGTTCCAATATTTTTGAGAAAATATGCACTTAACTGATCGGTCTCAGTTGACCATAGTTAGTAGGATCAGAACATTGAGCTAGTGGAATAACTACAGCCTGTTTCCAATGATCTGGGAAATATCGCCTCTCTAAACAGCGGTTGATTGTATACTGAGTGACATATAAATCCGAACACCCAGTTTAAATGGTTTTATTTTAATAAAAGTTGGTGAATATATTTATCTTACTGTAAATAACAAGTGAAAAAATTTTCAGCCTTATCAGTTGGACATTCCGGTTTTTATACTGCTCTTTTTTAATTCACTAACGCTCTAAAAATGAATATTACAGCCGCAGTAAAGAATCAACGTTGGCGGATTTTGGTTCTTGACATCCTTTACGATCGGTTACGATGCCTAGAGTACGGAGACCTGTACGATTTCGTCAACTTAGTGAGTTTGATAGGGGCCGTATAGTGGGACTTCGGGAAGCTGGACATTCTTTTCGGGCAATTCCAGTTAGTGTGCAGTGTAGACACTGTGGTTAGGTGTTGTCAGGCATGGCTTCGAGAAGGCCATACGCAAAGAGCAAGGGGCACTGGACGCCGCCGTAGAACAACAAACCGTTAAGATCGCCGCCTAAGATTATTGGCCTTAAAGGACCGTTTCTCCACTACCAGGTCCATTGCAAATGAATGGTTTGCAGAACACGGAAGACCTATTGGCATACGAAGTGTTTACCGACGAATGAGAAGTTTTGGCTTGTTTTCATACCGGCCACACTGGGTCCTCCCTTTAACTCGAGAACACCGACGTAATCGCCTTGAGTGGTGCAGACAATGGTCACTCTGGGATCAGGAATGGAACAGTATTGTCTTTAGTGACGAGTCTCGATTTTGTTTAGGCATGCACGATGGTCGTGCCAGGGTTAGAAGGCGACGTGGTGAAAGGAGGAATCCACAGTTTTTTGTTGAAAGACATGTTCATCACACTGTTGGAGTTATGGTTTGGGGTGTTATAGCTTATGGTTCCAGGTCACCTTTAATCTTCATCAGAGGTAACATGAACGCGCAACGTTATATCCACGAAGTTCTAGAACCCCATCTTTTACCCTATCTTGACACCCTGGCAGATCCAACTTTCCAACAAGATAATGCCCGACCACATGTTGCAAGAGTCACAATAGACTTCTTTCAACATAATGATGCCACATTGTTACCATGGCCACCAAGATCTCCCGACTTATCCCCAATTGAGCACGTGAGGGATATGATGGGTAGGAGATTGCTCACTTTGCAACGTCCTCCTCAGACTCTAGAAGCACTTCGAGAGGAGTTGGTGGTTGCCTGGAATAAGATACCACAGGAGGACATTAACCACCTGATCAGAAGCATGCCTAGGCGCGTTGGAGAATGCGTAGCACATCAGGGTGCATCCACACATTATTAAAGGTCAAAGGGCTTTAAAGCAGTGCAATCATTTTGAAATTTTTGTCATTTACTTATTATGCTTCATTAAGTACTTATACAAAATTTTATTAAAATAAAACCATTTAAACTGGGTGTTCGGATTTATATGTCACTTAGTATATGTGTTAAGCATCCATCAATTTTAGATATATCTGGTAGTATCATATGCAAAGTTATTCCATCTAAACCGCTAACATTTGATTTTATTTTATGAATAACCTCAACAACGCTGTCAACATTCACTTTACTAAATTGAAATTCAGATTTTGAGTTACTGTTATTAGCTCGGTAATATGCGCTTTAATCAGCACACTTCAAATCATTGTTATCAAAAATTGAAATAAATGCCTCATTTATTTTATGCTGATCTGACAAACTCACGGAAATTATAGAATCTTTCTGAGAAACTACTAGTCTGCGCCACTAAACTAGAGAGAATTGATGCTTGAAGGCACGTAGTGGAGTGCTCTTAGGTTCAAACATCGGAATCCGGGTCCACTGGATGGAAACGTAAGCCTAATATTTAATATTCTAAACGCATTCCACTAAAAAACACAAAAATCCCTTCAGTGGATCTGGCTTTCGAGGTTTTCGTGTTTTAACGTCTAGAAGACAAAGCAGACATGTATAGGGTGTTCCTTAATGATGTGCGAATATTTAAGGGTGTGAAAATTATTTTTGAATTTCCCGTTCAATTTGAAACAAATGATCTCTCTTGAATTGTTTTCTTTCGATGCGCCATTTTTGAGTAAAGAAATAAAAACCGTTCAATTGTCCAGAGAAAATGAATGTATTAATTGAAGAATGCAATTAAGCAATAAATATCTAGTTGTTCTGGAATATGTCACGGGCGTTTGACATCTGACAAGTCTGTTATTCAAATCTGTTCGCTGTGACATCTTTTTTTTCATTATTTAGTTTTACATTCTTGTTAATAATGGTGAATCATTCAAATGAAGAAATGATGGAAATGCATTACGTATATGGCCTTGCTGACGGTAATGGTGAGCACGCCAGACGGATTTATCACCAGAGATATCCCGATCGTGCTTTGCCAGATGGTCGAACATTTTCTAATATTCATCGTCGTCTCGTTGAAACTGGTTCTGTCCAAAAAGGAAGATCTGAGGGTAGGTCTCTAAGTGTGAGAATGCCTGAAATTGAGGAAGCAGTGCTACACGAAGTCGAAGAACATCCTAAAGCGAGTACGAGGAAGATCGCTAGACACCTAAATATTTGCCATCACATTGTATGGAGAATTTTTTTCCCTAAAACTTCAACACCCCGAGTTTTGGTAAGGAAACATTTTTGGACCATAGTTTATAAAGTAAACTATCATTAATTTTTCATGCAAATTCACACCCTTAAACATTCGCAAATCATTAAGGAACACTAATATCTCCTGCAGAGCAAACTTGGTGTAATAAACAACAATTTATTTGTTTTAATATTATTTAGAAGATCTGTACTTCTTTCAACATAGTCGGTATAGCCCTAATATTGGAATCATGTCAAAACAAGATTGCTGCTGATACATATTACAATGTAGCGATCTCAGTAATTTTACCGTCTGTTGTACACCTGCGCTGGATAGGCGTACATACGTGTATATAATGACTATGCTTTGCTTCTCTTTCAAAACTAGATACCATGAAGAGTGCTACCCGAAAGAATTACCCGTAATTTTCTTTGTAATCACGGGAATCGTTTTCAGATAATGTGTGTAATGAGGGCGTGTAATTTTAATACGTTTGTAATACTTTTCGTTTCCATTTCTCGTTGAGGTTCAGGAAAAGTAGAGAGTGAAAAGCAAGATCATCTATTGCGACAAACATACGAGTATATTTTTCATAGGTGAAACTTAGGTCTGCTGTCTATGAATAGTGAAGCTGATTATCCTTTTCTCCGCTCAAGTCACCTATTTGGAATTCTTGTATTTTAAGGAAACTCATTTAAGTTCTCTCAGCCAGTAGGATTCCATTTTTATCCAAGATACCGAGAGTGTGACGATATATTCCATTTCCAAGGGTCAACGTCGAAGGATAAAGGTTATTTTTCTCATATCTTTAGGAAACCAAACATCCGTAGCAGAAGTAGGATCACACTCTACGGCCAGGGAATGGATAATATATATCGTCATATAGCCAAACATTCGATGATGCAGTGATCTAAAAGTTACTGCCGTGTCCTACCGAAAGTATCGACACTCTAGCAACGTTGCTGAACCACACTATGCAGTCATTCCATAAGCCAGCCCCAGCGCTAAGCGGTCAGGCGTAGGTAGGATTTTGCGCACACATTAGTAGCATTGTTGTGCGACCACGATTGACTCGCGACGCGTCTATTGAAAATATTAAACAGGGTGTTCATTTGAAAACGTCCCAGCACGGATTTATCGAATACCACTGATTAAAAGAAAAAACGCCGAGAGATTTGTCACCAAAAACTACTTCATCCCCTTTCACCCTCGGTCCCCAGGGTCCTTCCCTTGAAAATTTTAAATGACAAGGGGTATCGAGTAATAGCTTGCTTAAAAAAATTAGAAAAATCTTTATCTTAATTTGTTCAGAAGAAAACAAAGACACACGAAAATATTACTATTTATTTCAATAAATGTTCAAAATGTTGCCCGTTATTGACTAAACAATGATATAGGCAATGTTCAAGTACCTGAATGACATGTTCAAAAGCACGTGGGATATCATGGCAGCTTTTGGTGATGCTTTGACGAAATTCGTGCAAACTTTCAGGTTGGAGAGCAAACATAATAAATTTCAAATGGCCCCATAGAAAAAAATCTAATGGCGTCAAATCAGAAGATCTAGCAGGCCATTCTATAGGCCCTCTTCTCGCTCAAAACTCTCCGATGATCACGTTTTTTATTTGCAACAGATCCAGTTTGAGTAAATTTAGTAACAAGCGCATTGATTTTGGGCATCATAAATTAGAATAATTTCTCTCTTTCGGCTAGTGTGTAAGCCATTTTGGAAGTAAAATCTGAAACAGTAAATTAATTTTCACTATTCCAAGATTGTCACAAAGGTAACTGACAACAAATTAAATTATTGCTCTCGCTTAGCAACAAATACCTAAACAGGTGTAACAATGAATGTTGTCCAAAACGGGCGCAGGAAATTAAACACATATTAAAACAAGAAAGATTGATATTCAAATCAAGTTGGGTACTTTATTTTGAAGGTTCATTTATACCATTTATGTATGAAAAATAATATCGCTCAAATGTTCACCACGACTGGATTTACAGACGTCCACGCGATGGTCGAAATTGTCAATGACATTTTGCAACATGGTTATCTCGGCAATGATGTTGTTTTTGAGTTCTTGGAGGGTGGCTGGTTTGTTGACGTAGACTTTGCTTTCCAAATATTGCCATAAAAAAAAGTCCAAGGGAGTCAAATCGCACGATCTTGGTGGCCATGGCACATTTCCTCTGCGCGAAATCACGCGATCACCGAAGAAGGACTGCAATCGATGGATATTGACGTTGGTTGTGTGGCATGTTGCACCGTCTTGTTGGAAATAAACATCGTCTATATCCATTCCTTCAAGTTGCGGCAAAAAATGGTCCGCTAGCATCACGTGATATCGCTCAGAATTGACGGTAACGGCGTCCCCGGCCGCATTTTCGAAAAAGTAAGGTCCGATGATGCCCTTTGACCACAATGCACACGACACAGTCAGTTTTTGAGGATGCATCAGCTACTCTTGATACTCACGGGGATTTTCGTTCGCCCAGATGCGGCAGTTTTGCTTGTTTACCGTCACATTCAAAGTGAAATGCGCTTCGTCGCTGAACATGATTTTTGATGAAAAATTGGCATCAATTTGGCGGTGTTCAAGGAGCCAATCTGATAACGTTCGGCGCGAAAAATGGTCGGCCCGACGCAGCTCTTGCGTCAATTGGATCTTGTAGGCGTGTACATTCAAATCCTTGTGGAGACTGCGGAGCAAACTGGTTCTCGAAATGCCCAATTCTTGGGATCGACGCGTTGTTGACTGTTTCGGATCGTCTCTCACACTCTCCTTCACAACAGCAATATTTTCCGGTGTGCGAACGCTCCTTGGCCGGTCAGAGCCTGGCAGATTTGCCACAGAACCTGTTGCCTCGAATTTACGTACCAGACGACCGATGGTTGTTTCGTTTGGGCGGTTGTTGCGACCGAAATGTTCACGAAGCGCGCGAAACGTGTTTTTTATTTTTGCACCATTTTTGTAGTGCTCTTGAATAACTTTAATGCGGTCTTCAATCGAATACGACTCCATAGCGAGCAATGGTAAACATTCAACTAACAAAATGACATGTCGGTGTCAGAAAACAAAGATGATGTGATGAAAAGAATGCGGAAAAAATTCGGGTTGTTATTTGGTTGTTGCCACGTCTAATCTTCCGAATTACTGTCTACTTTGGTAGTTAGATGTGGAGGATACGTTCTTCCAACAAGACGGTGCGACGCGCCACACAGCACGCGAAACAATGGTGTTACTGCGAACCAAGTTTCCAGACCGGGTCATCTCTCGGTTTGGCTGGCAAAATTGGCCACCAAGATCGTTCGATCTAACGCCATTTGAAGGAAAAGGCGTATGCGAACAAGCCACAAACAGTTCAATGCCTTAAAGAACAGATACGGTGCGTTATTGGCAAAATAGAACCAGAGGTGTGCCAGAGGTTTCGTGGTGGCCATTTACCGGGCGTCCTGTTTCATGTTTAATCGCAACTGTTCCTCTTCATGTTGAAATATATATAAATACTCGCTTAATTCGAAAAGAAATTGTGTTTTTTTGAAAATCAAATCCTGCGCTCTTGTTGGGACACCCAACTGTTACTGCAGCCCTTATACAACCTCTTGAATGACTGAAGTGTCCTATTAGATGTGCCCATTCCTCTTGGACAGCTGTTCTAAGAGCGTTTTACCAATGCTCCTGCAACATACGAGTACAATGCTAAGTAAGAAATACCTTATATTCGTTCTTGCAACCCTGATAAGAGCGATAGTTCTTAGTTGGGAATATCTGTCAAACCAGTCTTAGACCACGCTGTATTTTACTCCCATTTTTTTGTTTTGAAAAAATAACTAAATAAAATGAATAATGAGATCCAAATATTTGATTTAACCTAAATTTTGTCTGTGCACGTAGTGTTTTCCTACCGGCGCGGATCGTGCCGAACGTCCTTTGAACTTAAAAAATAAAATGCCGCAGCTAAAAGTCTCGCTTCATTCCATGGCTCGCACCTACCGGCGCTGTACTTTGTCATGATAACATCTTGCACTTTACATGCCGATACTTTCACTTTTTGTCCCGAAACTAATAATCCTAAATTATTCTTTGTCAAGTTGTGGTATTCTTACGGCATCCTCAAGGTCTCCGCTGTTTGGTAACACCGTTTAAATAAATTGACTCGCAAAATATGCTAGAACAGGATAGTTTGCATAATTTGCCAGATAAAGTTCAGTCTGCTCATGAGATAAAATAAATGGGACTTGGAGCTTTATGCTATTAAAGCGGTAGGATTTTTTGCACATGATGTAATCCGTGCACGTATCGAGTTTTTTACGCTATCTATTAAATACAAACGGTTTTTATAAGCTTTCTTGTTGAAGCGTACGGGGTACTCCAAAAGTTATGCGAGAAATACAGATTGAAAAAAAATTACGCAAAGCAGTATAACTTCTATAATTTTTACTGTCTTTGGTCGCACAGAATAAACAGCTCTGACGTATTGACTAAACTATTATACAGGGTGTCCGCAAAGTTGGGGTTTTCCTTTACACGACGTGTAGATCTTGAAAACATAAGCAATTTTTCTTAGTACCATATACAGCAATGTCTTAAGGGAACCGAGATAAAGGGCTCCGCAACATCAAACATATCTGAATACCGTCCTGTAGCCGCGACATCCCCGAGTGGTACTAGGACACTAGCTCAACCCGACGACAGAACTGGGTCGGGGTCAGTGTGTCAGGTCAGTATGCAACCTTCAACCGACGGTTACGGTCACGCGTGTAGAGGTAATCGCGTAGACGAGAATCCCTCAACAAGCACTAGAGACGTGGCTAGAGAAGTGCAAGTATCAAAAGCTAAAGTGTGGCAAACGCTGCGTGAAGAAGGGCTGTATCCGTTTCACGTCCAACGTGTACAAGCCCTTCAACCTGACGATTTTCCAGCAAGAGTGCGGTTTTGTGAGTGGTTGTTGCATCAACATGACAATAATCCGGACTTTTTGAAGTGCATATTGGTGACAGACGAATCTACGTGCACGCGTAATGGGGTGAATAACTTTCGCAACACTCATGTTTGGTCAGTAGAAAATCCGCACGCTGTCCGTCGGGCACATTTTCAACAAACATTTTCGGTGAATGTTTGGGCTGGCATGATGAACGGTATGCTCATTGAACCATTTATTCTCCCAAATCGATTGGACGGGATGCAATACCTAGACTTTTTACGCAACATTTTGCCTTCCTTGTTTGCCTGCGTCTGCTCGGTAGCGCATCAGCTGATTTCATTTTCTGTTGGAGCGGTATGATTTCGAGCAGAGACGTACTTAGCCCTTCTCGTCAACTGGAAAGTGAGTACTTTTTCCTTTATTTTTTTTTTAATTGGTCGCCCTCGTTTCACTACACATTACCTTTGTTATTTCAAGGATAGTTGTTTCTGAAAAGGATATATGATATAAGGTATATAACGTATGCCCTGAAAGTTTTAGTACAAAATTCATTGACTTTAATTTTAACAAGCACAAAATAATATCAAGTTGTCTTTGGAAACAATTTTTTTTTTACTTTACTGTCAGTTGATATTTATTTATTTTGGAGTGTTCGTTTTAAGATGTCGTATAAATTAGAAATAAGAAAAGTATCTACAAGTTAGTTGGGCGAGTACCCAAAACGGAAATCTGTTGCATTTTCCAAAATGAAAACATTTTACGAAGAATCAGTTATAGCCCAGGACTGTTAGAATTTCACTGCTGAAAAAATCCCACGTGGCTGAATTTGTTACCACAGCTTCTTTTCAGCATTATAAATCATCCCTCGAAAGTCCTCAAGTGGAGCTTTTTTTTATAGGGGGGGTCAAAGGTCACAAAAACACTTTTTCCCATATATTGTACTTTCAATGTTTTGGTGAAAATTGTAAAATAACCATAGAGGTAAAGTACCAGACCCGTTTTGTTTCATGTGGATTCCCCAATAGGCCTAATCCACGAAGACAGAATGGAAAAATGATGTTATTGTTATTTTTTTCCTTAGTCATCAATGTGAGAAGATGCGGCATCATCTCAGTCTTCGCCAACCTCAAGTGTTGAGCATAGGAGATTCATGAGATCTATATTCGAATTCCACAATATTCGACTCGTCATCGTCCGAGATCATGTTCAGACATGACTGTCCATAACAGCAGCCGCAAATGGCGGAACAGTATAGGCCAAGTTTTGCTACATCCGCAATTAGCTCCACAACCTTTCGTACAATTACAAAAGATTGTGTTTAATAAGACAGCAGGAGCAGGTGGCAATAGAGTCTGTATTGGCTGTAAACATTCGCCGGACATAGTTCATCCCCAATCCAATGGATTCAAATTCTTTCCAAGCCATTTCTGAACTTGATAATATACACGACATAAATGCGCTTGAGCTGCACTCGATGTTGGTGGCAGCATTGAAAGCTTAACAGCTTTGTCATACCTTGTCGATTTCGACAGATTCTTCGCGCGGTGGAGCACCATGTATCGCTAATAATGATTTGAAGGGCTTTAAAGCAGTGCAATCATTTTGAAATTTTTATCATTTACTTATTATGCTTCATTAAGTATTTTATTAAAATAAAACCATTTAAACTGGGTGTTCGGATTTATATGTCACTTAGTATATTATAGATTTATTTCTTATGATTGATTCCGTCAATTGGTTACAAAGTACAGGATGTTAGTTTTATACATCTGTATATAGAAAACTAACACCCTGTATTTTGTGACCGGAACGAAAGTTCTTTCAGATCGATTTTGGACACTGGACCGGTGACTATCCCTCGGTAGAAAAGGTTAACCGAAGATAACAACTAATCCTCCTCCCATAGGGCCCTCTTCAGTGCGTGCCAACACGGGTGCTCCTCAGGGATCGTTTTTTCAGCTCAGCATATTTTGTTGCATATGTTGTTCATACATTTTTGGATGGCAGTACTTTGTAACTCTGCACTTGAGCTGTCCAAAACCCGACGCAGGAAAGTAAACGCATATTAAAACGAGAAAGATTGATATTCAAATCAAGTTGGGTACTTTATTTTGAAGGTTCATTTATATCATTTATGTATGAAAAATAATATCGCTCAAATGTTCACCACGACTGGATTTACAGACGTCCACGCGATGGTCGACATTTTCAATGACATTTTGCAACATGGTCGGTTCTATGGCATTTATCTCGACAATGTTGCTGTTTTTGTTGACGTAGACTTTGCTTTTCAAATATCCCCACAAAAAGAAGTCCAAGGGAGTCAGATCGCACGATCTTGGTGGCCATGGCACATTTTCTCTGCGCGAAATCACGCGATCACCGAAGAACGACTGCAATCGATGGATATTGACGTTGGTTGTGTGGCATGTTGCACCGTCTTGTTGGGAATAAACATCGTCCATATCCATTCCTTCAAGTTGCGGCAAAAAATAGTCCTCTATCATCACGTGATATCGCTCAGAATTGACTTTTTGAGGATGCATCGGCTGCTCTTGATACTCACGGGGATTTTCGTTCGTCCAGATGCGGCAGTTTTGCTTGTTTACCGTCCCATTCAAAGTGAAATGCGCTTCGTCGCTGAACATGATTTTTGATGAAAAATTGGCATCAATTTGGCGGTGTTCAAGGAGCCAATCTGAGAACGTTCGGCGCGAAAAATGGTCGGCCCGACGCAGCTCTTGCGTCAATTGGATCTTGTAGGCGTGTACATTCAAATCCTTGTCGAGAATGCTGAGCAAACTGGTTCTCGAAATGCCCAATTCTTGGGATCGACGCGTTGTTGATTGTTTCGGATCGTCTCTCACACTCTCCTTCACAACAGCAATATTTTCCGGTGTGCGAACATTCCTTGGCCGGCCAGAGCCTGGCAGATTTGCCACAGAACCTGTTGCCTCGAATTTACGCACCAGACAACCGATGGTTGTTTCGTTTGGGCGGTTATTGCGACCGAAATGTTCACGAAGCGCGCGAAACGTGTTTTTTATTTTTGCACCATTTTTGTAGTGCTCTTGAATAACTTTAATGCGGTCTTCAATCGAATACGACTCCATAGCGATCAATGGTAAACATTCAACTAACAAAATGACATGTCGGTGACAGAAAACAGAGATGGCGTCTATGTCAAATTGACGTTTACTTTCCTGCGTCCCTATTGGACAACCGTTACTTCAAATCAACCGCGATGCCTCGAATTTTCTTCACGGATGTTCCAGCATAAAAAACGTTCCAAAAGTTAACGTACCTCTTTGTATAGCAATACACAATGATGCAAATATCGTGTGGGTAGTAACTAATATTGCATAAGGAAAATATTATTGCCTCTCGAGAGATTTACAGCTGATATTTATAATTCCTTTCTACAAATGCAAAGCTCAAGTTGATTAAATGAACCTGCATATGTATTTATGTTTCATTTCGTCATACACCGAAAGCATGAAAGCAGTCCCAGTTATTTTTCTGAACGACTAACCTATAACAAGCATATCTGCCTCACGCCCATGTGATCAGTGCGGAGTTGATCACATTTGTTTATAGAACGACGGTATCAGAAGATAGTATCGAATATCCCAATAATTAAGAATATGGCAGAAATAATAAAGATATATGTACATACATAAGACGTTTTATCTATTTGCCACAGAGATAGTTCCGAGTTCAACAGAACAATAAATTATGAAGTTTGCCAAAGGAAAATCACTGAAAAGGGTTTAGTCTAGGAATCGGTACTTGATAAATAGAAATTCGAATTACCGGTAAGTGATCAAAATAGTAAAAAAAAACTATGTGGTTTTGGCACGTTACAGTACAAATGCCGTTCTGTAACGCAATAAAAATTTTAACCGGCATTTACATACTGGCGCGACGCGCGTCTGGTTTGTCCGACTAGAATACCGAATTACATAACAGTACACTGAAAGATAAAACACCTGTGGAACAAATTCCTTACATCGTGTTTAACAATTCGACCTGTAACAGAATAGCATGCAATTAGACTCAAACAGCGTTCGAGATGAATGGAACGTAATAGATTGCAATGCGCTATGGTTAGCTTGGTATTAAGATTGAATTTCAATGTCGGTCTCACTTACTGGCAGAGTCCGTAGTGCTGAAGTTCGAAGTCGTAAGAATGTTTGTACTCTTTCTCTCAGACTTTTTTGGACTTACTATCACAGATCAATAGTCTCAACGTAAAACGCTATTTTTTATTTGTAAGGATCTTTTGAGTACTACTACTCTATAGACTTGTTGGAGAACTACTCATAATTAGACAGGAGGCGAGATGTAGATACTATACAGGGTTATCCAAATTAAGTGTCCACCATTAGTAACTTTGTTATTAGTGAAAATACAAAGTTGTTTGAATTAGCAAACTAGTAGCATTTTTAACGCTGGTAAAAATGAGAAATAAAAAAAACAATTGAGAGTCGTTATTTTGATTTTTTTCAGTAAAATAACATTTTTTTAAATGGAAACCCCTGTATATTATATTTTTTTCTGTTAAAGCATCAAATTTTAAACAAAAAAGCTCACAATAACTTTTCTCCTAGGTTACAAATTGTTGAAGTTATGGCCTCCAATCTGAAACAATTAAATTGTATCGACAAACTTTATTTTCAACATCAACTTATAATCTTACAAAATACAATAACAATTTTTTTTAAAGAAGATGCTCGAAAACACCACCTTGTTCTTCAATACATTTTTGGGCACGTTTTTCAACTGCTCGAACTGTCTTAAGTATGGTCCTACCATCTATCTGGGTTATCTTTTCCCTAACTGCAGTCTTTAACGCGTCAAGGTTATCGTACCTTCGCTTGTAAATTTGGTTCTTTAAGTAACCCCACAAGAAGTAATCAAGTGGGTTTAGATCTGGTGATCTGGGAGGCCACTGTATTGGGCCATTTGTTCCTATCCACTGATCATTAAAAGTAGTACTTAGAAAATGATAAGTACCTCTGGAGTTGTGGGCAGGTGCGCCATCTTGCTGAAAATGCAGATGATGTCTACTTATAAGATCCAATTCGTCTAAGAAATTAGTCAAAATTTCTGACATAAATTCCACATATCTCTCACCAGTTAGGGTTCCCTCATAAAAGAACGGGCCAACAATTTTTGAACCAATTATACCGCACCAAACGTTGAAACTGAAACGGACTTGTGGGCCTCTTGGATGTACTAACAAAAGATTTTCTCTTGACCAATAATGGTGGTTTTTTCTATTAAACATTCCAGAATTTGAAAAATTTGATTCATCTGTCCATAAAAGGTAACGAAAGTTATTTACATTTTGGCGACAGAAGCTAAGATACCAATGGCAAAAAACAAGTCTTCTCTCTGGATCCCCTGCCAAAAGCGTTTGAACTGGTCGGTACTTATACGGAATAAATTTGTATTTTTTTAAAATCCTTTGAACAGTACCATAACTGAAATTAGAGTCCTTGAGAATATCTGCTATTGAATTCTCACGATAAGCTTCAAAATATCCAATAACTGCAATTTCCGTGGCCTCGCTTATTATGAATTCTTTTTTTGCCCTTGTTTTAGCAAAAACATTTTCGTTGCCCCTAAATTTTCGATAAAGTCTCAGAAAATATCGTTCATAAGGTTGAATGCGAGCGGGATATAATTCACTGTAGTATTCTCTTGCTCTCAAGGAGGATTTTCTGCACACTAAATAGCATTCTAACATATCACACTTTTCTTCATGGGAGAACATTTTTCTTTAAATTAATGACACAATAAAGCTTATAAACAAGTATTTACACTAATGTTTGACATTATTTGATTTTATCATTGTTTTCCAAAGCCTTCTAGTTGCGAGTATGTCCAGTTTAACAATTTGTCGCTTATCTTAATGCTGTCAAATCGCGAACGCCATGTTGTTTTCATAGCCGTCTTAATATTATAATACTGCAAATAATTAAAAATATTTATCGTTATTTTGACTTTATTTTTGACTTTAGCGGAAAAGTCATTATGAACTTTTTTGTTTAAAATTTGATGCTTTAACAGAAAAAATATAATATACAGGGGTTTCCATTTAAAAAAATGTTATTTTACTGAAAAAAATCAAAATAACGACTCTCAATTGTTTTTTTTTATTTCTCATTTTTACCAGCGTTAAAAATGCTACTAGTTTGCTAATTTAAACAACTTTGTATTTTTACTAATAACAAAGTTACCAATGGTGGACACTTAATTTGGATAACCCTGTATACAGGGCGTAAAGTTAGTAGTGAATCAAATTCGAAATCAAGTTCACAATATTTATTTCGTCATGAATAAACATCGTAAACAAAGGAAATTCTACAATATAGAGCAATGACGAAAAAGGACAGTCTCTAGATTGTAAAACCGATACATTGGACGCTTTAATACATAGTCCATGCGAGAAAGCTCTGAGCACCCTAAAAATCCTTAAACAAAATAAAAGAACCAATAAAGAGATGAAAAGGCGGTGAAACACAAAAAGGCAAAAACGCAGAAAGACTCCCGGGAGCTGGCAACGCACGCGAAAAACAAATCTATACCACTTGTCAGCGAGTAGGAATGTTAAAGCTAAAGTAGCTGGTGATTCTGTAACAACGTTTTTGTCAGTTTTGAGAATGTTTTTGACGATGAGCATTTAACTGAAGTTCGTAAATTATTCCATAAGAGAAGCGCCACATAAGCAAACGATCGTCGGAAGGAACGCGTTCTATGCCTTCGTACGATAAAATTGAGATTATTTCTGCTCAACTGGGCACGAAGCAAAGGCACAAATCTTTCTTTTAAATACCCCGGTCACTGTTAATAGAAATTACTAAATTTTGTTCAAAATGTTCACTTTCATTACTGTTTTTATTCATAAGGGGCCGGTTCAAGTATTACGTGATCACTATGGGGGGCGGGGGGGTCTTTGCTTTGCTTATTTTGGATGATATGAGGGGTAGGGGAGTCTAGATGATAATTACGTCATCGGTATTTATTTACTTTTTTACACGAATGGCAACCCTCACATTGTCTTTGCTTGAAAACGAAACGCATTTTCGGGGATTCTCGCAAATAATGCATACGTTTAGTGAACAGCGCGCGGTAATTCCCCTGCTCGCTTTAGAACCGAGCAGGGGAAATACCGCGCGGTGTTCACTTGTCTAAATTTCCTCTATCAGTGTATTGTTTCGTTTGAATACTATAGCGAGTAGACGTATTGTAAGCATAGTAAAGCAAGTTAACATTTGTGTTACCATCGATTCTATTAGCCAAAGTTTAATGTTTAAATAAGATGTCGTTTCACATAGACAAATCCAAGTTATACCAAAAATTGTTTGAAAGTTTTAAAAAATCTCATAGAAGTACGAAAGCACAAAATGTACAAAAGTTAGTTAACGAAGTGTGGCGAAATTACAAATTACAAGCAAAATCCGACAAGGAACTAGATATTATTGTATCTAAGACAATCGAAGAAGAATTGCAAGTGGCGACTAAGAATAAATCCAATCTACTAAATTTTTTTTCTAAGGTGAGTGACGATATCATTTTAGGTACCTATTGAGAAATATTAGAAATCGCCAAAAAGTTTCTCTTTACTGATTAGAAAATATTATGGCCTATCTCTATAGATTATATATATATATATATATATATATATATATATTATGTTATAGATTTATTTCTTATGATTGATTCCGTCAATTGGTTACAAAGTACAGGATGTTAGTTTTATACATATATACAGAAAACTAACACCCTGTATTTTGTGACCGGAATGAATTGCTCGTTTAAACATATTAGATTTAAAGCCATAGGGTCTTGTATTTACCATATATATTGCCATACTTTGTATTTATGTAGCTTAATAAGAGAATCTTCAGCAGAAGCCATAGAAAGTTTTTATTTTTAGGCAACCTGTAAACCTGCAGAAAAAACACAAATTATACGGTCAGCTTCAAATATTAAAAAAGAGGAAGAAGATAAAATAAAACCTGCTAATGAATCACAACAGCAATGCGAAATTAATGAAAATACAGATAACCAGAGAGCAAAACCTTCTCAGGAAGCTATGAAAAATAAAATTGCTCTACTAGAAAAAAATCTGAATGCTTTGTATTCTGCCAGAGATACTGTGCCAAGCCGTGTTGAAGTTGATAAACAGCTCATTAAGCTGCGCGAGGAAATAAAAACAGCAAAACAGTCTTTAAACAGGAAGGTGCAAAACGCAGTTGCCCAGAAGAAACACAGGGATGGTATGAAAAGAAAGTTAGAAGATATTTGTCATGAAAATTCAGAAATAAAAAAAAGACTATCTCTGAGGGATTCCGTGGGACATCCTAATCTTGAAAGCAATCAACATTCACTATTGAAAACAATCGCGGATATAGCTTTATTTGGGAGTGCAGCAGATGATAGAACACGAACGGAATCAATTCACAGCGTAAAAACTCTTGACGAACTCACACAATAATTACGTAAAATAGGATTTGACATTAGTCGCAGTGGGACATATCTTCGTTTGATTCCCAGAAAATCTAATTCTGCAGAGGGTCGAAGATATGTATCGTCAGTCCCTGTTAAGCTCATTCGGGCTCAAACTGATCACCACAAGAGCCACTTAGATAGCAAGTTCGCTGAAACATCAATCCATTATTTAGAGAACATAGCATCCATACTTGGACCAGATTAAGTATTTTTCATATCTCAATATGATAAAGCTGGAGTCCCTATTGGCGTAACTGCGGCAAATAAGCAAGCACCTCTTGTAATACACATGGAATATAGAATCAAATTGCCTGATCACGATTGGGTAATCGCTGAGCGTCATAAATTAATACCATCTGTTTGTGCTGGTATCAAAATCACTTCCAATATGCTAGGACAACCGCAAGCCGTTAGATATTCTGGACCAACATACATCGCTATTCGAAGTGGAAAGCATAGTTCATCTACTGCTAATACTCATGCTCAGGATTGCGAGACGCTTCTCGAACTTGAAGAGTTTCGACCATTAGCTAAAACTGACCATGGACTAGTAAAACCAGTGGTAATCATGACGGTTGATGGAGGGCCAGATGAAAATCCACGTTATCAAAAAGTCATAGGGTTTGCTATACAGCACTTTAAGCGACATGATCTCGATGCATTGTTTTTAGCTACCAATGCTCCTGGAAGAAGTGCGTATAACAGAGTAGAGCGCAGAATGGCTCCTCTTAGTCGGGAACTGGCTGGTATAATATTGCCTCCTGACCATTTTAGGGCTCATTTGGATGAACGTGGCGTTGCAATTGATGAACATTTAGAAAGATCTAATTTCGAATTTGCAGGAAATGTATTAGCTGAAGTATGAAGTTCAATGGAAATTGAGGGATATAATGTTAATGCAAAATATGTTGGGGCAGGTGAACAAGATCTTCCTGACTTTCCAGACATTAAATGGTATTCAGAACATGTGCCTGAGAGCCAATACTTGCTTCAAATTGTAACATGTAGAAGTACAGAATGCTGTCGTCCAAGAAGTGACCTATTTAGATTACTAGACAATAGGTTTCTTCCACCACCTGTAAAAGTAAAACAAACAGTTGACGACTTGGTTTTGGATGAAGGAGGGCAATTTCTTAATCTTCCAGTCAATTTAGCTCTACGCTTAAGTGCTTCACTCAAAGATTTCCTGCAAATGCCCTACGATTATTTTTGTCCGATGGTAAAATTGAGGCTATCAAGTCGAACATGCAAAACGTGTGTTCTTTATCATGCTTCCGCCAAGTCACTAAATCTTCACATCGAAAATATCCATAAAAAAGTAAACACGCACACTTATAGGAAAGTTAGACCTGTAAGAGTCGCTGCTCATCGTGCTAATGAACTTATGTGCATTAATCAAAATTTAGAGCACCATGATGTTGAATGGCTCGATGAGAACGACGTAGACATTCCAAAATCCGATGAAAGCGAGCAAACTCACAACACTGAGCAGCAATCGAAGCAATCCAATGTCATCGAAAACTTAGAATCATGGATTCGGGTTTCATAGACTGAAGACTTAATTTGAATTTAATATAATATGTACCAAAAATTTAAAATAAGTTTGTTATGTTAGTAAGATATAATATTTTTGTCCTTTACTCTATGTTGAATTCCGTATCAGTAAAATATAATCTCTATCCTAAATCTATTTTCTTATTTTTCAAATTATAAATATAACGTTATAATTATAATATTAAAAAAAAACCAATACATTAATTGACAAATGTTTACGTAAGCATGGGGGGAGGGGGTAAGAGCTTTGCTTACTTTTGCTGACAAGGGGGATGGGGGGGTAAATAAATAATTGTAATAAAACTGCTTTCGTAATACTTGAACGGCCCCTAACCATTACTTGCGATTTTGAGGGGTGTAGTGTAAGATTATGATGCTTTGCAAATCTGTCAGTACTTTGGAGATCTGGATTTAGTTGTTGTTGTACAATATGGATTGTGGATTTATTGAAAGGGATATATTTGTGAGCCATCTGCATATTGTTTTATCTTTGCGAATTTTACCGATTTGACCATGTCAGATATGTAGATTGAAAATATCAAAGGAGTTGTAATTGAACCTTGAGGAACTCCTCTTTTTATAGGTTTAAAATAGTTTTGTAAATAGCGGAATCATTTGCTAACATAACACAATTTAAACGTTTGCGTATGTAATGGTAATGTAACTTGGCTAGCAACATTTCATGATTCAGAGTGTCGAACGCGTTACTAAAATCGAGGAGAACCATGCACGAACAATTTTTTGTTCTTGTTGATTACATGCGTCAAACATACAGATTTTTTAAGGACTGGTGCAGCTCCTTTGTGGTGCAAATACTTTATGCATATACACAGAGGGACCCCAGTTCAAGAGTGCATATGACTTTCTCGAGAGGAAGTTGTTTGCAACGTATCACCAGAAGCACAGCTTTTCACATTCCTAATTGGTCTTGGATAGTTCCCTGGGAAGGCTGTTGACGTTAGGAGGAACCCAAGTCATGTGTGTATCATCCAAAAATTTTGCTGTGTCTATGGTATTGAAGTTATGGTAGGACACAAACTTATTACCATGAAGCATTAAGAGTCAGCGTATTTGCTAAAAACCAATCTAAATGATCCAAATTCAACCAGTTCGCTTCAGCGATAATAAAACGTGGAATAACTTTCTTCAAAAATCAAGCAAGAATACCCCTCTGGTAATTAATTCATCTTCAGCAAACACTTTCATATTTTTTGCAATTAGCATCGAGAGATATATAAACAATTTGTTTAAGTTGAACTTTCTACTATCGGTATTGTGTTTTCCTTGTTTTCGCTGGGTATTTATATACAATGTGTCAGAATCGGACACACTGACCCACTATCCAAGATTGTTTAAATGAGGAAAAACTACACAGATATACATCTACGAGAACAGATACCTGTTAGTCACTCATTAATACGACTTTCCCTTTTTCCTATTGTCTGTCGATATGATGCCTGTGAGGCTTAATTATGGAGATGATATTTATTCCAAGCGTAGCAGGATATAGATATCTGAGAGGCCATTATTGAGTGGTTTTTCTAATCGATATACGAGGGCGGTCAGATAAGTATTTAGCCTACAAACTAGAAACTAAGATTTTGGAAAAGTGGCGATACACTTGACCCAGCGATGCTCCAACTTTTTTATCCCGTGTGAAAAATACGTTTTCTGGAGGTCTACGAAGTAGGCGTTTACTAATAGAACAAACGAGCACTTCAATACGTTAGCTAGCATGCACCTAATGTGCAAGTTTTGATATGTTCCAACGCAAGTCGGCACGGTTGCCCTGACTCTAGGTACATACAACTCTATTTACAATTGTTTTGATATTGTTCAAGCAAAATTAGGGGGTATGCGTTTTAAAAAAAGAACTTCAATTTGTTTGGAACACCCTATACAAGTATTAAAAAATCACCAAACACCAGCTTATGGAGTAGTACCCCTTTCACTTGGTACCTTACGTTTAGTTGTTTTAGTTTCGGTGCTACCCCGTCCATTTTCTTACGGGTTAGTAAATAGAGAAACCACAGAGTGTCGCTGATTGCCTATGGACGTAACCAACTCTACGAAAGAGCAAACATATTTTATGAGGATATTTCTGAGATAGTCGTTGATAAAATACTATAACGTTAGTGTCCAAAAGATTTCAACACAATACTGAATCGCTGAGTAAGAAATAACACGTGTGAAATTTTACAATCAATTAACTAAGAAATTTGTCAAAAGAAGATATACTAAGTGACATATAAATCCGAACACCCAGTTTAAATGGTTTTATTTTAATAAAATTCTGTATAGGTACTTAATGAAGCATAATAAGTAAATGATAAAAATTTCAAAAGGATTGCACTGCTTTAAAGCCCTTTGACCTTTAATAATGTGTGGATGCACCCTGATGTGCTACGCATTCTCCAACGCGCCTAGGCATGCTTCTGATCAGGTGGTCAATGTCCTCCTGTGGTATCTCATTCCAGGCAACCACCAACTCCTCTCGAAGTGCTTCTAGAGTCTGAGGAGGACGTTGCAAATTGAGCAATCTCCTACCCATCATATCCCACACGTGCTCAATTGGGGATAAGTCGGGAGATCTTGGTGGCCATGGTAACAATGTGACATCATTATGTTGAAAGAAGTCTATTGTGACTCTTGCAACATGTGGTCGGGCATTATCTTGTTAGAAAGATAGGGTAAAAGATGGGGTTCTAAAACTTCGTGGATATAACGCTGCGCGTTCATGTTACCTCTGATGAAGATTAAAGGTGACCTGGAACCATAAGCTATAGCACCCCAAACCATAGCTCCAACAGTGTGATGAACATGTCTTTCAACAAAAAACTGTGGATTCCTCCTTTCACCACGTCGCCTTCTAACCCTGGCACGACCATCGTGCATGCCTAAACAAAATCGAGACTCGTCACTGAAGACAATACTGTTCCATTCCTGATCCCAGAGTGACCGTTGTCTGCACCACTCAAGGCGATTACGTCGGTGTTCTCGAGTTAAAGGGAGGACCCAGTGTGGTCGGTATGAAAACAAGCCAAAACTTCTCATTCGTCGGTAAACACTTCGCATGCCAATAGGTCTTCCGTGTTCTGCAAACCATTCATTTGCAATGGACCTGGTAGTGGAGAAACGGTCCCTCAAGGCCAATAATCTTAGGCGGCGATCTTCACGGTCTGTTGTTCTACGGCGGCGTCCAGTGCCCCTTGCTCTTTGCGTACGGCCTTCTCGAAGCCATGCCTGACAACACCTAACCACAGTGTCTACACTTCTTTGCACTCTAACTGCAATTGCCCGAAAAGAAAGTCCAGCTTCCCGAAGTCCCACTATACGGCCCCTATCAAACTCACTAAGTTGACGAAGTCGTACAGGTCTCCGTACTCTAGGCATCGTAACCGATCGTAAAGGATGTCAAGAACCAATATTCATTTTTAGAGCGTTAGTGAATTAAAAAAAAGCAGTATAAAAACCGGAATGTCCAACTGATAAGGCTGAAAATTTTTTCACTTGTTATTTACAGTAAAATAAATACATTCACCAACTTTTATTAAAATAAAACCATTTAAACTGGGTGTTCGGATTTATATGTCACTTAGTATAATTGAAAAAGGTTTGGCCGAGGAATGGGCTCCCTACCATCAATAAAGAGAAATTCAAATTACAGGTTAATGGTCAAAATAGTAGGCGTATCAATTATGAATACAAAAGATGTAAGAATATATATAAAAAAGCAATAAAAAAATCGACTCCTGATAAAACAACAAACAATAAAAAAATACTCTTCAAACATCGATTAACAACTGGCTGCTGCTCCTATTTTGTATATGATTACGTATAAAAAAATGAATCAGACTAATTTTCTGAGTCGATGCGAAGATACTTCCTGGACTATTATAACAATACGCAGAAATAAAAGTATGCTAACTGGCAGACATATCAATCAATTACTATCAATGTGCCAAAGTTTTTAAATAAATATTCAATTATTCAAACACAAAGTAACGGCCTAGTTCCAAAGCAGAGTTTTTTTTCTTTGCATAACATTCAACCTATCCAAAACCTTCCGGGAAGGCTTATAAGCGCGATGACGCTAATTATCTCTTAAGGCAGAATTAATAATCGTTTGGCGGATGGTAATCCGAATATAATTCTGAATCATTCGATGTACCGTAACAGAATACTGTTAATATTTATGTGTCGGTATTAACGATCCATTATGGGTATTAAAAGATCTTATTCTTGTTACCGCACGAACGCCGTTAGCTGAACGGTGGCTTTAAAAAAATCGAAACGGTAGGCGTTAGGTATTGATCGATTAGTGCAGTTGAACAATACAAATGGAAGATGGAAAATTATCGATACTTTATTATGATAGGTGTCCCCTGAGGTTTCTACGCAGAAACGGGAAGAACGAATCCGGACTAGAGATTTAACATATCGGAAAAAAACGGGAAAAATTAGGAAAAAAAAAACGCTTTTTCCGTTTTTTCCAGACCATGGGAAAAATTGGAAAAAATGGGAAAATTTAAATATTTTTTAATTGTAACTTGAAACGTAAAAAATAGGTACCAATTTTAAAGTTTTTTAAACATAGTTTGTAAAAATAAATACAAAAAACACACTTTAATAATATCTATTAGTATCTAAGATATAAATACACACATGTATATAGGGTCAAATTATAATTATTATCTAATAATTGAAAGTATCAAAAACAAAGCTTCAAAGGTAGAAAAGACATTATTTAACCAAAGCGCTCAGAGGTATATTTTCATCTGAGTCTGAGTTTGAATCTTCAGGCCAAGCATCTGATTCAGACTCGATCTCCGCTTCGTCTTCATGGACGGACAAAACAGCATAATCTTTGCCAGTGTCTTCTAAAAGTGGAACTGGTCTAGCATCGTAAATGAATGTCTGTTTTTCGTTTATAACCAAATTAGAATGAATAGCAACCAGCTTCTGAATTTTATCCTGTGATAATCTATTTCTCTTGCTTGTATGTATGAGGCCGTGTTAAGACCAGTTTCTTTCTGAAGATGTACACAAACCTTGCACCATATTCGCACTATACCATAAAGAATTTCGACTAAAAAATCCAGTTTTTGTTCTAAATTGGGCTAGATTTGCCACCACCTTCCCTACATCTAGATTTAGTGAACGAGCCATTTCAGAAATTAAGTGTATTGCTTCCGTTAGTTGGTCTTCATTCAATTGTTCTCCTTTAAAGCGAACATCAAGAAGATTGGCTGCAAAGTGAATCGGCTTAGAACAAAATTCGTAGCGTTCTTCAACATATTTTAACAAGCTTTCGATAAGAGAACTAGTCAGGTCAACTTGTTGGGGAATATCTAATATTGTGTCTTTTATATACTTAAAGACAAAAGGCACTTCTGATAATATAGATCTATCCGATTCTACTGAATTTAACGATTTTGATACAGGATGTAGGATTTGTTTAGTATATTGTAGGTCTTGCCAGAACGCATCATCCAATATAACTTTTTTAATATTCAGGTTTTCCACTAATACAGTACATTGCAGAGCTTCCTTATTTCTTGAAAGCGAACCAACAGTTATAAACAGAGAACCCCATCTTGTTTTTGCAGGTAATTTGAGGGAAATTACTTTATTTTTTGGGTATTTTTTGGCCTGTGCTTCTTTGAATGCAGCATAAAGTATGTGGTGCTGTTCAAAATATCTACAAATTTTTTTAGACTCTTTACTTATTTTTTCAAACAAATTTTCTTTCATAAAGTCCTTTAGTAGCAAATTCAGAGTGTGCGCTGCACAACCAACACAAGATATATGAGGATATGTTGTATTTATAATATGCCAAGCAGCTTTCATATTGCTCGTATTGTCAGTCACTATAAAAAAAATTTGTGGCTCTATTTCTTGAATAACTTTGATAAGTTTATTACTTATATACGTTCCCATTTATTTTGCAGTGCCACGATGAACAGTTTTGTAAAATAAAGGTATAGGCGTGCATAAAACAATATTGATTAATCCATCTCCGACTATATCTGTCCAACTATCTGTTACTATTGATAAACTATCGGATTCAGAAAGCTTTTGACTTCGGTTTATCTGTACACGGAATTAAGTAAGTTTGTTGACAGGGCGTAAGGGCTAGGTATTTGATATGACGGTCTTAACATTTTAAAAACCTTCTCCCAATATTTATTTTGAAAAGAGAAAAAGGAGCACCAGAAGCATAAAGAGCCTCATCAATAATTTTAGAAGACTCCGAAACAGCTATCTTATCGAAAACCCCGCTCAATGTTTGTTGGCAGCTAGCTTTCTTGCGTTTTACTGATGGTAATGGAGATTCGGAAGATGATGACATTGATGACGTATCCTTTTGCTAGTTGAAGGGAGACTGGTATCTTCTAATGCTTCTAGCAGGATATCTTTGTTACTTTCTTTTTCTTCTGACGTCGAAGACTTCGAACTCGATTGTAAAGGTTGTCCAATAGGGACGCAGGAAAGTAAACGTCAATTTGACATAGACGCCATCTTTGTTTTCGGTCACCGACATGCCATTTTGTTAGTTGAATGATTACCATTGATCGCTATGGAGTCGTATTCGATTGAAGACCGCAATAAAGTTATTCAAGAGCACTACAAAAATGGTGCAAAAATAAAAAACACGTTTCGCGCGCTTCGTAAACATTTCGGTCGCAACAACCGCCCAAACGAAACAACCATCGGTCGTCTGGTACGTAAATTCGAGGCAACAGGTCCTGTGGCAAATCTGCCAGGCTCTGGCCAGCCAAAGAGCGTTCGCACACCGGAAAATATTGCTGTTGTGAAGGAGAGTGTGAGAGACGATCCGAAACAGTCAACAACGCGTCGATCCCAAGAATTGGGCATTTCGAGAACCAGTTTGCTCCGCATTCTCCACAAGGATTTGAATGTACACGCCTACAAGATCCAATTGACGCAAGAGCTGCGTCGGCTCGACTATTTTTCGCGCCGAACGTTCTCAGATTGGCTCCTTGAACATCGCCAAATTGATGCCAATTTTTCATCAAAAATCATCATCAGCGACGAAGCGCAGTTCACTTTGAATGAGACGATAAACAAGCAAAACTGCCGCATCTGGGCGAACGAAAATCCCCGTGAGTACCAAGAGCAGCCGATGCATCCTCAAAGATTGACTGTGTGGTGTGCATTGTGGTCAAAAGGCATCATCGGACGTTACTTTTTCGAAAATGCGGCCGGGGACGCCGTTACCGTCAATTCTGAGCGATATCACGTGATGATAGAGGACTATTTTTTGCCGCAACTTGAAGGAATGGATATGGACGATGTTTATTTCCAACAAGACGGTGCAACATGCCACTCAACCAACGTCAAAATCCATCGATTGCAGTCCTTCTTCGGTGATCGCGTGATTTCGCGCAGAGGAAATGTGCCATGGCCACCAAGATCGTGCGATTTGACTCCCTTGGACTTCTTTTTATGGGGATATTTGAAAAGCAAAGTCTACGTCAACAAACCAGCCACCCTCCAAGAACTCAAAAACAACATCATTGCCGAGATAAATGCCATAGAACCGACCATCTTGCAAAATGTCATTGAAAATTTCGACCATCGCGTGGACGTCTGTAAATCCAGTCGTGGTGAACATTTGAGCGATATTATTTTTCATACATAAATGGTATAAATGAACCTTCAAAATAAAGTACCCAACTTGATTTGAATATCAATCTTTCTTGTTTTAATATGCGTTTACTTTCCTGCATCTGTTTTGGACAACCCCATATTTCATTGCCATATTTTTGTTTAATTTCCAAAGGACATTTTGAACATTGGTTTAATATATGACTTGTCATGCGAGTTGCGTTTGGAAAGGCGTATTTAAAACAGCAAAACTTACACACAGCCTTGGATTTTTTATCTGTTTTTTCAATATCAAATAATTGCCAAATATCTGAAGAAGGTCGAACCATATTGTCCTGCAACAAGAACAAAATACATAAATAAAATATCTTGCTGCACTTTATCAACTGATCAAATTCTTGAAATTTAATGAGTATACAGATAATAATTATCATTTCTGAATCTTGATATTAGTAATAAAGAAAAGTAATGAAAAACACTTAAACCTATTCCAAATTTAATAAAATATTCACTTACCAGAAACCAAAACAAACACTTGGGTCAACAACACTAACAATCTTCAGAACAAACACACTCAATTATTAGCGCAAAATTTCACTTTGTATTATTCATTTACTGCGCTTATGATAACGCTTAATTAAAATGCGTGCTTTAAAATAAACAAGACGTGTCAATATTGAAGAATCTCATTCTCAACTGAACAATTCAGGAACACGGGGATTTACCGAAATGCCGTGTCGCCGTGCGTGATCGGGAATTAACCGAAAGCTGTAGTGGTCGGGGATTCACCGAAAATCGACGGGTATTTACCTAGAACTACTCCTTCAGAGCCGTAGCTTGTGGTTTTGATTTAAATTATTTCTGTTTGATTTATATTAATGGAAAAATCAGTAACCAGAATACTTTTATCTTGTATATAACAAATTTCAATTTTTCCGTATTTTTCCTTTTTTTCCTCAATTTTTCCGGAAAAAAATAGGTTTTTTCCGGCACCAAATTTTTCCGGTAATTTTAAATCTGTATTCCGGACTCTAGAGAATCCAATATGAACCGAGAAGTCCACGCTTAACGAGTATACAGGGGTGGTCTGAAATGTTTCCTACCTAATAAGACACTTTTTCTGAGTTTTTTTTTATATTGCACATAGTCTCCTTGTCACACACATCTCCCGGTGAAGCTTCTATCTCTGTAATCCGTCCAAATAGTACACGGCGTTTTTCTGCATGTGTTATAGTTTACTATGTAATATAATCTACAACAGATGGGGTATTAAGTATAGTAGATGAAATAACCCAAAATATAGATGGAAAAGTACCATCGATATGCGTATTTGTGGACTTACAAAAAGCGTTTGACACAGTTAACCACAATATACTTTTGGAAATCTTAGAAAGAATAGGTTTTCGTGGAAAGATGTATACTTTAATGGAAAATTATTTATCAAATAGACCGCAATCAGTAAAATTATTAAGCTCGTATAGTAAAGAAATGTTTGTTATATGTGGTGTTCCACAAGGTACAATTTTGGGTACTCTATTATTCAATATTTATTTAAACGATATATTCAAATTAACAGTACTGGTAAAATAGTCAGCTTTGCAGACGATACTGCTATACTCTATAAAGGTAAGGATTGGAACGGCTTAAAAGATATTATCCAAAATGACTTTTGCAAAATTATTCAGTGGTTTAATAACCGAAAATTAACAATTAACTTTACTAAAACTCATTTTTTACCATTTTCATCACTATCTAATCATCTACCAAAATATAACCACCTTCGGTTTAAGGTAAATGATAAAAATATAAAAATCAATAGAGTTAATGATACAAAATATTTAGGAATTTATCTAGATCCCCACTTGAGATGGGATGTACATATTTCTCACATACTAAAGAAAATTAGATTCATAGCATATAAAATAAAATTTCTAACCGGTATATTAACTGAATATTATCTACGAATAATATATCAAGCTTTAGTCGAACCACACATAACATATGGTATAGTAGTGTGGGGTGCTGCATGCACGACATACTTTAACGATTTAGATGTACTTCAAAGAAGAATTTTAAAATCAATGTTAGGCAAATCAAAATTATACCCAACCAATGACTTATATAATGATGCACAAGTATATGATACTAACAAACTTTACTTCTTACATACCATCACTCATTATCACAAAACTATTAGTGAACACGACATAATAAAACATAATCATAAAACCAGATATAAATTACGCGCAAAAAATGTTCCTAAACCAAACAAATCCCTAATGAAACGATGTCACCTGTATATAGCTCCAAAATTGTACGAACATTTACCAAATAATTTAAAACAATTACGCAATACATTAGGCTTCAAAAAAAAATTAAAAAAATTTATTAACACGATTGGGAGAAATCAAATTAATAAAATAATCTCAAATATTACACAATAAATGCTCTACCATTCTTACCAATAATTTCTTTTTTCTCTCTATTTTATTATATTTTGCAATTCAACATACATATGATCCATGCACAGGCGTTGTCCTCCTATGGATATATTATATTTATTTACTCATTTCATGTTCCCTGTATTTTAGAGTAAATAAATATTATTATTATTATTATTATTGATGAATTTTAATTATTTTCTAAATGCCTTCAAAGCAGACATGTCTTTTCCACATGTACACTTTTCACGTGTGTAAACACATCCGTGTAGTAACACCGATACATGATTATTATTATTATCAATTATGTTTTGTTCCAGGAGTTCCTAGCGGCAGTCCGCAGCGGCGCCAAGGACCTCCGTCCCGTGCTGCGCTCCTCGGAAGCAGGGCGTACGGTAGTCTCAACAGGACCTCGTCTAGTTAGAGACACACAGAAGAGCAACAAAGTTGTTGACACCGAAGATACCAGGGAGTTGAGTTGTGTCAGACCAGATGGCAAGATCGTCACCGAAACCCAACGGACGACTGAACATGAAGAAACCAAGGATGAAGACCTGTCTGATGATGAGCCGGACGTGAATCTTCAAAAGGAGAGCTCGGAAAGGTTAGCACTAGAATGTATCTTGCTATACGAGCACTAACACAAAATAGTTCGGACATTATCTAATTTTATCTCAAAGTTTGTTTTTTAAGGTTACAAAGTAATTTTTTTCTTTCATAAGACATTGAAGTATATTGTTTGGTCATCATAAAAACAATATTATTATCAAGTAATATGATATGGAACTATAAAACTAAACTAATAATTATAACGCAACATTTGGCTGACACTAATCATTTCAACTGCTCGTTACGTCTCGCTTTGTCTTAATAACAGCATTAATTTTGGCTTTCACAGTTTTCTACAGTATATTCAGATAAGAGATAGACCGGATGTAAACAAAAGGTTCGGGTGATTTCCACGCTAACGCCGCCGTCTCGACGTAAAACAGGAGCCCTCATTGGTCGATTCGCAATTAAATGCCTATGCCGAGCGGCAGAGCAGTCTTATCAAGGCAGAGTCACATTCAGGTTCAGACGTGTTACGTATGTCGTGTGCATCATTGCAATTTGATATTTCTTTGGACGTTTTCGTTTGTTATCTTATTAAATTGTTGAGTTTGTCGTTGTTATTGTTATACCTTGTTATTGATTGTTATTGTTATCAACTGCTTGCGCAAAATGCCCAGTAGTACAGATACTGCCGATGAAGTTGTAAACTCCTGTAGTCCACCTAGGAAACGCTCTAAAAAAAGACACCTGAGTGCAGAAATGAAAGAGGTCATTTTGAATATATATAAGATCGAGCGCGAGGAGAACGAGGCATCAACCATCAAAGAAATTGTTGTGAAGGTTTCTCACAAAGTTGGGGTGTGTCGCGCATCAGTGTTTAATGTGTTAAGACAATACAAAAAAAATCACACCTTTTCTGAGCCAATGACCAGTAAACATCGCAAAAGTATTGTTAAATCATTGTATGAAGCTGATAAGCATGCGATTAGGAGGAAAGTGCATGAATTCTTCTTTAGGAATGAAATACCTACTATAGATAAAGTACTGCAGGAGGTAAATGGAGATACAACGTTGCCAAATTTCAAACGATCAACTTGCCATGCGTTACTGAAGCATTTAAATTTCAAATGGAAAAAACAGGGTCGTAATAGTTTACTACTGGATAGAGAAGAAATTGTGCTATGGAGGAGGGATTATTTACCAAAAATTGGGAAATATAGAAATCAAAACAGGAAGATTTATTACCTTGATGAAACGTGGGTAAACGCAGGACACACTACAAGTAAAGTATGGGTTGATGATTCTGTAACTTCATTCAGGAGGGCCTTTCTAGATGGACTGTCCACCGGATTAAAAAATCCAGCAGGTAAATACGAGTAATAGACAACAATCGGATGTTTTTCAAATCTTGGCAACAAGGTTCTAGACATTAATTCCAGGGGGCAGATAAAACATATTACAAGTAACAAAACTTTTATAACTTTCGATAAAATGCGCGGATGTTTTATTGTCATTTTCATTTGTTAGAACTTTTTTAAACCATGTTTTTATGTGTTTTCGATATTTCAATAATTTTTTAATATAATCTTAAAATATGTCGAATATTATAAACTTAAAAAAAGTTACTAAGTTTTATATTGTGTACCGTTCCTAATATTTCTAATCATGTTAATTCATACTTTAAGCTTTATAAAGTTATAATTTGGTAATATTAATATTTGCGCGTATTTCAGGTTCCTAATCATTCATTTTTTAAAGGTTTAACTTTAAATTAAATTGTGAAGCGCTGAGTAATCATACGACGTTCAATATTCTTTCTTTCAATATGACTAAATAATCCCAATTATAGCAATCTGATACTCATGTCTCAATGTTTTTTCGCTGAATGTGATGAAAACATTTGAAAAAGGTTCGCTTATTGAAATAAATCTACACCAGTTAGTACTTCGATTTCCAGGTAAAGGGAAAAGGCTCATTATCTGCCATATTGGCAGTAAGGATGGATTTGTTGTTGACGGTCTGTGGTGCTTTGAGTCTAAGAAAACTGGAGATTACCACGAGGAAATGAATGGCGAATCGTTTGAACAGTGGTTTTCAAAAATTTTACCGTACTTAGAGGAAAACGCAGTAATTGTGTTGGATAATGCGCCTTATCATTCTCGAAGAATGGAGAAGGTCCCAACAACGGCTTCAGGAAAGTTGATGTTCAAAATTGGCTCCGCTCGAAAAATATCAACTTTGAAGAAGCAATGCTGAAAGTACAATTATTAAGAATTGTCAAGGATCACAAGGCGGAATATCAAAAATACGCCATTGACGAAATGGCAGCAAGTCAAAATAAAACTGTGCTCCGTTTACCTCCATACCATTGCGAGCTCAATCCCATTGAGCTCATATGGGCAGAGGTTAAAAATTATATAGCTAAGCACAATACAACTTTTAAATTTTTGTGACCTCAAAGGACTTTTCAAAGAAGCACTAGAATTAATAACAGCGCAAAAATGGGAAAACTGTATTAAGCACGTGAAAGACAAAGTTGAAAAGAGAATGTGGGAACTGGACAATATTTTAGAGGAACAAGTCGAGCCATTCATTATTGACGTTGGTGCTTCAGGCAGTAACGATGATGAAAGCTCATCAAGCTCATCTTTCCAATAAAAGATGTCGTTCATCAAATTCGGTAAGTTATTAGTAATTATAAAGCTACTGTATTTTTTAATTAATTATTGACATTTTTGAACCCATTTTGGCAAAACCTATTCAAGAATCTACTTTCTGACAATGTTCAACCATGCACATTTTTTTACGTTTTGAACGTTTTAATTTGGTTACATATTTATCTAGAAATCAAAAAATATACTAATCAATATTCTAAAAGCAATTTTAAGAGATATACGATTATTTTAATTTAGGCTAATTTAAACGCCATTTTGAGATTATATTCGACTGTATTTCACCAAACATCAGGCGGCATCCGAAGCTGGAAATCGAAGCGAAAATTTTGAATCCCTTATGTATATTTACATCATTATATATTTATTACCCCCACCCCCACATGATCCTATATCCATCACCAATCGTATACACATCGAATTGTGCTAATTTACTACAAAGTTACGCAAAGCAGCATCTACTATCTAAAATATGTACTGCGTGACTCTTAATACGTCCCTGCCGAATGTTACAGCGTTCGATGATCACGTGGTCTTGTTTATGTCCCGTCTATCTCTTATCTGAATATACTGTAAAACGTAGTATATGTTGACTGTTGCATATAAGGGAAGAAACTTTGTTACAAAAATCTAGACTCTTGCAGAGTACTAAGTCACCTAACTCATTTTCCAGATACTTGAAGACGCGCGAGCAGGAAGACGTAGACTACGTGCAGAACGGAGTGAACGTAGGCCACGAGATGAGGTTTAAAACGGAAACCATGGAGGTGGAGAGGCGCGGAGATGGAGTGGACGAACCTGACGTGTTCGATTCTCTCTCGGCTAGAGCTAGAAGGAGAGCGGTCAATAGGCAACCTCATAGATATAGAGGTAAGAACTAGACATCGGATGCAAACGAACTTGTCTTTAGTTTGCATTTTTAGTTAAACGACATTTTCATTACAATGGCTTTCATTTTGAAATACTTGTCATCATTGTAATTGTACATGGTATGAATGTCCTTTTTGCAGAACTGTGGCGAAAACACACAATTAAAATGTTATCAGTAAGGTCATGAAAAAAATAGAAATACGAGGTGGCCCAACGAAAAGGTCGCACCCCCATTTGAAACTCTCCTTGTATATTTTGGGAAAAACGGTAGGACACGTCAATTTTGATTTCTAAGGGGACGTTTTCAGCAGTGTCGAGGTGTCCAAACGTAAGAAACGACGAAGAAGCAGCTCCTCATACGAGCAATCGCTGAGCACAAATATTAGACGACTGGAGCGAAGGTGGACCGATAATTATGATGTGCAAGGTCAGCTTCAGGATTCCTTTCGAACTCGTGGGTTTGGCCGGGAAACGGGGTACTACACATGTTTTATTTACGAGACGAGGCCGCAGCTTAATTGAAAATGATAGCGGTGTTTCTATTTTTATTATGAAAAGATTCTGGAGGGGCATGGGAAAAATCTTAATTTCACACAAGTGTTCGGGGTTTTTGAAGTTTTTTTCAGGCGTCTGTACATTATTTTGAGGATATCAACAGATAAATAAAGGATTTTTTAATTCCACAGTATATTAATGACTGATGTCTTGACACTGAGTTTTCTCCGCAACATTAAATGTGTCAAATAAAATATATCAAAGCTTTTATTACTTTGGTAAGGTTGTCGTTTGTCTAATCTCCTGTACGGTTTCCACTCTTTAATTAACTGTTACATGAAGAAGATGGCGTGAATCATGGGATCTGCAACAGCACTCAGTTCACATCGTCTCACAGACACCGCCGCATCGCCATTTAAGTTCATTTCTTGGAAGATCACTTCTGTTAATTTGACAATTTCCTAGGCGGGTCATCACCGTTAGCACTAAATGCAATTATTCACGGATTCGCCCGGCGAATCAAGGTTAAACTAATTACGATTACGACGCTTCATTCGGTGTGAAGCGCTGGTTAGTACCGTTTCGTATGCACGTCTTCTTTGTTTTAGTGTGCGAGACAACCATTATTATAGCAATTGGGGGATCTATAAACTAAGGACGAAACTGAGCCTAATTTGATATTTGAAAAATTTAGTCTATCATCAAGAATGCAACTTTTTTTTGCCTATCTTAAGAGGAACTGTCAAAAGCTTATATAGTGTTGGATTTATATATACAGGGTGTTTCAGTTTATTGTTGCATAACTTTAAGATTCGATAGAACTTTTAAAATTAAGGCATAAAGTATATATAAACATGGGTTGAAAAATGCGTGGCTTCCGAAATACAATTTACTTTCTAAAATAGTTTTTTTTTAAATATTTCGAACAATATTTGTTGTATAACAGTGAAAATTGGTATACAAGGGTTTTTTGGTACGACAAAACGAACCATGGGCATAGTTTTACTGTATCCGCTAGAGCGCGCTCTCTACTGTACCTGTAGTGTATTAAAATGACCGAAAATTTTTTCTTAGTGCAATTTTTTGCTTTTTGAATAAAAAAACTGATTCTTCGCACTTTTCGACATAAAAAAGCTCTCTTGTGAATTTTCGTTATAGTTAGCCGTTTTTGAGATATTTCGATTTTTAAGGTTCGATGCATTTTCAATTATTTATGATAAAATAACGTTAAAAAGTCAGTATCTCGATAATTTTTAGAAGTAGGCTGTGCCTGCAAATATTTTTGAAATTGAAAGCAGAATAAGGTTAAACGTCAATTAGTTGACAGTTAGTTTTGTTGTCTGTTGAAACCTGAAACGTTTTTTTGCAATTGTGAATGCACGAAATTTAGTTTCTTTTACCTGTTTTTTTTTTTGTAAGTTTTATGAAAATGCCATTTTTATTCTCCAATCAAGAGTTAGCGGATATTCATTTTGTGTATGGCTTTGTAAATGGAAACGCAGCAAAAGCAGCCAGAGAATACGCACGAAGATTTCCAAACAGACAACATCTAACTCGCTCAGTATTTGTAAGAGTGCATCGTCAAATAATTGAAAATGGTTTTGGAAATCGCCAAAGGGATCAAAACATAAATGTTCGTCAGCGCAGATTTACCCGTATGATTCTGCGTGAGTTTGATAGAGATCCGACCACAAGTGTTATGAGAGTTTCTGGTGCCTTGGGAATTTCAGCAAGCCATGTTCACCGTGTTCTTAGAAATGACCATAGACGTCCTTACCATTTGCAACCTGAGCAAGGACTACAGCCAGGGGACGGAGAACGAAGAATCACATTTTGTCAGTGGATTATTGATAAAACTGATAATAATAGGGAATTTTTAAGTAACGTTTTATGGACCGATGAGTCATGCTTCACTTGACGTGGAGTGGTAAATTTTCATAATCAACATATTTGATCGCATGAAAATCCGCATGCAGTCCCGGGAAAGAAAATTTCAGCATGAATTTAGTGTGAACGTGTGGATTGGTATCTACCGTAATCGACTATTTGGACCCTACCTTCTGCCTGCAAGGTTAAACGCTGCGACCTTCTTGGAATTTTTAAAGGCTGAACATGAAAATATGTGGGATGATGTTATGTTAGATTTAAGAAGATTGGCCTGGTTCCAGCTTGATGGTTGTCCAGCTCATCATTCGAGAATAGTTAGAAACTGGCTGGACGAAAATTATCCAGAAAGATGGATCGGCCGTGGAGGACCAGTCACCTGGCCTCCACGATCCCCTGACCTAAATCCATTAGATTTCTTTGTGTGGCGATTTCTAAAAGAAAAAGTGTACCAGACTCCCGTAACCACAAGAGATATGCTAATAGAAAGAATCAGGAATGCATGTGATGAAATAAGGCCTTATTTGAATAATGCTATTATACCACGTTCGATCATTCGTAGATGTGAATTGTGTATTGAACAATTGGGTTTACATTTCGAGCAACTACTTTAGATTTTGTATGTTTGTCCTAACTATCCAATAGCATTTTAGATATAAATAATTAATTTAATTCGTTAAAAATAATATTGGAAAATTAAACAAATTAATATTCTGTTTTTTTGTGTTTATTTGGAGTTAGGAATTATTGCTGTGTTTAAAAACGCAATCTAAACGATCATCTTAGTTACTTGTAATGCCCAAATCGAAAATGTAAAAAAATATTATTTTCCCATAAATAATTAAAAATGCATCGAACCTTAAAAATCGAAATATCTCAAAAACGGCTAACTATAACGAAAACTCACACGAGAGCTTTTTTATGTTGAAAAGTGCGAAGAATCAGTATTTTTATTAAAAAAGCAAAAAATTGTACTAAGAAAAATTTTTCGGTCATTTTAATACACTACAGGTACAGTAGAGAGCGCCCTCTAGCGGCTACAGTAAAACTATGCCCATGGTTCGTTTTGTCGTACCAAAAAACCCTTGTATACCAATTTTCACTGTGGTACATCAAATATTGTTCAAAATATTTAAAAAAAAACTATTTTAGAAAGTAAATTTAAACACCCTGTATTTCGGAATCCACGCATTTTTCGACCCATGTTTATATAGACTTTGTGCATTAATTTCAAAAGTTCTATCGAATCTCAAAGTTATGCAACAATAAACTGAAACACCCTGTATATAATTATAAGTTAAAAATACCGAGGAATACTTTTCAAGAATCAAAAGTTCGACTCAGTATTCAACCTGTGTCCTGACAACTTTTTAGGTGCTTTTGAAGCGCCCGCTCGAAAGATTTTTTCGTTTGTATATTACATTTAGAAAACGTCATCGTTAACGCATAAGAAATGAATTATGATTTCCTGTTCACTTTCAACGATTTTCCACCCAACTGAGATCGGTACTGCTAATGCAATTATCTCGTTCCCAGCAACAAGGATTATTCGCTAATATTGGCGATATCTTCTGCCATAACTCTTCGGGAGGTATAATGCCGTATTGCATAATTAATTGCACAAGTCTCTCATCTTGGCACTCTTATTACCGGCTGGAAGATAACTTGCCATATTGCTTTCTCATTTATTTTGATAAGGCATGCTTGTAACTTAGCCGGCGTTTATCTTAAAAACTGTTCCGTCGTAAATTGACGTTCACTATTCACTTTCTATGCTATGGCTGGTATTAATGGCTATATTAGATGCTATCGAAACATGTTATAAAACCGTTTGGTGGGCTCGTTCCTTGTTGCTGGCAAAGTATCGTTGTTTTTGACAATAATTATTATAATTATTAATAATCACGTACTCGTAGAATGCAGGAACCTTTCAAGTGAATACGGGGCATGTCTTTTAAGTTTTGCATATGGAAATAAAACAATCCGGTAGGTAGTTTTAAATGACTTTATTGTTTTTCGAAGTATTCTCCATCTGCTTCTTCTGGTGACTGGAACCTTTGACCACGCAGTTTGATTTTAATTTTCTGGAAAGTAAAGAAATCGTTAAGACTTAGATCGGGACTATATGGAGGATGGTCCAATAATTCCACGTTTTCTTTCGTTAAATACTACCTTGTTTTTTGGGCTGTGTGCGGGCTTGCATTGTCTTGGCGGAGGATGATTCTTCTTTCGAGGTTGATTTCTCGAAGCTCGGTGATGACTTTTGGCAAACAAATCGTGGTATACCAATCCGCAGTAACAGTTCTTTGCTCATTAAGAGGAGTTGTTGCAATATATTTCGAAACACTTCGAGAACGGATGACTTTTGTTGGCTTTTCTTCACCTTGGAACACCCAAACAGCGGACTGTCATTTATTTTCTGGTTCATAACAGTAAATCTACGATTCATCACCACTAACAATGCTGTACACATTTTTTGAGTTTCCGGAATTGAAAAGGTCAAGCGTTTTTTGACACCAGTTAACCGTGGCTGCTTTCTGCTCTTCAGTCAACAGGTGGGGTATCCAACGAGAAACTAATCTTCTTACTCCTTATTCTTCATGTAAAATTTTTCGAATTGAGGTCTTTGCGATCTTCAAGGACGCCTCAATCTCGCGATATGTCACATGTCTATCTTCAATGATGAGTTTGCGCACAGCATTGACGTTTTCCTGGCATTCTTGTTGCGATAATTGTCTCTGAAAGTTGCAATAAGTTATGGCGCGAAATTGTTTTCGGTTGAGTTCCATTTTTCTAATGACTTTGTGACACTTAAAAATTCACTGTACACTGCACGTATTGTTGTGAAACTTTGAATTTAAGTTACTAAAGAGTGAGGTTAAGATTCAGTACTGACGTTCGATCCGCGCGGCCTACTGAGTTTCTCTATTTTAATCTTCCAATATCTTTTCTTTTTTATATATTTTATGCAATAAGACGACTCTCTCAATGTAAAGGTGACGAATAGTTATTTATACATGAAAGCTACGCGTCCCAGCCTATGAGAGAAAACAAATTTTTGTTAGAATTGAGATACGCATATTCTCTAATTACACTGGACAACAAATTTTAGTTTTTTAATTGTATCTTGTGGGAAAAGTGCACTTCTTTGTTACTTTTGGGGCGCTGAATCCAAAAATGACAATGAAATAAAAAAATTAGTTGCGGTTTAGAAAAAAAAACTTTTTATTTTTAAGGATGTATTAAAAAAAGGAACAAGATTCATATACTTATAAGAATCACTATATGCGCTGTCTTTTTGCTGTTCTTTTATGGATCGTTTCTGGAGCATCTCTACCAAGAGTCCAACAGTAGTCTGCAAGCATGGAAGGATTCCACTTTCCCTGGTACCTTTTTTCCATTGTTGAAATATCCTGATGAAAACGTTTGCCGTGCTCATCACTTACGGCTCCGCAATTGTCAGGAAAAAAGTCCAGGTGTGAGTGTAGGAAATGTATCTTAAGAGACATATTACAGCCCTTTTGATAAGATGACAGTATATTTTTGACAAGGGTTTTATAGTTGTCAGCTTTTCTATTTCCCAAGAAATTAGTGACCACCAGACGGAAATCATTCCAAGCAGTTTTTTCAATACCTGTTAAAGTGTTTTCAAACTGTGTATCTTTCAAAATATTTCGAATCTGTGGCCCAACAAAAATACCTTCTTTAACCTTTGTTTCACTTAGTCTTGGAAATTTCTGACGCAGGTATTGAAAAGCTGACCCATCTATATCTAATGCCTTGACAAAGTTTTTCATTAGGCCCAACTTGATATCCAGTGGTGGTAATAAAATTTTTTTCGAATCTACTAATGGCATATGCTGTAAATTTTTTTGACCTGGCTCTAGGAATTGACGAACAGGCCAGTTTTGTCTGGTGTAATGAAGTGCTTTTGCCCGACTGCCCAATTCACACAAAAAACAGCAAAACTTTGTGTAGCCTAGCTGCAGCCCAAGTAAAAGTGCAACAACTTTCAAATCGCCACAAATATGCCATTGGTGCTCATCGTATTTTATGCATGTCAATAGGTACTTCATATTGTCATATGATTCTTTCATGTGAACTGCATACCCTACAGGAAGAGATGGTAAAATATTTCCAATATGCAATAACACTGCCATTGAACTCAATGTTGAACTGTCTATAAACAATCTCCATTCTTCTGGGTTATAGTTTATATTTAAAGCCGCCAGTAAGCCGTTAATATTACTGCAGAAAACCAAGTTATTCTCCATTTTGAAAAATGGTTCTAAGTCTTTGTGGCGTTTACGAAAAACACATACCGAAACATCGTCTTCTAACAAGTTCCACTGCTGCAGTCTTGATCCAAGTAACTCTGCCTTACATTTTGGAAGTTCTAAATCTCTTACACGATCATTTAATTCTGAGTGTGTTATTTTGTGCGGTTGGTGGCATGACGTGCTCGGTATAAAATCAGGATCTCTTGACGTTGATGGCATATCTTCTTCCTGACGAATCACTCGATCGCCATGATCGGATCCGTTTTCTCATTCGCAAGTGTAGGATTCTGGGGGTTTTGGAATAGGATTTTCGTCACTGTGAGGCACAGGTCTCATCGCAGATGGTATGTTTGGGTAGTTAATAACCGATTTTTTTTTCTTGGACATACCCGTGGCTTGTCCAACACAAGGTACTATGCAAAAGTATCAATCATTAATATGATTTGTAGGCTCTCTCCAAACCATTGGGACAGCAAAGCGCATAGACCGTTTTTTGCCATTTAACCAGCTCCTCAGACTTGAAGCACATGTAGTACAGCAGATGTGGGGTGCCCACTGTTTGTCTTGATCATCTAGTTTACAACCGAAATAAAGCTGATATGCCTTTGTTATTAGTGGAGTAATAGACCGTCTCTGAGACGCAAAAGTCACATCACCACACACGTAACAAAACTGATCTGGATTGTTTACACACTTTCGAGACATCTTGTATGAACGCTGTCAGCCAACTGAGGAAAAAATGGCTAATATAAAACAATATAATGTACACGTATGTATAACGTAACACAATCATGCCAATTACATCATCTTTCCTTGCCGAATATAAAAATGTAGCACGTGCATTCTTGTGAATTACAGTATATTAACACTGTCACAGCAGGAACACATATAATTACCGTATCTCTAAAACTTGAACTAATATTGAAAAATAAGTTTCATTCCGGTTTTAGCACATTAAAAATAGTAATATTTTGTTGATTTTATTTAGGATATTTTTTGGCTGTTGATCAGTGTTATTTACCATTTTACTCTAACAACTCAAAAAATACATAGTATGCGATCGAGAAACTTTGAATTTGAAAGCTCATAGGAAAACCATGTTAGGATATACCTGCCTGTGTTCTTGTTCGAAACGTAATAAAAATTGTTTTTGTTGCTGGATATTCTACAAAAGTGTATCAAGATATGAGCTGGCAACGTTCAAGTTACTAATCTTGTGTTAATTGAAAAATGTAGTGCTCCAATTTTGGATACTGGATGCTCCAAATGCCTAATCTAAAAAAGAGAAATCAGAAACATTATTACTCAAATGCACAAAGTTTACATTTAATATTTTATTCAGCAGGCAGAATATCAGAATTACTGACTCCGAAAAATAAACTATTGATAAAAAGAAAATACAGCAGACGCTCGATAACGTAAACACGGGATGATGAAAACTTGAGCTAATGTAAACACAAACTTCGTTCTATAGGATCAAACGGAACGCGCGATAACGTAAACAATGTGTACGCTCGATAACGTAAACAACTCTCGGCGCACGGAAACAGCGCGACGGTAAAATGCTGAAGCCTCGATGATTTATGTCGGGCGTCGGGGAGTCTCCGATTTATGGAGTGTAGGGGATTCACCTCTGCGATAAAATACGACAAACTCGGTCAGTCGTATGATCGTTTAGGATACGTTTATACGTACGTATGTATTTCATTTTTGAACTTAAGTGAATACATTGCACGCGTTAATATATTTTACGACTATGGCATCCACATCCTATAAAAGAAAGTGTTTAAAGTTGAGTGAGAAAGTGAAAATCATAGACGAAGTTGCACTAGGTGCGGGAGTGACACAGTTAGCAAAAAAATATGGAGTATCGAAAGCAACAATCTGTAAAATTAAGCGTATGAAAACTCAAATTTTACAAAGAACGTGCAATACATTTGGAGGTCCGGGAAAAAGAAAAACTTTAAAAAATGCGAAGGCACTTAAAATGGAAAATTCCCTGTATAAGTGGTTTTTAAAACAACGGGAAAATCATGTCCCTGTTAGTGGCGAAGTACTTAAACAGAGATCGAGACTGTTAAATGAAAACTGAAAGAAACTGAAAATTTCGTAGCTAGTGATGGCTGGCTACAACGATTCAAAACAAGATATGGAATTCGACTGCTGTCTATATCTGGTGAAAAATTATCAGCACAACCACAATGAGTGCAAACATTCAAAGAAAAATTGATGAAAACAATTACCGAGCTAGATTTAAGAATGGAACAAATTTACAACGCAGATGAAAGTGGCCTTTATTTGAAAATGTTACCAGAGAAAACCTATGCTGCACCATTTGAAAAATCTGCCCCGGGAAGAAAGCCGGAGAAACAACGAAAAACGTTTCTAGCCTGCACTAATGCTAATGGTTGACACAAAATAAAGCCACTGGTAATTGGAAAAGCAAAAAATCCGCGCTCATTTAAAAATGTTAATATCCCTGTTGATTATGACTAATCAAAAACCGCTTGGATGACTAGCAGTATATTCCTGAAATGGTTCCACAGGTGCTTTGTCCCTCAGGTATGACAATCAATTATCACAAATGCTCTATTCATAATTTGAAGATATGTTTTCAATTTGTAGGTAAAAAGTTTCCTAAAACAACAGAAGCTTCCAATAAAAGCGTTGTTACTATTGGATAATGCACCAAGTCATCCTCCCGAGCGACAACTGAGGAGCAGGGATGGGTCAATTTTCGTCATGTACATGCCGCCCAACGTAACACCGTTAATTCAACCGATGGACCAGAATATAATAAAACTCACCAAACTATACTATATGAAGTTTCTACTTTCGTCTGTCTTATCAAAGAATCCTGAAAACTTATCTGAGGCTTTAAAAAAAGTAACATTACGAGAAGCTGTTTTAGATTTACATATGGCCTGGAATGAACTTAACCAGCAAACTATTCAAAAATGTTGGAACAATCTCTTTTGTGCCAATAATGAAGATGATGAAGAAGACGATGTCCCCTTAAGCGTAATTAGAGAACGTTTGCGATCCAATAATGATAATGTTATTAGTGTGTCATTGGATGTTGTTGATTTATTGAAAACAGTGAATCCCAACATTGTTGTACTCCTGCTGATATTAATTTATGGAGCGAAGATAAGCAGACGAATGATGCTGTTAAGGAGGAGGATATGGACAGTGAGGATGATGAGAACGATCCCATTGAAGTTGGAAGTGTAGTGACTGACGCGCAAGCTATACAAGTTTTTAACCAAGCTTTAGATTGAGCTGAAGAAAAGAAGTTTCATACATGGATATTTTAGTTCTTCATAAATTACGGGCGCAGGCATTGAAAGACAAGGTTAAGCACAAATTTACGCAGACAAAAAATGTTAATTATTTTTCTCCTAATTAAAAAAATACTTATCGCTGTTAGAATATTTGTTTATTTTGTTATAAATAGTATGTATTAAACGTTTCTTTTAATAAATCAAATATTATATAAATCACGTTCGCTAATGTAAACATTTCGATAATGTGAACCACACTTGGATTAAATTAGTTTACATTATCGAGCGTCTGCTGTAATGTTATAAGATTTTGTTTGTAGCGTTCTGCGAAAGGACATTCGTCAAAAATGGAATACCATACGTAATTTGATGTCATCTTACACGCATTCAGAAGAATCTGTATAGATATATAAACATGTGTATTTTGCTCACCTCCAGAATTTTATAATCTGTGTACTTCAATTCATGTCTTCTCATCAGTCTAATCATGTTAGTCGAAAATACCCCTGGCTTGCGAAATAATTGTGAAGTCTGGTTTTTTGCCTCAAGTTGTTCAAAGGGGTATTCAAAACATGGATGCATAAAATGGGTACACCAATTTTTATTAGACAACAAGAATGAGATAACGTGTTTTTTTGGGATTCAATCGAAAGTGTTGGTAGAAACAAAAAAACTCTTCATATAATATGTTTAGGTAATTATGAGACCGACAAAATGAGACTACTAGTAACAAGATCCGACTAATAGCAAAAGGTTATGGCCGAAAACGTAAGATTCGTACTTCTAAATAGCCACAACAAATTGGAGTTAGTTCAAAGGGGATTTTATAGCAAAATACACTAGTTTACCTTGTCGATATGAATCGTGAATCATTCCGGAAGATAAATGTTATTTTTATGCAAAAAGAATGGTTACATTTTCTTCTAAACAAATTCAAACATTTCGTATTTGTTAGTAATTCGCACAAGAGTTGATAGACACATTCGTTATGTTTTAAAATGCGTATAGTAACGTATGCTTTTCGATTATCGTAGCGCATTTGTTCGATTACTCAGAAATACGAAATGTTTGAATTTGTTTAGAAGAAAAAAACGTAACCTTTATTTATCGCATAAAATAACATTTATCTTTCGGAATGGTTTGTGATTCACATCGACAAAGTAAACACGTGTGTTTTGCTATTAAATTCTATTTGAACCCTGTATATTGCTCATTAAACTAGTAGTGCTGATCGGAAAACAGGTGTTTTCTCATAAACAATTAGTAATTCTCAAAAAACTTTTTGACCGATATAATCCAATTTTGTTGCTGTTATTTCGAAGTATGAATCTAACCGATTTGAAGAATTTCAAATAGTATCGTCGCATTACCAACAAGTGTCAACGCTGCATTTGCCTCGTTTATCGGCCATAACATTTTTGTTATTAGTCGGATCATTTCACGTATAGTTTCATTCTATAAGTCTCATAAACAGTGGCGTAGCTAGATGTCATGGGGCCCCGGGGCAAACATTTTTTAGGGGTCCTCATGAGTATGTTTAAGAATAAAAAAATCATGTTATAATAAAAAAAATTGTTTATTGTCATAAAACAAAAAGTAACACAAATTAAAATGATGAAATAACAAAGGTCAAAAATTAAGCAATAATAAAATTAAAAATCCCTTTTTCTTGCTTTTCTATTTGCAAATTCGTTGATAATATCATTTATATCAAGGTTTTAGGCTTCTTCATTCTCTATAGAGAGTAAAGCAAGATCGCTTAATCTAATCCGGCCTGTAGTAGATCTAAGATAGTTTTTTACAAGTTTTAGCTTGTTAACTGATCTTCAACAAATTCAGCAGTTACAGGCAACGTAAAAAATAAAAGGAACATTAAGTAAACTTCACTTAAGTCGATTTCAAGTAGCCCATACTTACTTAAAATTAAGGTCTCTTTTACAAACATTTAACAAATTGGTATACTGAAACATTAAATTATTTAAATCAAATATTTCAGGATATTTGTTATAAATGGCTGTACATTTATTTTTAATGGATGTTTCATCGCAACCTAATAGAACTTTTGGAAGAAGTAAATCAAACAATTTATTAATTTTTTTCATGCTCCTAAATCTATTAGAAATCTGTGTCAGAACACGGTTCATAACAACAATAAAACATTTATTTTAAATAAAATTTGAGTATTATTAAATCTGTAATCACTGGAGAGTTCGTCAAAGTGTTTTTTAACTTTGGGTTGACGTTTTTGCCTGAATTCCGGTTGAATATTCCATTTGTTAGCCAGTTCCGTAGCTTCAATCATTAAATTTCCTAAGAAGATCTTAAGCCAATAAGGATCTTTTCTACTTGTTCTAAAACAGTCACAGATTCACTTAAATCAATATTTTTCTTTTGAAGGACCTTTGAGGCGAAGTTAACCTGGGTAAAGGTTTTATACAACATCGTTGAAATAATACAAATTCAAAGCAACACATTTGTTTTTTAATGGAAGAAGCTTCTTCTCTTTCTTCTTTTTTATGAGACGGTAACTCTATTTCTGTTAAAGATTTAATAATATCAAGATAACGAAGTTTGGCAGCACTAATAGACAATATCATTCCTGACCAACGAGTTGGATTTAATGTTTTTAAAGTTGTTTTGGATTCACTGGTAAAGAAGCTAAAAGATCCCATCTATCAATACTTAAACCAAAAAAAGATATATATTTTGCATAGTTACTTTGTTCTTTTGCGGCATGCTTTTTTAGTTTTCCTCTTTTTTCTAATTTCAATTTTCGTTTTGTACTCCAGATGATCAATTAGACTGTTCAAAAAATCATCTATTTTTTTCTCTCAAGTACGTTCGAAATATTGCTAGAAATGACGAAAAAAAAAATCCTGTAAAAGTAACAGCTCTTATTAATATTATTGGTGCCGCATCAAAATTTCAATTTCCCTCGAAAAAACTTTTGAACGAGTATGTTTATCGGAATATGTCCTTTTTGTAAAGCATTCAATTCCCTACAAGAGTAAACTATGAACTCATCCGTATGATAATTTAGTAATGAGAAAAAAATTCAAAGTGAAAACAATTTTTTTCCCATGTTAATGAGAAATGTTAAAGAGCTGTATCTTTTACAGGAATTTTTTTCGTCATTTCTTACAATTTGTTCGATATACTATATACTTAAGAGAAAAAAATATAGTTCGATATTTTTGAAACAGTCAATAGATCATTTTTTGTCTTTAAGAAGCTAGTGTCGGGTTTAAGGTGCCCGCAGTTTCCGTAACAAAAGACTTAAGCTTAAGCTGTAACGTAATTTCTCATGCCTTAAGGCTTAAGTCTTGACTATAGTTTATAAATCACCTGATCAGAATTCTGTATAATTCCTTGCGGTTAAGTCTTAATCTGTCTTAAATGAAACTTAACTCTTAAGTCTTACGTTACGGAAATTCTGCGGGCGCCTTTACTCAGCAAGGTAATGGACAAATGTACATTTACAAACAAAATTACGCACAAATCAAAATCGAGCCATTTATTCATTAAGTAATATAACTTACACTTACCTTTTTTCTAATAGGTAGCTTATTATAACGAGACACAATAGTCACAATACAAATATAGTAATGTTATTTTACACCACGCCGGGCACCACGGCACGACTACCACACATATCAATATCACATAGGGCACGCGGGGTAGTTAAAATCATCTAAACAATAGATCGGGAATCCCCAAAGAAGAGACGTAATATTAAGGCGGTGGTGCCAAGCCCGTCGCGGGTCGACGGATTATAGCTACATTCATTTAGGAACGCAAGCGTATTCCTCAAATATGTAGCGTTTTAAAAATAAACATTATTTATCATTATATTTATTATTTATTTTTCTTTCTAGTATACCTAGATTATATTAGCACTTAATGATCGGCGCTTAAAAACAATTTTTTTGAGGCGCATGGCCCCCCGGTTTTCCCTAGAATAGCTCATAAATACCTAAGAATCTTAAATGCAAAGTATTTTCGTTCCTGTCAATACTCGATTGTTTCCCAAAAACAAGTTTTGTCATTCTTTGTTTCCCACAAAAATTGGTATACCCATTTATGCGTCCATGTTTAAAATACCCCCTTGAACAACTTGCACCAATAAAACCGGACATCACAATTACTTCGGGGAAATTTGCTAATATGATTAGACTACCTTTACCATCCAAGATACTATTTTCCTTAAGACCAAAGCTCCACAGATTGCTAATTTATGGTTTGAATGAAACGAATCAATATACCAATGTTGAGCTCTGGTAAAATGCTTTATCTTTATCAGCTTCTATGTGTTTTAGTTGTATATAGTTTTAACTAGCGGTCTCATGAAACCCTAACAAATGTAAAAAGTGGAACTAATTCTTACTTACAAACATTTTGTTCACTAATTATCAAACATTCTAATAATACCATTAGAATCTTCAACACCATTCATTTCTTAAATTAATTCTGAAACTAGTATAATCACCGTATTCAATCTACGACTGAGGTAAAGACGACTAAAAAGGACCTTGCGATTGCAAATGATTTAAGAAAAAGTTGTTTCTTGGTTGAGTAACTCGAAGGACAAGGTATGTCTGCTGTTTGGCATCATCAAGATAGTACACCCACACAAGTTATCTGTAGTTTTACAAATACCTGTAAGTCCAGTCTAGATACCGAGCGGGTACAGAGGCGTAGTCCCAAAGTACACCGCCGAGACAAAAGACTATGAAAATCAAGGAGGTCATTAAGGCATCCTGCAATTAATTGCAGGACCGACTGGACAAGCGTGCTGGTGATGTGTGTGGCTTTTTCTAAGCTCCAAATGGTCCAGCTCCGCCAGTGGACACCTAACGGTCCCAACACAAACAACTTGGGACTATGTCCGAATCGGAGCGTCAATTTCTACTCTCAACAACTGTTATTAATATAAATGTTTAGTGAAAACGTTTTGTGTTTTAATTTAATCATCTGAATACGTTAAGGCATGATTAACGTATCTACCTGAAGATGAAGAAGAACTTGATGCTATATAGCGTCATGTCAGAATTGTATTATATACAGGGTGTGCCAACCATGCGAGGACGAAGTATTGCTCCTAAGTAAAAACTATTCAAAGAAATTTTTTATGGATTATTGTAACTGGTATCTGGAGGCATATTAATTTATTTATCACAATTATAATGTCCCACATCTCAAAGTTGATTTTGCTCAAATAGAATTCGGATAGGTCCTTTTTAAAAGACCAATACAGTCTGCAAAGTTGGGGTTTTCCTTTTCAGAAACAACTACGCTTGAAATAACAAAGGTAATGTGTAGTGAAACGAGGGCGACCAAGTAAAAAAAAATAAAGGAAAAAGTACTCACTCTCCAGTTGACGAGAAGGGCTAAGTACGTCTCTGCCCGAATCATACCGCTCCAATAGAAAATGAAATCAGCTGATGCGCTACCGAGCAGACGCAGAAACCACATTGATTGTCTTACACTTAATGGCACATCTTCTACAAGGAAGGCAAAATGTTGCGTAAAAAGTCTAGGTATTGCATCCCGTCCAATCGATTTGGGAGAATAAATGGTCCAATGAGCATACCGTTCACCATGCCTGCCCAAACATTCACCGAAAATGTTGTTGAAAATGTGCCCGACGGACAGCGTGCGGATTTTCTACTGACCAAACATGAGTGTTGCGAAAGTTATTCACCCCATTACGCGTGAACGTCGAATCGTCTGTCACCAATATGCACCTCAAAAAGTCCGGATTATTGTCATGTTTATGCAACAACCACTCACAAAACCGCACTCTTGCGGGAAAGTCGTCAGGTTGAAGGGCTTGTACACGTTGGACGTGAAACGGATACAGCCCCTCTTCACGCAGTGTTTGCAACACTTTAGTTTTTGATACTTGCACTTCTCTAGCCACGTCTCTAGTGCTTGTTGAGGGATTCTCGTCTACGCGATTACCTCTACATGCGTGACCGTAACCGTCGGTTGAAGGTTGAATACTGACCTGACACACTGACCCGACCCAGTTCTGTCTGTCGGGTTGAGTCAGTGACCTTGTACCAGTCGGTGATGTCGCGGCTACAGGACGGTATTCAGATATTTTTGATGTTGCAGAGCCCTTTATCTCGGTTCCCTTAAGACATTGGTGTATATGGTACTAAGAAAAATTGCTTATGTTTTCAAGATCTACACGTCGTGTAAAGGAAAACCCCAACTTTGCGGACACCCTGTATTGATCTCACATACTTATTGGTTTTGGTTATTAATTGTTGAATTAGTGGGTATCTTATACAAAAAAAAAAAAATATCAAAGTTTGACACATATCTGCTATGTTGACAGTTACAGTATGAATTTTGAGCCAAAAATGTTCAGACTTTAGTATCCACTTTTCAAATTTTGTGGATGATCACTACAGAGTGGTTGAAAACGGAAAAAATAATGTTTCACAAAAATTATTCAATGGAACACCATGTACATTTTTACACTATCGGATCCCCATTTTCATGAGTTTTTGTTAATACTCGTATATGAATATTTTAAAAATATGAGATTGCATACACAGGGTTTAATTAGGTATGCACTATACATTTAACACACGCTTCTTTGAGCAATTTTAAGATAAAAAGTTCATATAAGATCCGCATCGTTCTCAAGATACAGGTTGTTAAAATTTAAAAAAAAAGGTTTTTTCTTGAATATCTTAAATATCCTTTACCTAATTTTGTTATAATTGGGCGTTATCGATAACATCAAGGAGGTAATTTAGCGCTAGCTTGATTATATTTACTAATTCCGATAGTGTCTCAAGCGGGATCTGAACGAATATTCGTGACAAAAAATATCGCCGCTCACTTTCGCGGAATTTTTATTATCTCCTTTAGATTAAGCAAATAGAAATACAGATTTTCCATCTCTTGAATATTTTTCGTATGTCGATTTGTTTTCGAGAAAAAAGTCCCCTTAATTGCATAATTATGCCTGGACCCCTGCTTACTAAATGCTGCAATCGTTTTCCAAGGCAGCCCTTGATTATTAATTACAATTTTTTAGTTAAATAAAAGTCATTGGTTTAGATGTTAATTTAATATAATTTAATTTAGTGTTTATTTGTCATTGTTACATAATTAGTAATAACAAATATAAAAAAAACCAAAAGAAACTTTAAATGTACTTCTATTTGGTTAGTCCAAACAACATAATAAAAATTGCACAAAAGTCAGTGACGTACATTCTTTCATAAATATTCGTTCAGATCCCGCTCGATGCGCCAATGGTCTTAATAAATTTAATCAATAATGGCTAAATTAGCTCATTGATGTTATAAATTCCACCGCCAAATTACAACAAAATTAGATAAAGGATATTTAAGAAATTTACGAAAAATCATTATTTCAAACGTTAACACCCTGTATCCTGAGAATGTCTGCGGACCTGTGTGAATATGAACTTTCTTTCTTTAAATTACTGAAAGAATCGTCTGTAAAACTCAACTTAATTAACACCCCGTATAATAATCCATTAATAGTTTTTTGTGTAGCTCATGTTTAGAAGCAATGCCCCGTCCTTGCACGCCTGAGACACCCTGTATAATTTGGGAAGGTTAGTGTCCCGTAGATGGCGCTGTAACAACCTATACGCTGAGCATTCATTTTTCATTATAAATTATACTAGGTGACATATAAATCCGAACGCCCAGTTTAAATGGTTTTATTTTAATAAAATTTGTATAAGTACTTAATGAAGCATAATAAGTAAATGATAAAAATTTCAAAATGATTGCACTGCTTTAAAGCCCTTTGACCTTTAATAATGTGTGGATGCACCCTGATGTGCTACGCATTCTCCAACGCGCCTAGGCATGCTTCTGATCAGGTGGTCAATGTCCTCCTGTGGTATCTCATTCCAGGCAACCACCAACTCCTCTCGAAGTGCTTCTAGAGTCTGAGGAGGACGTTGCAAATTGAGCAATCTGCTACCCATCATATCCCACACGTGCTCAATTGGGGATAAGTCGGGAGATCTTGGTGGCCATGGTAACAATGTGACATCATTATGTTGAAAGAAGTCTATTGTGACTGTTGCAACATGTGGTCGGGCATTATCTTGTTGGAAAGTTGGATCTGCCAGGGTGTCAAGATAGGGTAAAAGATGGGGTTCTAGAACTTCGTGGATATAACGCTGCGCGTTCATGTTACCTCTGATGAAGATTAAAGGTGACCTGGAACCATAAGCTATAGCACCCCAAACCATAACTCCAACAGTGTGATGAACATGTCTTTCAACAAAAAACTGTGGATTCCTCCTTTCACCACGTCGCCTTCTAACCCTGGCACGACCATCGTGCATGCCTAAACAAAATCGAGACTCGTCACTAAAGACAATACTGTTCCATTCCTGATCCCAGAGTGACCGTTGTCTGCACCACTCAAGGCGATTACGTCGGTGTTCTCGAGTTAAAGGGAGGACCCAGTGTGGCCGGTATGAAAACAAGCCAAAACTTCTCATTCGTCGGTAAGCACTTCGCATGCCAATAGGTCTTCCGTGTTCTGCAAACCATTCATTTGCAATGGACCTGGTAGTGGAGAAACGGTCCCTTAAGGCCAATAATCTTAAGCGGCGATCTTCACGGTCTGTTGTTCTACGGCGGCGTCCAGTGCCCCTTGCTCTACACTTCTTTGCACTCTAACTGCAATTGCCCGAAAAGAAAGTCCAGCTTCCCGAAGTCCCACTATACGACCCCTATCAAACTCACTAAGTTGACGAAATCGTACAGGTCTCCGTACTCTAGGCATCGTAACCGATCGTAAAGGATGTCAAGAACCAAAATCCGCCAACGTTGATTCTTTACTGCGGCTGAAATATTCATTTTTAGAGCGTTAGTGAATTAAAAAAAAGCAGTATAAAAGCCGGAATGTCCAACTGATAAGGCTGAAAATTTTTTCACTTGTTATTTACAGTAAGGTAAATACATTCACCAACTTTTATTAAAATAAAACCATTTAAACTGGGTGTTCGGATTTATATGTCACTTAGTATATGAATGTGCTACAATTGCATCAAAAATTTGTTAAACAGAAAAGCTTTGTTGCAAACTAACAATCACATTGTCTCAAAGTCTACGAATCTTCACCTTCTGATCGAACAAAATCAAAATTAAAAAGGGTTTTATGAGACCGCGCGAGGTCACGATACCTTATCAACCCCGTTTGACACCCTCCAGGTGTAGAGAACGGCGTTGCGTCGCCCCTGGATCGGAAAGATGCTTTAACCCGTAGACCCCTGGATTTTGACCAAGAAGAAGAGACCCGTAAGGTAGAAACCTCCAAATGGCTGGAGCATCACTTCGGTAGCGATTCGAAATCGTCCAACAACTCTATCATCGACGATGATGAGGAAAGCGCACCGCCGAAAACTAGTTTCTTTAATGTGACCATCAAATCGCAACCGACTGTTGACGCAGTTCCTCAAAATGCGTATAGCACGAGAGTGTACAGTCCAGTGGAGCCAGAGAGGGAGAGGGATCATGCAGTATTTTACAAAGGTTAATGTTTGCACGATTCCATATGCATGACAGATTAATAGATGGTCTGCTTTCTGTAGACGCTGTTTCACACCTCCACAGATAATCTTGCTTCGTGGTGATGGGTTCATTAGTTGGTTCAATTAAAGCACTGCCCTTACAACATCAGTATTAGCGGAACATCCAAGTATAACATAAATCCTAGAATGAGACTAATCTAAACTAAAATGTTACATAAAATACCCCTCTTAAAATGCGGTTATGTATATGTTTCATTTTTGGTCACGACTTGTAAATCACCCTGTATAAATAACTGAGTTTGCTACAAGTGCTAAGACACTAGTCTCACGACTTGTTTGTCGATCTCCTGTGGCCGTCTTGCCATTAAACAATAGATTCAGTCATATACGATGTTGGTGGGATATCATGCATGCTTACTCAACTCCGTCAATTACAGTATCTGCATTATTCTGTAAATTGTAACTGCCAGTATTCATAGAATGTCCATGTCTAACTTAAAACATCTATTTGCAGGCATCTCCGAGTGGTCGGAACGCCGCCACGACAACCGTTACTCCTCTGACCGTATCTCTCCCTCTCCGTCACCTTATCGTCACCACCCACACTACGCTTCGGATCACCACCCCCCACCACGTCAATCTCCATCGCCCGACTACCGTTATTCCCCTCCTTCGCCGCGCCACTCCCGAATTATCGCGGCGTGAGGCATTCTCCATCTCCGGACTACAGACGGCATTCCCCCACCCCTGATTATGGGCGGAGCATTTCGCCGAGGAAGGAGGTGATCGTGCCTACCCCGCCCCAGAGAAAGAAGAGCGAGAAGCAACGGCAGAGGGTGGTGGAAGAGAGGAGCAGGTAAGCTATATTTTTAACTGATTCACAGTCCACATATACGAGGGTTATTCGAAAATAAATCTACATAGTCATGATACAAAAGACGTACGTTTTTATAATATTGTTTTTCAAACATAATCTGAATCTAAACCGATGCACTTGCGCTATTTCTCTCGACGATTCTTCTTTAGTAATATAAAGGGATACAGGTCAGACGGAGCCAAGTCTGGACTGTAAGAACCGAAGTCGCATTCCTGCACAATTGTTAAAATTTTGGAGGCCTTGTGCACGGTGCATTATTATGCAACAGGAACCATCGTGTCTCTTTTGGTTGATCTTGTTACGTTCTCATAGACGTCCGCATCTATTGTTCACCCGTTTGGAATATATTCTATGAGAAAGAATCTTTGATTCGAAAAAAAAAACGTAGCCATCAATTTTCCAGCAAATGGCTGCGTCAGTGCCTTTTTGCCAATTTGGGCAAGCAATTGTATTATTAGCTGTCTCCAAGTCATTACTCCTAAATGAATAGAAGATCTGAGTATGTCAGCCAAAAATTGTATGCTGCAGGCCCTAACCTCTATAAATCTGAGATACTTATACAGGGTGTTTAAGTTTATTGTTGCATAACTTTAAGATTCGATAGAACTTTTAAAATTAATGCATAAAGTCTATATAAACATGAGTCGAAAAATGCGTGGCTTCCGAAATACAGGGTGTTTAAATTTAGTTTCTAAAATAGTTTTTTTTTAAATATTTCGAAAATTATTTGATGTATAACAGTGAAAATTGGCATACAATGGTTTTTTGGTACGACAAAACGAACCATGGGCATAGTTTTACTGTATCCGCTAGAGGGCGCTCTCTACTGTACCTGTAGTGTATTAAAATGACCGACAATCTTTTCTTAGTGCAATTTTTTGCTTTCTGAATAAAAAAACTGATTCTTTGCACTTTTCAACATAAAAAAGCTCTCTTGTGAATTTTCGTTATAGTTAGCCGTTTTTGAGATATTTCGATTGTTTAGGTTCGATGCATTTTTAATTATTTATGATAAAATAACTTTAAAAAGTCAGTATCTTGATAATTTTTGGAAGTAGGCTGAGCCTGCAAATATTTTTGAAATTGAAAGCAGAATAAGGTTAAAAGTCAATTAGTTGACAATTAGTTTTGTTGTCTGTTGAAACCTGAAACGTTTTTTTTGCAATTGTGAATGCACGAAATTTAGTTTATTTACCTGTTTTTTTTTTTGTAATTTTTATAAAAATGCCATTTTATTCTCCAATCAAGAGTGTGTAAAACCATGTATTTCTAAAAGAAAAAGTGTACCAGACTCCCGTAACCACAAGAGATATGCTAATAGACAAAATCAGGAATGCATGTGATGAAATAAGGCCTTATTTGAATAATGCTATACCACGTTCGATCATTCGTAGATGTGAATTGTGTATTGAACAATTGGGTTTACATTTCGACTAACTACTTTAGATTTTGTATGTTTGTCCTAAGTATCCAATAGCATTTTAGTTGTAAATTATTAATTTAATTTGTTAAAAATAATACTGGAGAATTAAACAAATTAATATTCTGTTTTTTGTGTTTATTTGGAGTTAGGAATTATTGCTGTGTTTAAAAACACAATCTAAACGATCATCTTAATTATTTGTAATAAGCAAATCGAAAATGTAAAAAAAATATTATTTTCCCATAAATAATTAAAAATGCATCGAACCTTAAAAATCGAAATATCTCAAAAACGGCTAACTATAACGAAAACTCACAGGAGAGCTTTTTTATGTTGAAGACTGCGAAGAATCAGTTTTTTTGTTCAAAGGCAAAAATTGCACTAAGAAAAAATTTTCGGTTAATTTAATACACTACAGGTACAGTAGAGAGCGCCCTCTAGCGGCTACAGTAAAACTTTGCCCATGGTTCGTTTTTGTCCTACCAAAAAACCCTTGTATACCAATTTTCACTGTTATACATCAAATATTGTTCTAAATATTTAAAGAAAACTATTTTAGAAAGTAAATTTAAACACCCTGTATTTCGGAAGCCGCCCATTTTTCGACCCATGTTTATATAGACTTTATGCATTAATTTTAAAAGTTTTATCGAATCTTAAAGTTATGCAACAATAAACTGAAACACCCTGTATAATAAAAAGAACAGGGTTCCTAACGCTGATCCCTGTGGTGCACCAGAACAAATTTTTTGTGCGGTAGGGTACTGTTGATTTAGACGAATTTTTTTAAACCAATTTTCAAGGTAGGTTTAAATAAACAAAAAAATGATGAACCCATTGCTTGCAACCCTTAAATTTGTCAGCTGATTTGAAATATCAGTTTTTTCTTCTGGTTGAATGGCACAGTTACTTGCCGAGTACCGCATGTCTCGCTAAATATTCATATTTTGTCCCCTCAAAGGTCCAGCTATATCTCATAGACTATAATTTTGAGTTTACTTATTCACCATTTTTAATTTAGGTACGACAGCGGTTACAGAAGCTCCCGGACGGAAGATTACCGAGACGTGCGCGACCAGAAAATGGAACGTCTGGAAGAACCACCCCCCGATTATTCCCCGCCCAGCCCGCCGCCTATGCCAGTCGACAAAAAGCACACGCAGAAAACCAGATTCGCCATAGATACAACACCCACAAAGCCGCATAAAAGCGGAAACATTATAGGTAAATATGTTTTTTGTTTACGCCACTGTCGCATCAAAAATACGTGAAGGTGACCTGACTTCTTTACAGTTTTTTGTATTCGGTTGAATACCATATTAAGAAGGCGTCGCCAACAATTTTGTCGTTTTGCTTCTATAAAATTTGTCGTATAGTCAACAGATAAGTATAAACAGTACTATTTCTTTGTAGAGAATAAAGTTTGGTACAAAAAGGCCTTTTACGTTTTTTCGACACCTTGATCATTCTTGAAGTATCAGGAGGGAAATTCTATAAGTCAACATCTATTTGATTGAATACCCTATTAAGGAGGTGTCGTCTACAATTTGGTAAGAAGCTAAATTCCTTGTCTTTTGAACATCCAGAATACTGTTCTAGCTATGTGTACGATCTTGCTACTCAACCAACTTTCTGGCTTTCACATCTTCACAGAGATAAACACTACAGACTACTCGGCTTTCTGCAACCATCAATGCATGTCGTGTCGTTGAGTCATTCCCATAGATGGCGCTCACAGCGTTTATAGGGAGCAAACGTGTAAGGAACTATTTACACACTGGAAACTACCTAGTCCGCAAGATGACATTTTGTCGGTTTTTCACGTTTTTAAGGTTTTTACATAATACAGAATTAAGGGAAAACATCGACGGTCTATTAAATATATTGGCTAAACATTTTCCAAACGCACCCTATTAGTGAATCGTATCAGCATTGGGCTGCATATTTCAGATAGGGTAGTGTGTGTTCTTTTCACTTTTGATAATACTTTTATGATGGTGCGGTTTTTATAGCAAAAATCGGGGCACCATACATATTTACGTATACTAAGTGACATATAAATTCGAACACCCAGTTTAAATGGTTTTATTTTAATAAAAGTTGGTGAATGTATTTATCTTACTGTAAATAACAAGTGAAAAAATTTTCAGCCTTATCAGTTGGACATTCCGGTTTTTATACTGCATTTTTTTAATTCACTAACACTCTAAAAATGAATATTTCAGCCGCAGTAAAGAATCAACGTTGGCGGATTTTGGTTCTTGACATCCTTTACGATCGGTTACGATGCCTAGAGTACGGAGACCTGTACGATTTCGTCAACTTAGTGAGTTTGATAGGGGGTACAGTGGGACTTCGGGAAGCTGGACTTTCTTTTCGGGCAATTGCAGTGCAAAGAAGTGTAGACACTGTGGTTAGGTGTTGTCAGGCATGGCTTCGAGAAGGCTGTACGCAAAGAGCAAGGGGCACTGGACGCCGCCGTAGAACAACAGACCGTGAAGATGGCCGCCTAAGATTATTGGCCTTAAGGGACCATTTCTCCACTACCAGGTCCATTGCAAATGAATGGTTTGCAGAACACGGAAGACCTATTGGCATGCGAAGTGTTTACCGACGAATGAGAAGTTTTGGCTTGTTTTCATACCGGCCACACTGGGTCCTCTGGTATCAGGAATGGAACAGTATTGTCTTTAGTGGAGTTATGGTTTTCGGGGTGCTATAGCTTATGGTTCCAGGTCACCTTTAATCTTCATCAGAGGTAATATGAACGCGCAGCGTTATATCCACGAAGTTTTAGAACCCCACCTTTAACCCTATCTTGACACCCTGGCAGATCCAACTTTTCAACAAGATAATGCCCGACCACATGTTGCAAGAGTCACAATAGACTTCTTTCAACATAATGATGTTACATTGTTACCATGGCCACCAAGATCTCCCGACTTATCCCCAATTGAGCACGTGTGGGATATGATGGGTAGGAGATTGCTCAATTTGCAACGTCCTCCTCAGACTCTAGAAGCACTTCGAGAGGAGTTGGTGGTTGCCTGGAATGAGATACCACAGGAGGACATTGACCACCTGATCAGAAGCATGCCTAGGCGCGTTGGAGAATGCGTAGCACATCAGGGTGCATCCACATATTATTAAATGTCAAAGGGCTTTAAAGCAGTGCAATCATTTTGAAATTTTTATCATTTACTTATTATGCTTCATTAAGTACTTATACAAAATTTTATTAAAATAAAACCATTTAAACTGGGTGTTCGGATTTATATGTCATTTAGTATATGTAGTGGAGGTAGATAAATTCGTTATGAATTTCGTCAACATGCTCGACAATACAGTCTGTGCCCACGCTCAAGTTTCAGGTTACATTCCAAGGAACAGGTTGTGCTTGACTATATTTGCTAATTCCTTATGGTAATCAATGCGTAAAATTATCATGGTTATTGTGATTTACAAGTTGCGAATGTTAAATTGGTACACCTATTGTTTTTGCACGCAGATAAAACATTGTTTATTTACACTGTTCATAGGTTGAAGTTATTTAGAGGCATACCCAGCAGTCGTATCGTATTATTTGTCGCTTGACGTAGGATGAAATTATCATACTATATTTCTTTGTTTTGATACAGACTAAGAAAAAAGCTTGCTGTTTGAAGGGATTATATTTCAGAAATGATTTCTATGCTTGTGCTAGCTGGAAGAAGTAGTATTTGACTTACACCTTTGTATTAAAAAGAGCATTAATACATATACTAAGTGACATATACATCCGAACACCCAGTTTAAATGGTTTTATTTTAATAAAAGTTGGTGAATGTATTTATCTTACTGTATATAACAAGTGAACAAATTTTCAGCCTTATCAGTTGGACATTCCGGTTTTATACTGCTTTTTTTTAATTCACTAACGCTCTAAAAATGAATATTTCAGCCGCAGTAAAGAATTAACGTTGGCGGATTTTGGTTCTTGACATCCTTTACGATCGGTTACGATGCCTAGAGTACGGAGACCTGTACGATTTCGTCAACTTAGTGAGTTTGATAGGCCGTATAGTGGGACTTCGGGAAGCTGGACTTTCTTTTCGGGCAATTGCAGTTAGAATGCAAAGAAGTGTAGACACTGTGGTTAGGTGTTGTCAGGCAGGGCTTCGAGAAGGCCGTACGCAAAGAGCAAGGGGCACTGGACGCCGCCGTAGAACAACAGACCGTGAAGATCGCCGCTTAAGATTATTGGCCTTAAGGGACCGTTTCTCCACTACCAGGTCCATTGCAAATGAATGGTTTGCAGAACACGGAAGACCTATTGGCATGCGAAGTGTTTACCGACGAATGAGAAGTTTTGGCTTGTTTTCATACCGGCCACACTGGGTCCTCCCTTTAACTCGAGAACACCGACGTAATCGCCTTGAGTGGTGCAGACAACGGTCACTCTGGGATCAGGAATGGAACAGTATTCTCTTTAGTGACGAGTCAATATTTTGTTTAGGCATGCACGATTGTCGTGCCAGGGTTAGAAGGCGACGTGGTGAAAGGAGAAAACCACAGTTTTTTGTTGAAAGACATGTTCATCACACTGTTGGAGTTATGGTTTAGGGTGCTATAGCTTATGGTTCCAGGTCACCTTTAACCATCATCAGGGGTAACATGAACGCGCAGCGTTATATCCACGAAGTTCTAGAACCCCATCTTTTACCCTATCTTGACACCCTGGGAGATCCAACTTTCCAACAAGATAATGCCCGACCACATGTTGCAAGAGTCACAATAGACTTCTTTCAACATAATGATGTCACATTGTTACCATGGCCACCAAGATCTCCCGACTTATCCCCAATTGGGATATGATCGGTAGGAGATTGCTCAATTTGCAACGTCCTCCTCAGACTCTAGAAGCACTTCGAGAGGAGTTGGTGGTTGCCTGGAATGAGATACCACAGGAGGACATTGACCACCTGATCAGAAGCATGCCTAGGCGCGTTGGAGAATGCGTAGCACATCAGGTTGCATCCACACATTATTAAAGGTCAAAGGGCTTTAAAGCAGTGCAATCGTTTTGAAATGTTTAACATTTACTTATTATGCTTCATTAAGTACTTATACAAAAATTTATTAAAATAAAACCATTTAAACTGGCTGTTCGGATTTATATGTCACTTAGTATATAATCATACCACTTGTTTTCTTAATACATTTATCTTTTTGCAATGGTAAGTTTTCTGATGTATTGAAGAAAGGCAAAGTTGTGCCTATATTTAAAAAGGGTCACCCTTCAGATATGAATAATCTCAATGTCGAGTAACTGAGCCTTTTTTTAAAGATATTTGAATACTGTTTCTCAGAGTGGTTACATTCGCACATTGTCAAGAATTACATACTAGCTGATTAACAACATGGTTTCTGTAATAATAAATCCACCACTACAGCTATACATAAATATCATTTTGTGGAAAACAATTGAGGCTATTGAGTGTCCTGTTGAGAGCTTTTGTGATCTCAGCAAAGCAATTGACTGTGTCAATCGTGAAATATTTTGAAAAACTACATGGTTACGGAATTACTGATAGAACTCTCACATGGATCAAATCTTTTTTGGAAAACTTCACAACATGTTTCTTTATTACACAATTATAGTACAGAAATAAAGCAAATCCTGTCTTCATGCGTTGATATTGATATGGGAGTTCCCCAAGGATCTAGATTAGGACCTCTTTTATTTATACTGTATATAAATAATCTGGGTGAACTCTTCAATTGCCAAGTAGATTTTACATTGTATGCAGACGATGCCTCAATTATAATTTCAGATCCTCACGATAATGTACTGGTCACTAAATTTAACGACAATTTGAAACATCTTGAAAAACGGTTTGCACAAAACCAATTATTTTCAAACTCAGAGAAGACTGATAAGATTTCTCAATGTACAAAAGAACCTAGATAACATGAATATCAGGTTAAATGACAAACAGCAAGTATATGATGTCAGTTTTAAATTCGCATTCATACAAAAAAATATAACTATGAAGTAGACCAACCAAAACTAAATTCAGAACCAAATTACTACAGCAGCTTGTTCCTCCATGCTAGTTTACAATGGGTTTCTCATCGTTGTCTCTCCCTTTTTCTGCATTCTTCCCTTATTTCTCTTTGATATGATATTCAACGTTAACGAAGAACAAACAGACAATTAAGAATTGATCGGATTTTTTCTTCAAACCACCAAACTTCGCTCTAATTCATCCAGGTATTACTTTGGATCACTTTTTGATGTGCCCGACTTACCAGTACTTATAAATATCTTTATTCTTCCAGGCCAGTCCATCCGCAAGCTCGTAGGCAAGATCCGCTCAGCATCAGCTGAACGCAAAGCTCGGCAACAGCGTGCCAAAAGGTCTCCAAGCCCCTCGTACCAACCAGGACATGTGATAGACAGTAACATCGGCAACAATGGAAGTACTAATGGACATTCAAGCGAACGCCCTGTACAAAGGTAAGCAGAATAAGTGACTCGATGCAAAAATCACTAGAATCTGTCGAAAAAAATTCTGAATGATTGTTTCCAATATAATTGGAGAGAAATTATTATTATTGGTGAATCATTGTTTAGTACATGGTGAATTCCCGTCAAAATTAAAGTGTTCCACCGTTACTGCTGAGGCAAAAGTTCAACATTCTGAGCTATATACGAGAAGCCGTTCTAATGGTTAATAATGTATTGATGAAAACAAAAATTTGACAAAAAATCATTCTGGATTTAAAAAAAAATATTCTACAGAAATAGCAATCCAAATGGTGGTTGAAGACTGGAGAAGAAGTATAGATGAGAAAGGATGTAACAGTATTTTTAGAGCATTTGAGATTATATATAGACAAAATTTGTTAATGAAATTGCATCAATATGGTTTTAAACATCTTACAAAATTATTTGGTAAATAGTAGTCAAAAATCGAAAGTTGGGAATAAGTCAAGCATTCGAAATATATCAGTAGAGGTGCCACAGGGGAGTAAATTAGGGCCATTGCAAGTTATTATTTATATAAATGATATCTATGCCATTTTAGAACACTGCAAATTCAAATATTTGCGGACGATACATTTATTATATATAACGGGTGATTTTTTAAGAGGTATAGGATTTGATTTTCAAAAAAAAAACACAAAAAATTGAAAAAACGATTAAATCTTTATTTGAGTCGATAGAACGGTCGATATAATTTAATGTTTAAAGATTATTTCATGTAAATGTTGGCTGCGGCGCCGCTTTAGATGGCCCATGCGCAAGGTCCAATTTTGGCACACTCTCTCCAACATATCGGCCGGTATCTCACGAATAAATGCTTCAATATTAGCTTCCAGTGCGTCAATCGTTGCTGGTTTATCCCTGTAGACATTAGCCTTAACATGGCCCCACAAGAAATAGTCCAACGGCGTTAAATCACACGATCTAGGCGGCCAATTGACTGGGTTCGAAATTTAGTCACAAGCTTCCGAATAGCTCCCTCAGTAGGCCGACCAAAATTGCCTATAAATTGGAAGCAGTGCTCGATGCACTCTCTTTTAGACCAAACTGAACAAGTTTGACAATGACACAAGACACGATTCACGCGTCATCTGTCAAAAACAGTATTGCCAAAAAGATACTAGCAAAAAAATCACCCATAACATTTGGATACTGCTCACTGTTACATAGTGAAATTAAAAAATTATGAATTGGAGCACTAATAAAACAAAATGTATGTCAATAAGGAAACATGTGTCAGTACAATTAGACTCATTATTAATGATGGAAAAATTGAAATAGTCGAATCATCTATATAAATGTGCTATATATAAAGGGTTGTCCAATAGGGACGCAGGAAAGTAACGTCAATTTGACATAGACGCCATCTTTGTTTCTGTCACCGACATGTCATTTTGTTAGTTGAATGTTTACCATTGATCGCTATGGAGTCGTATTCGATTGAAGACCGCATTAAGTTATTCAAGAGCATTATAAAAATGGTGCAAAAATAAAAAACACGTTTCGCGCGCTTCGTGAACATTTCGGTCGCAACAACCGCCAAAACGAAACAACCATCGGTCGTCTGGTGCGTAAATTCGAGGCAACAGGTTCTGTGGGAAATCTGCCAGGCTCTGGCCGGCCAAGGAGCGTTCGCACACCGGAAAATATTGCTGTTGTGAAGGAGAGTGTGAGAGACGATCCGAAACAATCAACAACGCGTCGATCCCAAGAATGTGGCATTTCGAGAACCAGTTTGCTCCGCATTCTCCACAAGGATTGGAATGTACACGCCTACAAGATCCAATTGACGCAAGAGCTGCGTCGGGCCGACATTTTTCGCGCCGAACGTTCTCAGATTGGCTCCTTGAACACCGCCAAATTGATGCCAATTTTTCATCAAAAATCATGTTCAGCGACGAAGCGCATTTCACTTTGAATGGGACAGTAAACAAGCAAAACTGCCGCATCTGGGCGAACGAAAATCCCCGTGAGTATCAAGAGCAGCCAATGCATCCTCAAAAAGTGAGTGTGTGGTGTGCATTGTGGTCAAAAGGCATCATCGGACGTTACTTTTTCGAAGATGCGGCCGGGGACGCCGTTACCGTCAATTCTGAGCGATATCACGTGATGATAGAGGACTATTTTTTGCCGCAACTTGAAGGAATTTATATGAACGATGTTTATTTCCAACAAGACGGTGCAACATGCCACACAACCAACGTCAATATCCATCGATTGCAGTCCTTCTTCGGTGATCGCGTGATTTCGCGCAGAGGAAGTGTGCCATGGCCACCAAGATCCTGCGATTTGACTCCCTTGGACTTCTTCTTATGGGGATATTTGAAAAGCATAGTCTACGTCAACAAACCAGCCACCCTCCAAGAACTCAAAAACAACATCATTGCCGAGATAAATGCCATAGAACCGACCATGTTGCAGCATGTCATTGAAAATTTCGACCATCGCGTGGACGTCTGTAAGTCCAGTCATGGTGAACATTTGAGCGATATTATTTTTCATACATAAATGGTATAAATGAACCTTCAAAATAAAGTACCCAACTTGATTTGAATATCAATCTTTCTTGTTTTAATATGCGTTTACTTTCCTGTATCCGTTTTGGACAACCCCATATATTTGTGTGGATAGTCAACTGCTGTTTCACGTGCCTTATGACATTATTTCAAAAATATCAGAAAGGATAAATTACTTTTATAGAGTTTTCCACAATCTTAGTATGTATTCCAAAAAAAATTGTGTATAACACTGTTTGGAACTTTATTACATTTGGAATATTGTATCTAGTAACCCGACTTTAAGTTGCATGTGGCAACCATGTATTGTAAGAAGAAGGTAATATAGAAGTGTGGATAGTAGTTGCAGGTGTGTTAGTCTCCTAGTTTTTTCCTGATTTTATAAGTAAAAAGTAAAGTAAGTGGTGACTACAGCCCATGAAAGCATCAGGGACGCCATCCGGCATCAATTGCAGATCCGAGGTAAACCCTTTACAACAAACACTATAATTCATCCCCATATTTTATATTTTTCAACCAGCTTGTTTACAGCAAATGAAAACATATTTTCTTGCTTACAGCATATTTTCAAAATAACAAATTCGACAAAATATGAGAATCATTTTAAATAAGACAAATATGCTAGGAGTAAGCCTATTTTAGATAGTTATTATCATAACTACGAAACTAGAGGCAGTATAGGCTTCATCTGCAAAATTGTAATAGTAGCATAGCTAGATGATCCGTATTTCAAAAGGGAGTATTTGAATTTAATAAAAGTGTTCGTATTTAAAAATGCTTCAGATGAAATTAAAAAATCACTTTATGGATACTCAAAATACATAGTGATTTAGTTATACAAAATTGACATTGTAACATTAATGTTACTTCAACAAACAAACAAAACATTTCAACCTTTTTGAACACAAATACTACATTAAGCCCAAAAAGTACTTCAAAACTGGTTTATTTGTCAGTGACACATTTTTTACGAGATTTTTGCACTCTCCGATTCAACTCTAATTGCCTTTAACAACAATTTACATCAAGACAACAAAATAAGTTACTAGCAAGTCTGAACCATAAGAGTAACGTTTAATATTGAATCGGGACATATTACGAGACCAGAAGACTGGTGCGTGAGGTGAGGTAATATGATGCACGTTATTTGTGACTGAGACATGCGGTAGAATAAATCATAATTTCAAAAACAGGCTCGAATAGAAAATCAATGTAAAAAATCTTTTTTAGTTGTAGTGAAAAAGCGTGGAGTGCTTGATATTAAATGTATTCTGTTCGATTTGCTATTAAAAGCTGTTTTTTGGCTTTCTTATAGCATAATTTATTTTCTAAAATCTTAGTAGCAAAACGGCAACAAAGGTACTTATACTATTTTCAAAATTTTCATTTTTTTCCAGATATAATGTATTTTCAAGGTACCCACGTTTTTCCCCAATTTTTAAATTCAAATTGCTGTAAAATTTTCAATATTTACAATTTTTTTCTAATTTCGGTATTTCCGTTTTTCTCCAAAACTTCATATTTATTCCCGAATTTTCCAACTGTTTCCCAAACTTTCAAATCCGTTTTTTTTTTCAAATCCTAAAACTCAATTTTAAAAAAATTTTAAATGCGAATTGTATTCCAAGATTAAATAGTTTTCATTTTGATTCTAGGTACTATCTAGGTGAGGATCCCTTCGCCGGCAGTATTTATGGCAGGGAGAATAAGTACGATGGTGTGGTACGACCCGCAAGAAATTCAAAACGTCAAACAAACGGGAGTCATCCTGGAGACGAAAGGAGGTAAGCGGAGGGAACTGGAGAGGTTGTGCAGGCTTTGGAGGATAAAAGGAAGGGATATGGAACGCTGGGCTGAGTGTAGGTTGCCACTTTTGGGTACCACGCGTATCACATTTAGCGATTAACATATTAACAACAGGAATATACTCACACAGTTTTCACAATGCAGCTATTTTTTTTTCAAATGTTATACTTGAACTTGACTGAATACAATATACTGTTGGTATTTAAAAGTGGCAACGAAGACAATAGTTTTTGAATTTACACGAATTGTACAGTACTGTATCTACAAGTTTATTATTTCGTAATGATAAATATGGCAATATCAAATATCGCATTTATCAATCCTGTGCTACTAAGACATGAAATTGTTATACCATGTACAAAGATCTTAACATATTGGTAGCTAAGCTGGTTAATGTAAGTTCATACAATATAATTGCGCAATGGAAATTTGGTAGTTTTTGCATTTTGACGGATGTTGCTGATACATCCGAATTTTGAATTAGGAATATAACTTATATAATATATATATATATATATAACTATAAAATTATACCGTTCCGGAACTAGACATTCGGCGCTTTACGAGCGAGTACGAACTATCGCCGTATGAGGACCCGTACGCCAGAAAGACGTCACCTTTCCGTCATTTCTCAAATTATCACTCGAGATTAGTCGCCTTAGATAGCTTAAATGATAGGTGATCCGTATTTCCGGGTCCGATTTTGATCCGCATCTAGAAATATTCAAAGAAAAAAAACAGAAAAATCCCATTTTTTTTGTTAAAAGCCGATAACTTCTCTACGGCACAGAGAAAAGAAGTTGCTCATAGCGCATTTGTACATCTCGATGAATACTATAAATGACTGAGAGAGAGTTTTTTCCGTTTCGAACAAAAAGTTTTCAAACGATGGAAAATTGGCTTTTTGTTCCTTAAACGTGCTTTTCGATATTCAACATCTATCTCCTCCGAAGATAACGGAGATACGGACCCAGCGATTTTTGCGGAAGAAAGCCCAGACATCGGAGATTTGGAACGAGATTTTTTATTTCTTTATTCCTTTCCGTTCAAAAGTTTCGGTTTTTTTTAAGTTTTTTGACAATATGCCACTTTTCGATTTTTTCATACTTTCGATTGAATTTTTGAAAAGTGATATAGCGCGTTTTTATGCTTTTGAAACGATCTTTCGCACCTGCTTAAGCGTATTCATAGGTTTTTTTTTAATTGTTGAGATAAAATATATTAGGCGGGGTACTGTAGGTATACAAATATTACAAACGCAAATGCGTGCTAGCAGATCGTCTAAAACGTGCCATTTTCGGCTTCATGGCGATCGTTTCATCCAATACTGGATCATACCGAAAATGATTGGACTTTGGACACGAAATTCGAAAATATTAAGCGGCGACTTTTTGTCTTTTTCCACCTCCCTCTCAAGTCTGGATCAGGCTGTTTCGACGTCGGGGACGTTCTTCGTTTTTTCCTGTTGCTGATGAGTTTTATTAGAAAATTATACCGTTTCGGAAACTAGACATTCGGCGCTTTACGAGCGAGTACGAACTATCGCGGTATGAGGACCACGTACGCCCGAAAGGTTTCCGCCACCTTTCCGTCATTTCTCAAATTATCGACTCCAGATCAGTCGCCTTAGATAGCTTAAATGATAGGTGCTCCGTATTTTCCGGGTCCGATTTTGATCCGCATCTTATTTTTTTCTAGAAATATTCAAAGAAAAAAAAAAACAGAATAATCCCAATTTTTTGTTAAAAGCCGATAACTTCTCTACGGCACAGAGAAAACAAATTTCGCATAGCGCATTTTGTACATCTCGATGAATACTATAAATTACCGAGAGAGAGTTTTTTCCGTTTCGAATAAAAAATATTCAAACGTTGGAAAATTGGCTTTTTTGGGCCTCAAACGTGCTTTTCGATATTCAACATCTATCTCCTCCGAAGATAACGGAGCTACGGACCTAGCGATTTTTTGCGGGAAAAAGCCCAGACATCGGAGATTTGGAACGAGATTTTTTTATTTCTTTATTCCTTTCCGTTCAAAAGTTTCGGTTTTTTCAAGTTTTTTGACAAAATGCCACTTTTCGATTTTTTCATACTTTCGATTGAAGTTTTGAAAAGTGATATAGCGCGTTTTTAGGCTTTTGGAACGGTCTTTCGCACCTGCTTAAGCGTATTCATAGGTTTTTTTGATTGTTGAGATAAAATATATTAGGCGGGGTATTGTAGGTATACAAATATTACAAACGCAAATGCGTGCTAGCAGATCGTCTAAAACGTGCCATTTTCGGCTTCATGGCGATCGTTTCATCCAATATTGGATCATACCGAAGATGATTGTCCTTTTTTGGACGCGAAAATTAACATTTTTTAATATATTCCGAACTTTAAGAATGTCTAAAACTACCGAGCTATAACCAAGCACAACTTGGCAACGTTGCGGTTAGATCAATCTCAACGTATGGCATACGCCTTGACGTACTCAGAAGTTGTGTTACAGAAATATTAATAATAATACTTCCTTCTTTACTGCGCAGTTCGTGTAATTTCATGCATTTGGAAAGTAATCTATAGTATGTAAGACGTAGCTGTATTATCCCAAAAGAGTATCAGATGTGCATGTGCTATGTAGTCTTATTACTTTTATTAACAAAGTACGTAGTTGAATATCGTCTACTTTATAAATTGTCGAGATTTAGTTAAATAGATTAGTATCTTTTATAACTTGAATAACTCCTATACTTATCCTTTTTGGGATGTAGAGTAAATGTGTAAATAATATGTTTGTTCAATTTGCATGTACTGGATGCTTCCAATTTTAGATGTTTGTTTATTGATGCCAAAATACTCATATTATCATGATTATTGTTTGTGTCGTTCATGATGCCGAGTTTTACTTCGTGGAATTATTAAACACATTCAGCAATCTGCAAAGTGCAATCATGAAGCGTTATTCGACAAAATTATTAACTCATGAAACATATATCCGAAAAATTGGACACGTTATTTTAGTTGATATAGCGTAACAATAATAATACAGAATCATTTATAGTCACTGGTCCTAATTTTTAAAGATGCTTGCTACTTCGCAATTAAGAGAAAAACTGGACCGACTAAACATTTTTTAATCAGTGGACACACTTCAAGCAATAGAAAAATTTCCCACCGGCAAAGCTTATTTCAAAAGTATAGTCTCCTATTCTTTTAAATACAAAAATCTGACCGATACATAATTATGAAGCTTAAAAAGACCTATGTCTATTTTTTACATAATCGCCAATCCGATCGATTTATTTTTGTAGACTCTGTGGCAATTTTTCTATCTCCTTATCATACCAGCCTGCCACCAGTTCCTTAGGGAAGACTTGTACCTCGTCTCTTACCTCGACGTCAAAACTAAATCATCCTGTCAAATATTAACTTAGACAACAAGTGCAAGGCACTGGGTGCCAAACTCGGACCATATGCTAGGAAGGTGATGATATCTCATTAAAATTGTTGGAGAAGAGCAATCGATTGGTAAATAGTCTGGAAATGTACACATTTCGAAAGAATTGATCTGAATTGTCAATGGAAACAAGGATAGTGGAGTGATTTTTTATGAATTAAAGCTGCCCCTTTAACAGTGGACAGTATTTATGGCGTGAATGTCCAAGTATATACATTACCCAAGAAATGCTCATGTCCTATCATGGTAGGTATGCAATTTAATGTGACTCCCTTCATTCAAATTTAATGAAACTAGCAAAGCATTAACTTCTTCGGGGCTATAACACGTGCTTTAATTTTTATTTTCCGATTGAAACTGCAGTGCTGTCTTCATTTTAATCAAGGGGCATGTCAAAATCGGGGTATGTGTCTCTTTTACATGAGTTCCTCAAAGTATGTTCAGGACGAAATGCAGTCGTCACTTCTTCGTCAGAGGTACTTCGTCCAAAAGCTTGGATAGTAGATGTCACTTTTTTATACCGAAGCAGCCGCACAGGTAGAAGCCTAAATGCCAGGAAACCGGGTTGTTATGAGAATCCCAAAGAAAGTTTCTCAATCCGATTTATAAACTCCTCTTGTAGATGTTCGACGATCTCGACGCCCTCGGGACAAAGGAGCGGTCGTATTGGCCAGTTCTGGGCGTACGAAGTTCGACACGGTTAATATGGGAGGCCAAAGTCAGGCTGGTCTGTCTCTCAGGCACATCGCGCGTCGGCATCATGGAGGACAGCCCTGAGGTGCAACGTCCGTTCGCCGGCGGCCGGCCAGTGCGAAAGAGTCCCGAGACTGTCTGTTAGAAGAGTCATCGGACAACATCGATAATAAATGATGTCAATTACGATGGACATATTGCGGACAGGCAGAAAGTCAGCCGCCTATTTGCAAAGCTTTTCTGGTAGGCCATCGGATGCATGTTTGCTGATCGAACGCTTTCGTGATATCAAGAGCAACGACATGAGCCTCACCGTAAGACTAGATCAAGCCTTGACGTTCGAGGTAGTCCAGAAGCTCGCGATTTATGCACCTCTCCATCACTTACTTATAACAGAAAGCAGAGCTATAGGCCTGCAGTTGTAAGGGTCGGTCTTAGATCCCTTTTTGGGATGGGTCGGACATAAGCGAATTTCCAGTTTTCTGGGAAGGTGCCGGAATCGTAACATATGTGAAAGAGACGCGAAAGAACTGAGGCAAGCTGCGCTGCTCACCTTTTCAATACAACGGCAGGAATCAATCATTGGATATGGTATTATCGTTACGTGATGTATTCAGGAGGAACGGGTGTCGAGGTGAATCTCACCCAATCTCACGCGGAAAAAAGGGAGTCTCGACAAATGTCACGTAACTTTTCCCCGCGAAAACATTGTGCAACTGCTTAAAAAATTTCAACAGATTTAGACTGAAATCAAATTTTTTAAAAACCTCACGTGAGATAAAGGGTTGGGGAATGGGGTCGAATGTCACCAGGGGGGAAGATGATTCAGAGAATCATAAAAATGCCTACATAATCAATGGAACGGCATATTTTACCAAACTATAGATATCGGTCAAAAAAATTACTTAGGACTGCACATTTGTTCAAACTTGCTCAACAATCTTCAAAAAGAACAATATTTATCAGAATCTTCTATACCAAATACTTCTAATCACGTAAGATGAAAATTCCATATAAGCGTTTTTTTCTCAACCTGCACAACCCACGCTGCACTTTTTGTTGCACAGAATGCATTTTCGTAAAAAATGTATGATGAGGTATGATTCAAGCGGATTCTGAGAACCTTGAAACCTTTTCGACGAAATAAAAGTAAATAAAACCTGCAATCTAAGATATTATTTCGCGTTTAGTGCTACATCATAACTAAAAAATGTTTCTTTTTTTTGTTGTGGCAACAGTTTAAGGTAGTATGCCACAAATGCTCAATTAAACTAACTGGAATTCAGATATAAAATCCAGGAACTCGTAAAATACTTTTTCATAAGAATCTGAATCGTGAACATAAAGTAGTTAACATTTAATATTATAATATTCCTATCCGGCAACATGAAAAGACATAAACAATACTAACTACGTAGAGTAGTATAGTAACGGCTGACCTTGGTCCGAGATCTTGGCATTTCTGTATAGTAAAGGCCGTTATACAGGTTGATTGATGTCACTTCTTCAGAAGGAATTCAGCTTATATGGAAATGCAGTAGTTTGTTGAACTCTGATCGGAATTCCTTGTACTAATGGTTTACACAGGGTTATAGTACAGTGAGATATACAAAACACATATAATTAACGAATAAATAACTTAGCTGTGATGTATGGTTAAAATCAACCAAAGGATCAGGCCGTACAAGCGAGAGTCTTGGCTTCGAAATAACTCAAATTTCATATTGATCGCATTCGCGAAATTTTCGCCACGTTTTGGCATTTTTCAACATTTAACTATGGCAATGTTAAGGGTACTTCTTATTTTGAAATGCCATCATCAAATAGTCAGATTCGGTTTCTTTTGTCCATCTCCTCATTTGCTTAGTTACTGGAATGAGCACTTTAAAAGTTTAAAAAGGAAAATCACTGCAGAAAGAATGAAATATGCTAGGATTAAGTCTATGCTAGAAGAAACTACAGTGGTTGAATGTGAAAAACTAAAGTTATTTAGTTCTCATCTTCGTATTGAAATTAAAAGATCAGTAAATAGTCATTATCATAAGTACGAAACTAGAGGCAGTATAGATTTTCGTAAGCGAAATTATAATAGTATTATAATCTGTATTTCAAAAAGGGAGTATTTGAATTTAGTAAGCTGAATAAAGATATTAAACGGAGCTCGAATTTAAAAATGTTTAAGGTGAAATTGAAAAATCACTTTATGAATACTCAAAATGCATAGTGTTTGTAATTTTAATAGACAAGAATGTAAAATGTACAGAAATGGATGCAAAAAAATGTGTAAACGAACAGTTATACAAAATTGATATTGTAGCATTAATGCTAAATAAATCTTCAACAAACAACAAGCAAACTTAGAATGTAATACTTTTTAAAAAATCAATCAAATTTGCTTCCGTAAAAAAATACTTCAAAAAGTATTTTTTACGTATTTTATTAAAATACCATTACAAGCAGTTATTGATGTAGTATCACCCTGTATAAGCCATACAAGTCCTTCTCTCCTTTTTTGTAATTACTAACCTGAGATGCATGTGTTACCTTCCTGCTATTTAGTAGTTATAAATCTTTCAAATGTAGCCTTGTTGTGTATTTATTATTAGTGATATTACTAATATATATTTATTTATGAAGGTTTACGATTATAATTCATTATAAAATTATAACAGGCTTTATATGGTTTCATTACCTTTCAAATTCCAATGGGAAAGCAACTACAAAAAAAATATCTTAATCAGGTTGATTAGCACTGAAGTAGGCGAGGAGGCCAAATTTGGCTGTATGACAAATTCAGTTTGTTTTTATAGATGACAATTTTGCATTTTTAGTCCAGGCATCGTAGCATTGAACACACTATAACGTTTAGCTTCAATTTAAACACAAAAATACCTTTGTATTTGAAAAAATTGCAATGCATTTCTATTCTAATTTCTAATAGGCGCTTCTTGTTGGGATCGGTAGTGGGGGAGTCGACAAACACGACGGCGTTGCCAGATTTCGTCTAGCACCAGCGGTTTGTATAGTAGAATTGTTGATATAGACAGAATATTTGAAATCTTACAGATTTACGACTATAAAGATCTAATAATCGCCAAGCCAAATTGTAGCTCATAATGGAAATTCTAGAGCATATCTGATAGAGCGCGTTAGGTGATCCTAGGTGAAAATAAACTTAATTTAATATTGCAAAGTAAATATTTTTAGTAATCATCCTTACGCCTATATTAAGAATTACATATTTACCTAACCATTATTATAGCGTATTCGTGACAAAGAGGAATTAAAAGGGCCACAATTTTGTGAACATGAATAGGCACATTTCAATATAGACAACTTTTTGAAAAACATCATAATACTGTATTAGTTATGAAACATACAGTCGTATGTAATTCAGCAAGTTATGTACCGGTAAGCTGAGAAACTGGATCGTTGCTGAGCTAAGTAGCTTTTTTGCAAATTGATAAGATTAGAGAAATTAATTAGACATAATATGTGGAACTCCTACCTGCAAATCGTACAAAAACATACTCACTTATTAAAATGGTGTATTTTATAGTCAGTTACGTAAAAAATTACTAAATGTTTAACCAATATTCAATATGTGAAAGATGAAATACCTGATAGTAAACAATTAAGATCCATAGCCAAAGTTTCTATCTAAGTGACTGATCTATATAAAAAACCTGGAGTTACCTCCAACGCATTTTTATATTATTATCCACGTCCTACGCGGTCGATTATGAATCCATTTTTTATGGTGAAAAGTGTAGGTTAGCATTCGCTCCCGATCTCCTCTCTTGCCATATTTGTCAACTAACCCCACCATCGTTCGTTTGTTACAGATCCCAGAGTACTCTCGGTAGGTTCAGTAAGTCGACGGGTCGCTTGGTGAACAGTTCCGTGGCGGACAACAGGAGTTCGCAGACGTTGCCTAGACATCTCCACAAGCAGAGCGACTCGCCTTCCAAGTTGGGTACTCGATCTAACAGCACCATCAACATCTCCATCATCAACACGCCGAGGAAGCTGGAAGGACCTGCGAAGCCTGCTCGAACGTACAAGTCGAACTTATCCAGGAGTCAGAGTTTCAACGTCCAAGCTGGTTTGGAGACTCAGAGAAACAACATGTACACGAGCAACCCGCATCTCAACAAGTTGGAAGACTCGGGGATCGGGCTGAAGAGTCCTGGACTGATCTCGAGCCTGAATAGGAGCCACAAGGACTTGAACGGCGACGATATATACACTTCCCGTTTCGCGAGAAACGGTACCAGTGACTACGTGGACTCCAAGAGAGGGTTCTTGTCCAGTTTCAGAGAGAAGACTCCTGAGTACTGGAAGCCAAACACCTACAGTACACCTGTGAGAAATGGTAAGGGGTATAGCAATGGGAACATTTATGAGCCACCAACGAGGCTTAGAGGACAGCCTGTCGCCCAGCCAGTCCATTGTACGAAGAGGCAGCAGCTCCAGTACAGACTTTTTCTGAAACGTACCACACCACCACCAGAAATGACGATCCAGTCCGACCGAGCATCACCGATACGACCAAGAGCTTTCTAAGAAAACCATACCGTCCAAAGATGGAAAATCGGTAGAAAACCATCCAGTCTAGTGAGTTGAAATCGGTCACCAAGAGTCACTTCAGGGGAAGTACCCCGACAAGGAACTACTACGAAGAAAGAAGATATAACTCTGGAACCACCAATCCGGTTGATGATCGAAGTGAGAAATTACAGGAATAGAAACTTGCGCCAGTTTGATGTGTGTTTTTTTTTGTGTGGAATTCAATGTGTTGTCTTCGTATCCTAGTGCCATCACAATATGGTGATACAATTAGTACAGTTTGATCAACGTCAAACTGTATTTTATATTCACTTCGGCCTGGTGTTTTTCAATTATCTTTTGTTCTGCCACAAATTATTAACCGAATCGTTAGATTAGTTGTTATTCTAAACCTCTTAATTATCTTGAGAGCACTGAAAAAAAACCTCATGGGTTCTGTCAAAAATTTTCCCTAAGGCGTTCATTCTAAAGATGCATTTGTCATTTTTGCAAAAAAAAGAAGATACACTACTACTTTTGATTTTAAACAAATATAAGAACATCTGTGAGCCAATACATCAATTTTACTTGAAAGCTTTATGGGTAATCTAAATCTAGTGAGCAAATTCGTGTGTCGAAAGATATACAAAAATATGAAGGTTCAATCTAAGTTTTTTGCACATGACTGTAACTTTTGTTAGTCCTAGGTGTACATCACTGTTTGCTAGGAAAGAATCGAAGAGTTTTTTATTTTACCCAAATAATACCCATCTGTCACTTAGAGTGTAGAATGATGATCTATGTGCCTATATTTCTTATAGTACTTCTAATTTTAACGTTTTATATTTATGTGTTGCTACACAAAAATCTCTGACTAAAATTGATTATTGTATATATTAGTCCTTTTAAAAAATGCAATAACGACTTTGTCATATTTTTAATATATTCTGATAACTCGATATTTGCTTTATTTCGGTGCCTCCTAAGTCCTGATTATACACCGTATATTTCATGCTAGCAAGTAGTTGACAAAGGGCGTCAAGTAGGTTGACTCCAAGCTTTCCACGCAAGGCTGTCATCAGTTCATAAAAGATTAAGTTTGGCATACATTGGACCCTGATAAATATACTGAGTGATATTAGAAGGGTTACGCCCAGAAAAAATAATTTCTTCAATTTGATTTTTTGGCAATGAGGTAGTTTTACATCAAGAATGAAACGATAACATTCTCACAAAATTTGATTGACAAGTAATCAGAAAAAAAATGAATAACATGTTGGGCGACCCCGCAGATGAATACACTCCTATACAGGGTGTTCCTTAATGATATGCAACTCAATAGAGATCATTTGTTTTAAATTGAACGGGGGATTCAAAAATAATTTTTATTTGACAAAAACTGTTGGCACGCCAGTGTTGAAGCTAAAAATTATTTTAGCATTGAAAAATATGTAAATTTATTAACTTTCACTACGTACTAAATATGAGTGAAATATCTGAAGCGGTTCTGAAATATTAATTAATTTCCATTTTATTCCTAAAATTTCAACACCCCGAGTTTTTGTAAGGAAACATTTTTGGACCATAGTTTACGAAGCAAACATTAACATTAATTTTTCATATAGATTCACACCCTTAAATATTCGCATATCATTAAGCAACACCCTGTATACGTCTAGGCATCGACAAAATACGATGGTCGATGTCTGGTTCTTGCACTTCATTCCAAGCAGCTTCGTGGATTAGCTGCGGCAGAGTCTGTGGCGGATGGTGCAAAATGGATAGTCTCCTCCACATCGTATCCCACCGATGTTCGATGGGATTTAAATCCGGTGAACGGAATGGCCACAACAAAACATTAACGCTGCTTTCGTCCGTAATACGAAGAGCAATATGGGGTCGTACGACGTCTTGCTGAAAAAGGATGTGTGGATGGCCATGTAGATAGTTTGTAGGACATCATCAACATAACGCGCATATTGCCTTGAACAAAGAGAAGCAGATCCAATATCACGCCGTTCTCCACGGCGACATCTTACCCTTCTATCGTGCATACCTAGACAGAATCGCGATTACTCGCTGAAAATGATATCATGCCATTATGTTCCTGTTCAAAACGTTGACGACAGTGGTCCGCAGTCAGAGGAAGCACTAACCGTGGACGATATGAAATGAGTCCGAAGTTTGAATGCGGCGATAGAGTGTACGCATAGTAATAGGTCTACCTTCTTCTCCAAACCATTGGTCAGCGATCTGACGCGTAGTAGCAGAACAGTTTCGTAGTGCTAGTTACCTGAAGTGCGTATCTCATATTAACAACTAAAAATATCTGTACTACTCAGCTCATCACAAAATCTAAGGCATAACATCTTAACAAAGGTAAACAAAAACAAAGACAAAACGCTGACATTGTTGCCACAGCATGCTTTAAATATACTAAGTGACATATAAATCCGAACACCCAGTTTAAATGGTTTATTTTAATAAAAGTTGGTGAATGTATTTATCTTACTGTAAATAACAAGTGAAAAAATTTTCAGCCTCATCAGTTGGACATTCCGGTTTTTATACTGCTTTTTTTTAAATTCACTAACGCTCTAAAAATGAATATTTCAGCCGCAGTAAAGAATCAACGTTGACGGATTTTGGTTCTTGACATCCTTTACTATCGGTTACGATGTCTAGAGTACGGAGACCTGTACGATTTCGTCAACTTAGTGAGTTTGATAGGGGCCATACAGTGGGACTTCGGGAAGCTGGACTTTCTTTTCGGGCAATTGCAGTTAGAGTGCAAAAGTGTAGACATTGTGGTTAGGTGTTGTCAGGCATGGCTTCGAGAAGGCCGTACGCAAAGAGCAAGGGCACTGGACGCCGCCGTAGAACAACAGACCGTGAAGATCGCCGCCTAAGATTATTGGCCTTAAGGGAGTGTTTCTCCACTACCAGGTCCATTGCAAATGAATGGTTTGCAGAACACGGAAGACCTATTGGCAAGCGAAGTGTTTAGCGACGAATGAGACGTTTTGGCTTGTTTTCATACCGGCCACACTGGGTCCTCCCTTTAACTCGAGAACACCGACGTAATCGCCTTGAGTGGTGCAGACAACGGTCACTCTGGGATCAGGAATGGAACAGTATTGTCTTTAGTGACGAGTCTCGATTTTGTTTAGGCATGCACGATGGTCGTGCCAGGGTTAGAAGGCGACGTGGTGAAAGGAGGAATCCACAGTTTTTTGTTGAAAGACATGTTCATCACACTGTTGGAGTTATGGTTTGGGGTGCTATAGCTTATGGTTCCAGGTCACCTTTAATCTTCATCAGAGGTAATATGAACGCGCAGCGTTATATCCACGAAGTTCTAGAACCCCATCTTTTACCCTATCTTGACACCCTGGCAGATCCAACTTTCCAACAAGATAATGCCCGACCACATGTTGCAAGAGTCACAATAGACTTCTTTCAACATAATGATGTCACATTGTTACCATGGCCACCAAGATCTCCCGACTTATCCCCAATTGAGCACGTGTGGGATATGATGGGTAGGAGATTGCTCAATTTGCAACGTCTTCCTCAGACTCTAGAAGCACTTCGAGAGGAGTTGGTGGTTGCCTGGAATGAGATACCACAGGAGGACATTGACCACCTGATCAGACGCATGCCTAGGCGCGTTGGAGAATGCGTAGCACATCAGGGTGCATCCACACATTATTAAAGGTCAAAGGGCTTTAAAGTAATGCAATCATTTTGAAATTTTTATCATTTACTTATTATGCTTCATTAAGTACTTATACAAAATTTTATTAAAATAAAACCATTTAAACTGGGTGTTCGGATTTATATGTCACTTAGTATAGTCATTATGTGCGAAAAAAACAAGTTGAAGAAATTATTGTAATAATTCTAATGTCACTGAGTACAATAAGGCAGTCAAATAGTCCGATAAAGTTAGTCTCCAGTCCTCACGTTCTGTCGCCTTCCCTGAGCGTCTGGCTGTCTCCTAAAATTTGAGCAGTTAGCATAGCTTTTTGTGTAACATATTGAACAGTTTAATGATTTACTGAAAGAAACATAAGAAAAGGAACTGAGATCACGCCACTTAACTTACTCGAAAGTGATCGACGCCGTTTTTAAAGATTAGATTGCTCTGACCATCCATCGCCAAGTAATATTATTGAAAGTTCTATTAATTCTCGATAGTCGTCTCTAGAAACTTCGTTGGTCAATTCATGTCGATAAAATTATAGCAGCTTGTCCGTCTCTGAAATATTCAAGCATGATAGCTTACCGGTATAAGTCAATTTTTTCTCGGGATTGACAAAAATTAGCATTTCTTAAGTAAGTTTCTGTTCTATAAGCACGCAGGCACCGTTAATCCGACCCGTATTTGAAGCAGTAGTATCACAACAGACAATCTGAACTTTATCTTCAAGATTCCAGTCAATAATAGCATCCCAAATTGCCTGAGCCTGCTCGCTGCCTGAAGAGTTATCCAATTCTGGCACAGCGATAAGTGCCTCTTTATTTTCACACGTTATAATGATCGGTAGATGTTCTGCTTTAGATTTACGTGCATTTAAAGGTGGCAACAATTTGCCATCAAAGTGGACAGTTACAGTATCCGGTCCCTCGGTTTGGAAATCAAACTTTATAGCTTCTGCGTGCTCCTTTCGCACAATCGTTGCTTCAATAATAAAAACATCATTTCTCATGCTTAAATGATACGTATCTAAAGGCTGCTACACACAGTGCCGCCGGGCAAGCCGCCGGCTAAGCCTCCGTACACCCGGCGGCATACAAAACCGCCGGCCTTGCCGCGCAGAGGAGCCGCCGGCATTGCCGCCGGGGTGTGCCGGCGGGTTACGCGGCTTGCCGGCGTCACTTCGTTCCTGGCATTCGAGCGGTAGTGTTGTGCGATTTGTGTGTTTAAACAAATTAAAATGTCGTTTAATTGGGACGACGAAACTGTGCTGCTCTTAATTGAAAAATTTCATGAAAATGATATATTATGGAATCCCAGAAATGCAGACTATAAGAATAGGAACAATCGACGCACTGAACATAATTGCAAGTGTATTTGACATTGATAAAGGCGAAGTAGAGAGAAAGTTAAAAAATTTAATCTCTCATTATTTTCGGGAAAAAAAGAAGTTCGAACAGTTGCACAAATCTGGTGCAGGCATAGACGATGTACAGAAACCCAAAAAACATGCTATAGCGCAAACGCTGACACCCCACATCATCTTTTTATACTCTTCTATCATTACAGTACCGTTTCGCCATTTTCTATTTTGTAAACTTGGGTGCAACCAAAACCTTCTCGTCCTTTTGTATTTTTTCTTATTAAAATAAAAATTACAACTGCGGCGGCTGTGCTGATGATTTCCTTATTCATTTTAACCAACCAACCATAAAATATGTATACTTTATCTGAAGTCACTTGAAATAGCATAAAAACCTTTGGTCGGCGCGTCCTTTGTAATTTCATGACGTATCATAGGCGTGCGGTCATTTATTGAGAACGATAATAATAATGTTTGTATATCACAATAAATGGATTTTACTATCTTCTTATTTTTTTGATTTGGGATAAAAAATACTTATATTGGGAGTTTAATTTATGTTGACTGAAAGTTAAGAAATGGAAAAATTACAGAATTCCAACGTTTGACATAGGCAAATATTTACATAGCAGGTAGGTATATAAAAAGGTATATAAAGACTTACATTATAGGTATTTATATATCATCCTCGCCTTCGGAGCTGTCGCTAGAGTCATCTTGTAGAGGAATTACAACGGGATTTACAGGAGGCAAAACATAATATTCATTTTCTTTTTCAATAATATGCCTAGAACACTGCTTCCATAGGTCTGTGGCAGCAATATGAGATACTGCATCTCTTATTGTGGCCAATAGCGATTCACTTAATTGAGGGGTCTGATTATGTTTTCTTACTTTTTTTTTAAAGCAGCCCAGACCAACTCAATCGGGTTAAACATGCAGTAATAGGGAGGTAGACGTAATACTTCATGGCCATTTTGCTGAAGCAGATTGAAAACAACATACTCTTTTTCAAATTTTTGTCTTTTAATAAGATCCAATAATATGGCTTTGATTGAGTTTTGTGGTATTTCCATTCCCTTATCCTTCATAAAATCAATAATGTCTTGTTTTTTTGTGCCTGTATTCGGAATTTTGTTTTTCTGTCGGGAATGATATGGCGTATTGTCCATAATAATCACTGAATTTGGGGAAATTTTTGGTATAACTGCTGCTCTATCCACTTTTCAAATAAGTCGGAGGTCATGTCCTCATGATAGTCGGCACATGATTCTTTGATATTTTTGGCAGCTAACAGCAAGGCATTAGGTATAAATCCATTTTCACTGCCAGCATGGAGAATAATGATTCGTTTTCCACGGTTGCATGGTGCATTAAAATGCACTTGTTGCTGTCGTCAACCCAGCCGTACTGCACAACATCATGGGTATCATACCACGTTTCATCCAGGTAAATCAGATTTCTTTTCTGCTCTCTATAGATTTTAACTTTGTGCAAAAATTCTTGGCGCAATTCAACGATTCGAGACGACTCCATAATCACCATTCTTTTATCTAATTTTTTGTATTGAAAACCACACAGTTTTACAATACAGTGCAGTGAGTCTAAGCATTTGTAATTATAAAAATCTTCAGGATAATCTTTTAATTTATCCCGTATCATTTCCAACGTGGGCACCAAATTTTCTTTATAAAATCCGTATATTATACGACGAATATCTTCCTGAAAACCCACGTCTATTCTTTTAATTTTTGCCCTATGCGCTTTCTGTGGAAGGAATGGTTGACTACATCTCCCCTTTTTATAACCCGATAAATGGTAGACCGACTGATTTTTGTCAGGATACAAATTCTGTTTAAAATTTGATTTTGCGAGGAATCTGGATTTTCGTTTTTCAGACAATCATACATATTTAGGATTACTATTTGGGTCTGTTCCTCTAAATCTTTATGAAAGAATTCTGCCTGCACAGGTTCATCAACCATCTCCTCGTGGCTTGGAGCATTTTCCCAAGGTCTCCAAAGAGCCATATTTAGGACACACAAGAACAATCAACACAACAATTAAATCAACAAGTAAACTGAGTATTCAAAAGTCAAAAACACACAAAACTAATAAAATCTATGAAAAAACACGGACAGACTAAAGAAAACACGTTTATTCACCGCTACACGGCACTGGCTAAACTGTTTCAATTTTCAGTAGCCACCTGCACTTGTTCGGAGCTCTGAAATACACGCTTTCTCATTGGCTATGTCCACGCATAGGCGTGCTTTACTCCACGTGGACCGGTGAAACTGCCTTTGATCTTATATTTGCTGCGAAATTTGGCGATTTTTGCAGCAACAGAGCGTGTTAAATATAGGTATATAAAACGCACCCGGTATTTCACAGTGTTTCAAGTGACTTCAGATAAAGTATACTTCACTAGCTTTCTATGTGACTGTCACAACCGGAATGATGCCTGGCGGCTTTGCGCGGCTTGTGCCGGCGGCTTGTATTGCCGACGGCATAGCCGCTCGGCATAAACCCGGCGGCATTGCCGCTGGCTTGTGTGTAGTAGCTTTTATGCTGCCGCTAATTTTGGAGTTATGAAACTTGCACTGGTTCGTAAGATAATATAGATGGAAGTAAGCCTAGCAAAACCGGCCACCCAGCAACAAGCGGTAGCCCCTATTTTCACAAACGGCCGCATCGCGCGTCACAGCCGCAGGGAAACCGGCGCAGCGTAAGCAGGCGTCTTCCCATGTAAAACGGTGTTATAGTACATAATTATTCAGGGTGGCGCATCGAAAACGAAACAGACGCATTTACTGGCAGCTCAGTTTTTTTGAAAAAACGCTCAGACCCGCCGATTTTGTTTTCGAGGGGACACAAGTTTGCCAAAAAATCACGTTAACACGTGCAGCCCCCTGGGCGGGGGTGACACCACCCGCAAAATCTTAAATGGAAAGGGGAGTCGAGTGATACCGTATTTTAAAGGTATTTCAATTCCCTTTATAATGATATAAAATTAATGTACTTCAGTTCAGTAGTTTTGAAGATTTATTGATTTAAAGCTTAAAGTAGACTTTAATAGGTACATCAGATTAATTTGTACTACTTTCAGAAGAAATGTGACTAAAAGAATTTACTTAATAAGTAAATGCTTTTCTTCACTACGCCCATGGTTTGTTTATTATTTTGTTGTTGAAAATAGCTATTGGAGCTTTTTTTGTGACAAAAAAGTTATTTCTTGAAGAAAGATAAGTAAATATCTCGTACTTATTTTAAATTGGATCTTAGTACATAGTTTGCGATTGATTTTACCAAACTTTGTTGCTAAAATAACTTGTAACACTTTATTACATAAATTAACCCTGGTATATTCCACAGCAGAAAGAGTTCAGATTATCGAAATATTTTTCGGAAATAGTCAGTGCACTAATAGAATAGGAGAGATATTTAATGAGTGACATGAGAACAGTAACGTGCATCGAAAATACGTTCTTGAACTTGTCGCTAAATTTCGGGAAACTGGGTCAGTCGCTAATAAAAAACGCAACATTGAAAATCCCATAAAAAAAGAAGCAATAGAAGTGGGGGTTTTAGGGCAAGTTTATGTAGATCCTACGTTAAGTACCCGCAAATTGGAGACTGTGTGTGGTGTTAGTCGACGTACTGTCCAACGGATTCTAAAGGCCCATAGTTTTCATCCGTATAAAATTCACCTGGTACAAGAACTTAATGAAGACGATTTTGATCGGCGATTACAATTTTGTGAAGATATGAGTGAACGAATTATAAACGATGAACATTTTCTATTCAACACTTGCTTTTCCGACGAATGTTCCTTTTTCTTAAATGGCGTAGTAAATCGTCATAAATGCCGATATTGGTCCGATTCTAATCCCAGAATTTATCATGAGGTTGATACACAGCAGCCACAAAAATTGAATCTTCTTACTGGTATTTTTGGCAATCATTTAGTTAGTCCTTTTTTTACCTGGAAATTTGACCGGTGAAATGTATTTGGAATTACTGGAAGACGCCATAGATCCTGCATTAACAGCCATAATTGAAAATCAGAATGATCGGCGGTATATTGCGAATAGGTTGATGTTCCAACAGGATGGTGCCCCACCACATTACGCATTACGTGTTCGGCAATATTTAGATCAGACGTTTCCATATCGATGGATTGGTAGAAGAGGTACCATTGAATGGCTCCCAAGATCGCCAGATTTATCACCTTTGGATTTCGCCTTTAAAATAAGGTGTCACTCGACCCCCCTTTCCATTTAAGAATTTGGGGGTGGTGTCACCCCCGCTTAGGGGGCTGCACGTGCTAACTTAATTTTTGGCTAAACTGTCGCAGCATTCTGAATTGTTTTACAAGAAACTAAGTGAATTCTATGACAGTGTGAATAAGAAAAAGCCATGGAATACAAATGAGTTAAAGGAGGTAAGTTCATTTTTATAATTTTGGTAACCTGACCCAAATTATAACGTACATAGGCTTGCTTAACAGCAGCATCCATTGTTGTCGGATTTCGTATATAAATACTTGATTAAAAAATATATCATCCATCCACACTGGAGTCATTTATATCAACAATACAGGTCCTCGACGCACGTTTCGCCATCAGAAGATTATATCAATTCTTATAAACTTATTACAAATAAAAGCTATTCCTGAAAAAGTTTTATCAACACATGAAGCTGTGCGGTCACTTTCACTAGAAAGAAGCCAACGACATTTTAAAAAAAAAACTTCTTTGTAATACAAGGTGCCATATGAGTCTAACATGCGCTAACAAAAAATGTTTGAAATAATATAATATATAAGATAATTCTATGTAACTTTTATTCGTTTGTCACTACTCACAGTTCTGCATTTTTTTTAAATGCGTATTTATTGTTTTATATTTCTTTCGAGAGTATCAGGATATTTCTTGTTGATTTAATACATTAATGAATAATGTCTAATAATAAAGACAACGTTTTAATGTATTCTTCTTTCCTTTTAGATTAATTCATGCTGACTATTTTTCTTTTAATATTATTGATAAAGAAGGACCTTGTTATATTATGTACTACATTGGAGGAACACTGTCTTGTTTACAGCGTTCGACTGAAATAGGAGAATGCAGTAACGAAGTTAATGTGGTTGTTACGGTGTTTGACTGGAATTACTAAAATGCTAAGTCAAACGTTGTAATGTGCTATGGTGTTTACCGGCAATACGGGGACTGACTAGGCATTTCAGGGAAGGGCGGATTTCAGCGTTTGACGCCGACATATACATTGTGTATTGTTAGTGTCATATTATCGATTACATTCCGTGGGGGTATATTAAGCCTACCAGGGGAGCGCAAGTTACCTATACATATATACCTATATATACTAAGTGACATATAAATCCGAACACCCAGTTTAAATGGTTTTATTTTAATAAAAGTTGGTGAATGTATTTATCTTACTGTAAATAACAAGTGAAAAAATATTCAGCCTTATCAGTTGAACATTCTGGTTTTTATACTGCTTTTTTTAATTCACTAACGCTCTAAAAATGAATATTTCAGCCGCAGTAAAGAATCAACGTTGGCGGATTTTGGTTCTTGACATCCTTTACGATCGGTTACGATGCCTAGAGTACGGAGACCTGTACGATTTCGTCAACTTAGTGAGTTTGATAGGGGCCGTATAGTGGGACTTCGGGAAACTGGATTTTCTTTTAGGGCAATTGCAGTTAGAGTGCAAAGAAGTGTAGACACTGTGGTTAGGTGTTGTCAGACATGGCTTCGAGAAGGCCGTACGTAAAGAGCAAGGGGCACTGGACGCCGCCGTAGAACAACAGACCGTGAAGATCGCCGCCTAAGATTATTGGCCTTACCAGGTCCATTGCAAATGAATGGTGTGCAGAACACGGAAGACCTATTGGCATGCGAAGTGTTTACCGACGAATGAGAAGTTTTGGCTTGTTTTCATACCGGCCACACTGGGTCCTCCCTTTAACTCGAGAACACCGACGTAATCGCCTTGAGTGGTGCAGACAACGGTCACTCTGGGATCAGGAATGGAACAGTATTGTCTTTAGTGACGAGTCTCGATTTTGTTTAGGCATGCACGATGGTCGTGCCAGGGTTAGAAGGCGACGTGGTGAAAGGAGGAATCCACAGTTTTTTGTTGAAAGACATGTTCATCACACTGTTGGAATTATGGTTTGGGGTGCTGTAGCTTATGGTTCCAGGTCACCTTTAATCTTCATCAGAGGTAACATGAACGCGCAGCGTTATATCCACGAAGTTCTAGAACCCCATCGTTTACCCTATCTTGACACCCTGGCAGATCCAACTTTCCAACAAGATAATGCCTGACCACATGTTGCAAGAGTCACAATAGACTTCTTTCAACATAATGGTCACATTGTTACCATGGCCACCAAGATCTCCCGACTTAGCCCCAATTGAGCACGTGTGGGATATGAGGGGTAGGAGATTGCTCAATTTGCAACGTCCTCCTCAGACTCTAGAAGCACTTCGAGAGGAGTTGGTGGTTGCCTGGAATGAGATACCGCAGGTGGACATTGACCACCTGATCAGAAGCATGCCTAGGCGCGTTGGAGAATGCGTAGCACATCAGGGTGCATCCACACCTTATTAAAGGTCAAAGGGCTTTTTAGCAGTGCAATCATTTTGAAATTTTTATCATTTACTTATTATGCTTCATTAAGTACTTATACAAAATTTTATTAAAATAAAACCATTTAAACTGGGTGTTCGGATTTATATGTCACTTAGTATATTTCCAAATACTTTATACTCGTGTTGGAATAACAGCTTAAAAATGTATGTTTAGACAAAACGAGTATAAACGATAAAACTAAAAAAAAACTTATTAATTAACATAGTTCCGTAATACTGTTCAACTCCGCCAGTGTGTTCAATAACTGGAAATTATAGAAAACAATACGATTACCTTAAAATTACAATTCACGGAATACATTTGTGTACAATTAATGAGTATCATAGATACATTCACGGTCGAAATGAACGCACAACCGAGAACATTATAAGCCAACTACTGATGTTGGACATTTTGAAATGTGTGCGTTCATTTTAATCATCTTCTAGCGTTGTAATCAGTAGTAAGAGATACCGTTTTATCGGATCAGCAGTTTGCATGTAATCTTTGTGGAAAGCTAACTGAGAGTGTGCCAGTGTATGGAACTTACAATACTGTATACAGTAAGTGTATTCATATTTATATATTGTACTTTTATATTCCGAATTTTTCAAAGGTCAAAAACTTGTATTTTTAAGGTCGTATGTTGTGTATTTACGAATGCTGTTTAGTTAATCAGGTCAGTGAAACGAGACGGAAAATCTAGACTGGTTATACGTTAACTGTGTGGAAAAGACGCCGCAGAAGAATTATGGAGATTGGCTTTTCTGTTCTAAAATAAAATATGTTTTTGATACGTAGAACAAAAGAGTCCATGGGCCAAAGTTTGTCAATTACTGGTTTCCGACGTTCCAAGTCGTGTATTGTTGATTCGGTACACAATACGCAATATTTGTTTGATATTTCCCAGTGAACATACTAACGTTATAATGTCGTCCTTTTTAGGGCGGTACTGACGTACGCCGATCAACAAAAATGTCGCAAAGTCATTATGATGTAAAGATCTTTTTGGTGGAAGAATTCCTGATACTTTTTATTATAATAAAGTAGTTATTAGTATCTGGATATCTAGTTTACCTTACTGCTCATTAAAAGTCTAAATTTTCTTTGTAGGTAAGTGTTGATTTGTCAGTACTGAATGTCCGTAAAAGACGTCAAAATGACAGCCTTGTTGTCGTCATAAAAACGGCATCAATAAAGACGTGATTTTTTAGTCAATGACGTTTCCGACCAAAAGTGACTGACTATAAACGTCATTTTGGCGTCATCATGTTCACTGGGTTATTTACGTTTTCACCATCATCCCTACTGGCCGCTTAACCAACATTGCAGTTCTAGCACATGGCATGGATATAGTATTGGTTCGAGACGCAAACTTTTTCAAAAACTATTCAGGATTTACTTTCATCGCGCGTGTGCGAATTTTTTTTTCAAAAATGTTCAGGATTATATACTAAGTGACATATAAATCCGAACACCCAGTTTAAATGGTTTTATTTTAATAAAAGTTGGTGAATGTATTTATCTTACTGTAAATAACAAGTGAAAAAATTTTCAGCCTTATCAGTTGGACATTCCGGTTTTTATACTGCTTTCTTTTAATTCACTAACGCTCTAAAAATGAACATTTCAGCCGCAGTAAAGAATCAACGTTGGCGGATTTTGGTTCTTGACATCCTTTACGATCGGTTACGATGCCTAGAGTACGGAGACCTGTACGATTTCGTCAACTTAGTGAGTTTGATAGGGGCCGTATAGTGGGACTTCGGGAAGCTGGACTTTCTTTTCGGGCAATTGCAGTTAGAGTGCAAAGAAGTGTAGACACTGTGGTTAGGTGTTGTCAGTCGTGGCTTCGAGAAGGCCGTACTCAAAGAGCAAGGGGCACTGGACGCCGCCGTAGAACAACAGACCGTGAAGATCGCCGCCTAAGATTATTGGCCTTAAGGGACCGTTTCTCCACTACCAGGTCCATTGCAAATGAATGGTTTGCAGAACACGGAAGACCTATTGGCATGCGAAGTGTTTACCGACGAATGAGAAGTTTTGGCTTGTTTTCATACCGGCCACACTGGGTCCTCCCTTTAACTCAACAGTTTTTTGTTGAAAGACATGTTCATCACACTGTTGGAGGTATGATTTGGGGTGCTATAGCTTATGGTTCAAGGTCACCTTCAATCTTCATCAGAGGTAACATGAACGCGCAGCGTTATATCCACGAAGTTCTAGAACCCCATCTATTACCCTATCTTGACACCCTGGCAGATCCAACTTTCCAACAAGATAATGCCCGACCACATGTTGCAAGAGTCACAATAGACTTCTTTCAACATAATGATGTCACATTGTTACCATGGCCACCAAGATCTCCCGACTTATCCCCAATTGAGCACGTGTGGGATATGATGGGTAGGAGATTGCTCAATTTGCAACGTCCTCCTCAGACTCTAGAAGCACTTCAAGAGGAGTTGGTGGTTGCCTGGAATGAGATACCACAGGAGGACATTGACCACCTGATCAGAAGCATGTCTAGGCGCGTTGGAGAATGCGTAGCACATCAGGGTGCATCCACACATCATTAAAGGTCAAGGGCTTTAAAGCAGTGCAATCATTTTGAAATTTTTATCATTTACTTATTATGCTTCATTAAGTACTTATACAAAATTTTATTAAAATAAAACCATTTAAACTGGATGTTCGGATTTATATGTCACTTTATATGTCACTGATGTTCCGCTTCTGAGATGGATATTGAAATTATTTTCTATAGACATTCATATTTTTTATTAGATATTTGGTTAGACCAATGTTCTTATCCTTTTTACCAAAAAAGAAAATATATGAAAGTAGGTATCGTATCTTGTCCGCAGAGTGAAAACAAAATGCATTTTTTAATAGATTCCCCTAATTTCGTCACGTTAATACACTTAAGTAGACATTTTAAAGAACTTAGAAATACTGGAATTTAAAAATGTGGGAATGCACAGAGTGCCCTTGAATGTTTTAAGATACAATGAATTATGTGTTATGTGGTTCGAAAAATTCAAGAGAAGTCTCAACTAGGTTGCAACTGAAGACTATGTCTTCTTACATAAAATTCAGTGCTCTGTCTATTAAAGAGGTGGAGGTGCAAAGTACACAAATATCATCTTTATAACTACTTGACGAGTATCAAGATATATCCAATTAAGGCATCAAACTATAGTTATCTATCTGAAAAGCTACTTTGTTATCAAGGTCATAAGTGGAACACTCTGTATATTGCTGCATATTTCTAATACAGATTCCCACAGGAACGGTGCAGGACATAGAACGGTCTTTGAAAAGGTAAAAGAGTAAGTAAAAATAACAAACAATACGTAAATAAGACAAACATGAAACACAAAGTGGCAATAAAAGGTAAAGAGTTAATAAAGTTAAATTTAGATAAATAATGAACAGAATTGGTTAAAAAATTATAAAAGAGATTAATTGCAATAAAATGTATACAGTCTGAAAAAATTGTTCAACATAGAGAGATTTTATTTTATTTTTTTTTCAAACAGCTATTACATATTTTGCGTGGAATCCATAATCCACTGTAATAGGTACGGATCGGACTACCAAAGTTTGATCCATTATATCTCGGAAACTACTCGTAGAAAAAACTTTGGGCGCATATACACTTTTGTACTACGTGTTTAAAATGTAAGATCTATAACATACAATTTTTTAAGATGTTTTCGAAAACCATTCCCCATAAGGTTTCTGCGGGATCTTTTTCACTGACTGATATTTAGACGTTTCGGCAGGGGTTTCACAGTTTTTATGGTTGACATGTTTGTTTTCTCTGTTGTTATATTTGATTATGCATGTAAAGATTTAGATTTTTAGCTCGACAAGATAAACAAGTCACACCGCAACTTTTTTACAGATTTTGACTGTATGACATAATTGTTATGATGAAGTTTTCACAGAATTTTTTGCTATCAATTTTACTTATAATAGTTCGTTAAAAATAATTCGATAATGTTCAATGGTTTTCCTAGAATTAGCTTCAATTGTGACCACAAATATATACGAGCTTTTTTCTACTTGTGTTGTATCATTATACGAAATTAACACTCAATTGCCAGCGTCAATAATAATTATTGTCAGGAAGCAAATTATCATTTCTGCAGACTATAAATTAATATCATTTCATTGCGTCAATCGTATTAGTGTACGTAGCATTTACAAGATATGTATAATTCAATAATAATAATAATAATAATATTTATTTACTCAATGTACAAAGATAACAAACAATATGAGTAAATAAATATAAAATCAAAACAGGCCCAATAGAAGGCATCGCCTGTATATGAACCAATAATTTAAGTTGAAACTGTAGAATGCAAATGACAAAAAAGGACAAAAATTAGCTACAGTAGATTATGTATTTAGTTGATGTTCGTATTTATGAGTTTATGAATTTCAGTCCTAGATATAGAATGTAGTCACTTTTTAAATTTCTTTTGAAACAATTTCCGAAACGTAAATCTTTTAAGTCTTTAGGTATAATTTCATAAAATTTAGGCGCGAAATAGAGATATGATCGCTGCATTATAGATTTATGCGGTTGAGGAACTACTGTGCCACGAATTTTGTACCTGGTATAATGATTATGTTTAGTTTTTTGGTCGGTGTTTACAAATTTATGGTAGTGAGTGATACTGTGTAAGAAATAAAGCTGTCTTATATCATACATTCGAACATCTGCATATATTTTTCAGTGGGATAAAGTTTCGGTTTTTTAAATATCATTTTTAGAATACTTTTTTGAAAAACATCTAAATTATAGATATGTCAGGAACATGCAGCTCCCCATGCTAATATACCATATGTGAGATGAGGCTCAATCAGTGCATGGTATAATGTTCGAAGATATTTTTCTGTCAATATATTCCCAAGGTATTTAATTTTGTAGGATACAAATCTAACTTTCTTTAAAATATAATTGACATGGATGTCCCATCGTAAGTGAGGATCCAAGACCACTCCAAGGTATTTTATGTTGGGCACTCTAATAATTTGCATTTTTTGATCATTAATATTGAAGGAGAAATTTGTGTAATTTGGCAGATGTCTAGCATAAGATCCAAATGGTAAAAAATGTGTTTTACAGTAGTTAATGCTAATTTTCTACTGTTAAACCACCGAATAATTTTGATAAAATCATTTTCAATTATATTTTTCAGATCAGACCAGTCAGTGCCTTCATATAATATTGCAGTATCATCTGCAAAACTAGTTATTTTGCCAACACAATTAATTTGGAAAATATCATTTAAATATATATTGAATAACAGCGGACCTAAGACAGTTCCTTGTGGGACACCACACTTAATATACATTTCTTTACTAAATGATCCTGATATCTGTACAGATTGTGGGCGATTTGACAAATAACTTTCGATCAGTGAGTACGCGTTTCCCTTGAAACCAATTCTCTCCAATGCTTCTAATAATAATTTGTGATTAACTGTGTCGAAAGCTTTCTTTAAATCAACAAAAATGCAGATTGAAGGGATTCTGTTATCAATATTTTGATGTATTTGATTTACAATTTTAGTTATTGCGTCCGATGTAGCCTTCCCTTCTGTAAATCCATATTGATTTTCACTTAAATTTTGAATTTTGTGAGGTATCGAATCATTCTAGTAGATAAACCTTTTTCAAAAACCTTTGCTACACTGGATATTATTGATATTGGTCTATAGTTGTTAACATCTGTTTTTGTTACTGATTTATGTATCGGTATTATATTACCTTATTTTAAAATTGAGGGATATGCCAGATTCAAAGCATTTGTTGATTAAGTAAGTGAGTGGTTCTGTTATGTTCCTCGGCTATAATTTTCAAATGCTCGCTTTTAATACCATCGAACCCAGGACTTTTCCAATTTTTTAAGGACATAACAGTGGTGTATACTTTCACATTGTTCGACTTTATCCAAAATAAATGAGTTCAAAGTTCTTTTTGGAGGCTGAGTATTTTGTACATTTGCTTGTATATTACTTGCTAAATTTTCGCCTATGTCAGTAAAGAATTGTACAAATTCATCGCATATCTGTTGAGTATTTTTTAATACTGTTCCCTATGTTGTATTTAACTCAGTGACACACTCTTTAAATTTTGTTTTCCCAGTAATCTCATCAATAGTTGTCCAAAGCCGCTTAGGATCATTTAAGTTATTATTCAATTTATTTAGGTAATGTTTTCGTTTGTTTGCCTTGCAAGCTCTATAAAATGTATCTTTATATTGGTTGTAACAGTCGGTATTCTCTGTAGTTGGCGTTAGTTCCATTACATTATATAGTCTTTCTTTTTCTATTGCCGATGTTATTAATCCTTTGGTAATCCATGCATTTCTGCTTTTCTCTTTGTGACTAATTATTACTTTATTGGTACTAATATCTATTAGTTTTTTTATTTCTCTATTAACAGTCCGTTGCTTTATCTATATTGTTTATAGAGTATAATTGTTCCCAGGATTCTTGTTTGACATTTGATATTAGTTTGAATTGTCGACAAAAAATTTGTAATTTCCTGGTTGTTATTAACGGTAGGGATGTAGAATGTTTTTCATTTGAAGATATCAGTAAATAGTGGAGAAGTGGTCAGTAATATCGCTTTCTAGGATTATTGGTAGACAAGTAATTTTGTGGATAGGTCTTTCACAAAGCAGAGTGATCTATACATGTGCCACCGTAGGTAGGTTTATATAGGACAGAAATCCGTTACTTGATAGGATATTCAAGTATTCATTTTTGATGGGATCATTGTCCAAAATATTTATATTGACATCTCCCAAGAAAATATGTTGCTTTAAATGAACTTATTTTGATTTTGAAAAAAAATTCGATATTCTTCAAAAACTCGTGGGGGTCTGAACATGGCGGACGATAATTGCAGATACCCTCAATTTTGTTATGGTTAATTGGATCATTATGTTTAAAATTTTGATTAAAGTAGGCGAACATGCTTTACCCTAAATTAATATCCGGAATCGATCCTAAACAGATTTATTTTCAATATGCATCGTAATTCAAGGAACTCGTGTAACAGATTGGCAACGCGGCAGATTGTACGCTCTTCTGCGTCACCGTTGCTGGGCAATGTGGTGATGTCCTTCGCTGGCCGGCCGGCTTCTATCTCTTTCTAACAACACACTTCTCGCTCTTCTCTCTCTCTCTCTCTCTCGTACACATTAAACTCAAGCTATCAGTCAAATTTGGTTTTCCCTGGATGACGGATTGATACCACAGGGGATAACTAACGTAATCCTAAGGTAATAGATTTGTCATGAGTCTGTCGAATATTGGAGGCGCTTCTGTTTTTCCTGAAAAATGGGGTAGGCCTGATAATCCAGTTCTACCGCGCCGCCCCTATCATCCAAGGGAGGATAAGTCGGATGTCGTTATGTCACCAAGTAAGTGACATTTATATTGTGATGACTCTGAAGCCCAAGATGAGTTGTTTGCGTGCTACCCTTGTAATATCATTAAATGGTACTTGTCGTACTTCGCAATCTGCTGAGGCGGGTTTGTTGTTTACATATACAGGGTGGCCCATCCGTGTGCGGACGGATATTACTCATAAACAAATGCGTTTCAGGAAATCTATTTATGGCATGTTATACACGACATATGAGGGCGCATTTCTAAAATATCTGCAATTATAGAGGGTGTTCCAATCAGCACTCCAAATTTCAAAATGGCGGTCTGAGGGGGTGCCGAAGTGGACAGTTTTCTGGACAAAACAGTGTGTTATATCAATATTCTTATTTTAAATTGCTTTATTCAAATATGCAATAAAATTGAGGCATTCCATTTAAGAAATTACAACTTTGATATGTAGGTCAAAATTGGGACACCCTGTGTAATTGCCAATATTTTAGAATGTGCCTCAAATGTCATGTATAACAGGCCATAAATAGATTTATCCAAGATGTATTTGTTTATGAGCAATGTTCCGTCCACACATGGAGAGGCCACCCTGTATATTATCTTTTTACCTAAGTGCTCACCATGCTTCCAGCAATGGCAAACTATGTGACTGGTGAAGCTATTCATGGGTGGCAGTATCACGCTTATTTTTCGTAGACCTATAGCCTTCCGCTATATCTCCAAATGTTTAGAACCTACACCGTACTGATGTTTTCCAGAAAGCGTGAGACAACGTAGTAAACATGTTTAACGTTTGAAGTGTACATTGAATGTTAAGTGTTACGGATTTTTGTAATTTTAGCTCAAATCACTAATTATGTTAGATCGATGTATTAGATATAAAGATTCCAGGCACAATGGATTTCTTATTTGCTACATTGCGTATTTATGTAGACTTTTTTATACAGGGTGATTCACAAGTCGTGACCAAAATAAATCATCATAAAAAAACTATATTTAATCCGTTGTCCGAATGCTTGGGCTCATCAAAGTTACATTTACCCTACAAATAACAAACGCTTGCTGGTACGCGATACCTTGCAGTATTATCAAAAATATGCCACTTCCCACGTATTTCTCGATTTTGTTATGTCGTTTTGCTACATTTCTATGCAATTTAACTGAATGTTTACTATTTCCAAACATGACTAATTCGACAGTTTATCAACATTCTATATTTTAAACGTATTCGTTTGTTAGACATGACGGGCTACATATCGACCACCTAACCAGCATCGTGCAAAACGAAATAAGCGCTCTGAAACAGTTATATCAACAGAAACAATACGATAAAAGTCTGGACACCTCAGCAGTCTTGGGATAAAGTATCCAAAATTCAGAGATCACCCTTTACACAATGGACATATGTGGCTGGAGAGCAAACGTATTGATGATGGAGCAGAAGGACTATGGAGGATTCATGATCAGTTGTACGACTTCAGTGATTTTGTTCATGATCATCCTGGAGGTAAAGACTGGTTAAGGCTAACAAGGTAAGGGAGTTTAAATCCAAATGTTTTGTCTTCACTCTTTGCACGTACCATTTGAATATAAAAAATATTAAATACAGGCTCATTTTGGGCAAAAATTATGAGACAACAAAAATCTAATCAATGGTTTGCTGGCAGCCAGCGTGTTGACCTTTTTCAAAGTACCACTAAGGTAAACGTAATAAATATTTCAATTCAGCATTTGTGGTTTCATTTCAACTCTCCAGCTCTTCAAAATTTCCAACAGCTTGGAAAAGGCAAAGATCTGTCCCCTACACAAAAGTCGCGGTTTGAATGAAATTGAAATCTATAGAGCCATATTCACTTTGTGAAATGTTTAAAAAGTGTTTGAAATGATTCTGTATGACCACATTTATCCCTTGATCTGTAGCCAGTTTCCGTTTCAAAGCATGGTTTTTTTCAAGTGTCACTAATTTGGTTACTGTCTCGCTCCAATATGGGCAATGATATTTTGGTAAAGTGGATTTATATAGGTGAAAAATAAAGCTTCCGCCTTTAGTTGGGTACTTCGACAAATTTCAAGCATGAGGACTTTTTACTTTATTAGTCTCTAGCTATCATGGAGTTGTTCTTCATGTTATTGCAGCTCCTGATGATGATGGCAAAGTCCGTTGAAGCTAGAGACTGGTAAAGTATAAGAGTCCTCATTGCTTGAATTTTGTCGAAGTACCCAACAAAATTCGGAAGCTTATTTTTCACCTAATTGGTCTGGACAACAATGACCACGTCTCAAGTCAATATATATATATATATATATATATATATACAGGGTGTCCGCAAGTTGGGGGTTTTCCTTTTCAGAAACAACTACCATTGAAAATAACAAAGGTAATGTGTAGTGAAACGAGGGCGACCAAGTAAAAAAAAATAAAGGAAAAAGTACTCACTCTCCAGTTGACGAGAAGGGCTAAGTACGTACCTGCCCGAATCTACCGCTCCAGCAGAAAATGAAATCAGCTGATGCGCTACCGAGGCAGACGCATAAACCCACATTGATTGTCTTACACTTAATGGCACATCTTCTAACAAGGAAGGCAAAATGTTGCGTAAACAGTCTAGGTATTGCATCCGTCCAATCGATTTGGGAGAATAAATGGTCCAATGAGCATACCGTTCACCATGCCAGCCCAACATTCACCGAAAATGTTTGTTGAAAATGTGCCCGACGGACAGCGTGCAGATTTTCTACTGACCAAACATGAGTGTTGCGAAAGTTATTCACCCCATTACGCGTGAACGTAGATTCGTCTATCACCAATATGCACTTCAAAAAGTCCGGATTATTGTCATGTTGATGCAACAACCACTCACAAAACCGCACTCTTGCTGGAAAATCGTCAGGTTGAAGGGCTTGTACACGTTGGACGTGAAACGGATACAGCCCCTCTTCACGCAGCGTTTGCCACACTTTAGTTTTTGATACTTGCACTTCTCTAGACACGTCTCTAGTGCTTGTTGAGGGATTCTCGTCTACGCGATTACCTCTATACGCGTGACCGTAACCGTCGGTTGAAGGTTGGGTCGGGTTGAGCAGTGACCTTGTACCAGGCGGTGATGTCGCGGCTACAGGACGGTATTCAGATATTTTTGATGTTGCAGAGCCCTTTATCTCGGTTCCCTTAAGACATTGGTGTATATGGTACTAAGAAAAATTGCTTATGTTTTCAAGATCTACACGTCGTGTAAAAGGAAAACCCCAACTTTGCGGACACCCTGTATATATATATAATATATAATATCCTTGAATTTCTTTTCGTAGAATGCATAGTTTTGCATAAGTACACTCTCGAGCTTTCGATGGTCTATGCCATCATCGCCTGGAGCTAAAAAAACAATTTTTTTTGAAAAATAGCAACAATAAGCAATTAGGAGGAAAAAATATAACTTACTAAGTCGGCGACATTGTTGCTGAAATTGTTCTTAAACGACAATTTAAAGTGTTGCACAATCTATAAAGTTTTACTGTTAGGTCTTTATCATATGGCAGGATTGCAAAATTAATTCTGGAAATGGAGGAAATATCTGTATTGTTAGAATTATTGTCATTGTTGTTGTTGGAAAGGTTGGGATTGTTGTTATCATTGTTTTGTTCGTCGACAGCAACAATCTCGCCGACTCAGTAAGTAATTATATTTTTTCCTCCTAATTGCTTATTGTTGATATTTTTAAAAAAGTATTTTTAGCTCCATACGATGATGGCATAGACCATCGAAGTTCCAGATATAAGAGTGTACTTATGAAAAACATTGCCTTCTACCCAAAGAAATTCAAGTATATTTTCTCCTAACAGTTAAGGCAATTAACTATGAATACATATATATAACAACAAGTAGGAACATAATGGGCAAAATCCGCAAAAGGAGGAAAGTGGATTCGAGCAGAAAAGGATAGATAACCCGAGCGATACGTCTTTCTGCTGGTTGGCTTCATCAGGCCCGAAATGATGCACATATGAAACTACAAAAGTAGATACACGTGCACACACATCCGGATACGGGTGTAACCTGAGGAAACGAAGTTGGAGGGAAAACAAAAACGACACACGAAGTCCACAACAAGATCCAACCTACACATTGTAGTATAAAATGGCTATACGACCTCGAATTTTCAAGGAGACGTCTAACCACCACCACGCGCGCCGGTTATAGCCACTTGCTGTGGTACTTCAGGCCCAAAGGATCTACAAAGAGAATATGATCATGCGGAGAAAGGTATATAACAACAAGTAGGAACATAATGGCAAAATCCGCAAAAAGGAGGAAAGTGGATTCGAATGAAGCCAACCAGCAGAAATACGTATCGCTCGGGTTACCTATCCTACTTTCTGCTCGAATCCACTCTCCTCCTTTTTGCGGATTTTGCCCATTATGTTCCTACTTATTGTTATATACCTTTCTCCGCATGATCATATTCTCTTTATATACTCGTATATATATATATATATATTTTTTTTTTTTTCAGGGAACAGATATAACGGAAGCTTTCGAATCTCATCATATATCTGCAGTACCTTCCACTTTGCTTCCACAGTATCTAGTCAGAGATGCAAAAGTGCCAAGAAACTCACCTTTTACTTTCAACGAAAACGGATTTTATAACTTGTTGAAAAGAAAAATTTACGAGAAATTAAAAACGCTGCCAAAACTTCATCGGATAGATCAAAACATATAACTGATTTCTTATTAATCTCTTATATAGGTAAGTTTAATTGGGAGTGTCCTG